>OW240922.1:117194530-117234959 GCA_933207985.1 Pelobates cultripes | reverse complement strand
GAGGGGGGAATAAAAAGAGGGGGGGAATAAGAAGAGGGGAGGGAGGGGAATAAGAAGAGGGGGATAAGAAGAGGGGATGGGGGAGTAAGAAGGAGGGGAGATAAGAAAAAGAGGGGGATAAGAAGAAGGGGTGAGTAAGAAAAAGATGGGGGAGTAAGAAGAAGAAGAAGAGGGAGTAAGAAAAAGAGAGGGGAGTAAGAAGAGGAGAGGGGAATAAGAAAGGAGGGTAAGAAGGGGTGAGTAAGAAAAAGAGTGGGGAGTAAGAAGAAGAAGAGTGGGGAGTAAGAAGAAGAAGAGGGGGTAAGAAGAAGGGCGAGTATGAAGAAATGGGGGGAGTAAGAAGAAGAAGGGGGAGGAAGAGGAAGAAGAAGAAGGGGGGGTAAGAAGAAGAAGGGGGAGCAATAAGAAGAAGGGGGTTAAGAAGAACAGGTGGGGGAGTAAGGCGACCAAGGGGGGAAGTATGAAGAACACAGGGAGGAGGGGGGTAAGACGAACATAGGGGGTGTGAGGAGAACACATAGAGGGAGGAGTGAGAAGAGCACAGGGAGGGTGGGTGAGTGTGAGAAGAGACCGCTAGGGGAGGGTGGGGGAGAGGAGAGACCACTAAGGTGCAGGGGAGAGCTCTACGGGACAGAAGGGGCAGCTCTATAGGACAGGGGCCAAGACAGGGAGCTCTTTCACACTACGCGCGCGCGCGCACACACACACAATACATCCCTATACATACACAGAAACACAACATGCTTCCCTTACACACAGAGAAACACACAATGCATCCATTACACACACACACACAATGCAACCCTTACACACAAAGACAATGCATCCTTTGCACACATACACAGAAACAGACAATACAAACCCGTACACACGCATGCAAACACACACACTTCTTTTCTTACATACACACAGAAACACAATGCATCTCATGCACACACATACAGACACACACCTTGCATCCCTTATGCATACAAACACAGATTCACACAATACATCCCTTACACACAACCAGAAACACATAATACATCCCTTATACACAAATACACACTGCTTCCACTACACACAAACACACTGCATCCTGCAAACTGGTAACCTAAACACTACATACAATAGCACATAACACATAACCCTACACACTCCACTCCCTGTGAGCGAACTCATGGGTGGGTGGAACTTATGAGTGGGCCTTATGGGCATACTCACCGTCAGGCCCTGGGGCCCAGACCTTGAGCTGTGTAAGGGGCCCCCAAAAAATGGAGCTGCTTCCAATTCTCCCAGAACATTGAATTTTGTGACCACAGTTGCAAACAGCCTCCAGAGATCCTGTTCTACACCAGACCAGTGGAGCCAAACTGCAGCCCATCATCATCCTCATCTGCTTGTAAGTAGGCAATCTAGTATATTATTAGTGACACTAATCTATAATGTACCTCACATTAAAGGGACACTATAGCTTAATGAAGTGGTTCTGGTGTCTATAGCTGGTCCCTGCAGGCTTTTTAATGTAAACACACACTGTGTGCAGCACTGGCGTTAGTTCATATGGGTGGGGCATTGTGATGTCACATGGGGGGCAGCAAATTTTTATTTTGTCTAGGGCGGCAAAAATCCTTGCACCGGCTCTGATCCTGGGCAGGTGCACCAGTCTACTGGTGACCCACAGGAGGGGAGTGCACTGATTGCACTGCACTCTCCTCCTGCCCAGCCCCATCTTTACCGCAGTGCAAGTGCCCTCTGCCCCTAATTTACAGTGGCTCACACTCACAACAAGCAGTGCCTGGAGCCGTGAAGGAGCGGGTATGGCAAAGAGCTACTGATTAGCATAACATCAATATCCGTTATAAAACCAGGAAAAGGTGGGCATGGATGGTGAACTGATTTGGTGGTGCAATGGGCCACTTGACTAGTTTTGCCCCCCAGGCCTAAGGCTGCCAGCCCTCCCCTGGTGCTGTGTATGGATTCTGGTGAGTGAGGTAACTGTTCCTGACAGATATTCACTGAACTCTAAGTTAATGGAATCAAATTTGAAGAACATTGTCAGAGCTATTTGTTCACTAACTTTATTTTATCTCGTTTTTTATTCTTTATAATATACCCTATATTGGATCTGAACTCTTCTAAAAAAAAAAAACTCAAACAGCTAAAAAATATAATTTGGAAATGAATTCTTCAATCATCTTGAAGCTATCTATTTCCCCAGAATATTAAATGTATATCATAGTCTGCAGCCAAATTCTTTAAAAAAAAAAGTAAAAATAATAATAATGGTTTCTAAGAACTCTTACAACATACATTTTAAAAATGTTTCTAGGAAGACTTAGGTTTGAAAATGAGGAAACAGACTTTCAGTACTGTCAGTATAATGTCATGCAAAAAATGAATATTTTGAAATTCATATTGCAAAACATTGTCACAACATTTCTATGTTTCTTAAAATGTCCAGTAAGCATTTTTGTTATTAATTACCATTGTAACAAAAGTTAAAATGTGTCAAAATTCTACCTCTAGATAAGACAACAATCCTATTGACTTACATAGGGTTTTTATTTATTCATTTATTTTCCTTTTTTTTGAGACATATAGAATGATACAGCCCGGGCCACAATCAGAAAGTTTGGGGCTCCAGACACAGCTCAAGGTCTGGGCCCCCTTGGGCCTGCCCTCGAGTCTGCCCACAGGGCTGCCCCTGAGTCCGCCCACAGGGATGCAGTGTGTGTACTGATTGTGGTGTGTGTATAGTGGATGTAGACTGTGTGTAGTGGATGCAGAGTGCGTGTGTAAAGTGGATGTGGTGTGTGTGTAATGGATGCAGTGTGTATATTAGATGCAGAGTGTGTTTGTGTAGTGGATATATTGTGTGTTTTATTAGGCAGTGTCGAATTTGGGACATGTAGTAAAACTCTCCCAACACATTATTTATCATGTCTATCTTTCTGGCTAGCCAACCACTACATAGAAAAAAAAGTTTAAAAGTAAAATAAATTAATACATGAAATCCATATGTGGGTCAGTAATATTGTTTCCTTTTGTAGATTAATTTAGAAGTGTTAAGAATTTTAACTCTTGTTACAATGATAATTAATATCAAATACCCTTACTGGCAGGGCTCGAGTCCTGCTGGAACGTGTGGGAATGGTGTTCCCGCACTTTTTCCACAGCAGGAACGCTGTTCCCGTTACTAGTCCTGCAGATCCCAGTGCTGGCTCAAGCGGCCGCTCTGACTGGGAACTCAGATTTTTAAACTCACCCCACTCTCCCTGCAGCCTGCAGTCAGTGAAGTCGGCCGACCTCTCCTGATGATGTCAGGAGGAGGGGGCGTGACTTTCGCTGCTCTTCTCACAGGACCGCTGGGGAGACTGGGAGAAGAGCAGAGGAAGTCACGGCCCCTCCTCCTGAGATCATCAGGAGGGGTCGGCCGACTCCACTGACTGCAGGCTCCAGATCCTGTCCCACCCCTCCTGGCACAATGTAAGCCGCAGGGAGGGGGGAATGCACTTTAGTTTTTTTTTTATCCCCTTACTCAGGCCCTGTCCCCCTCCTCAGCCTCTGTCCCTCTTCCCCAGTCCCTGTCCCTTTCCTCAGCCCCTGTCCCCTTCCTCAGCCCCTGTCCCTTTCCTCAGCCATTGTCCCCTTCCTCAGCCCCTGTCCCTTTCCTCAGTCCCTGTCTCTTTCATCAGCCCCTGTCCCCCTTCCTCAGCCCCTGTCCCCCTTCCTCAGCCCCTGTCCCCCCTCCTAAGCTCCTGTTCCTCTTCCTCAGCCCTGTCCCCCTCAGTCCCTATCCCTCTTCTTCAGCCCCTGTCACCTTCCACAGCCCCTGTCCCTCTTCCTCAGTCCCACTCCCTTTCCACAGCCACTGTTCCTTTCCTAAGCCACTGTCCCTCTTTCTCAGCCCTGTCCCCTTCCTCAGTCCCTGTCCCTTTTCTTGGCCCCTGTCCCTTTCCTCAGTCCCTTTCCCCCTCCTTAGTCCCTGTCCCTTTCCTCAGTCCCTGTCCTCTTCCGCAGTCCCTGGCCCTTTTCTCAGTCCCTGGCCCTTTCCTCAGACCCTGTACCCCTTCCTCATCCCCTGCCCCCCTTCTAAGCTCCTGTAACTCTTCCTCAGCCCTGTCCCTCTCAGCCCCTGTCACCCTTCCTCAGCCCATGTCCCCTCCTCCTAAGCTCCTGTAACTCTTCCTCAGCCCCTGTCACCTTACTCAGCCCCTGTCCCCCTCAGCCCCTGTCACCTTACTCAGCACCTGTCCACTCCTCAGTCCTTGTCCCCCTACTCAGCCCCTGTCCCCCTCCTCAGCCCCGGTCACCTTACTCAGCCCCTGTCCCTCTACTCAGCCCGTGTTCCCCTCCTCAGCCCCTGTCCCTCTTCTCATCCCTGTGCTCTTACTCAGCCCCTGCCCCCCTTGCATTCAAGAGTATAATTCTTTTTTTTGGGGGGGGGTGGATTCTTTTTTTTGAGTACCCACACTTTTTTACCCAGGACTTGACCCCTGCTTACTGGACACTTTGGAAAATATGTTGTGACAATGTTTTGCAAGACGATGCTTTAGGAGTCTTGTTCTGAATGTCAATTTCTTCATTTTCAAAAGTCTTTTTCAAAGAATTTATATAATGTATGTTGTAATATTTTTTTTAGAATTTTTTTTATTAAACAATTTGGCAGCAAACTATTATACGCATTTATTATTCTGAGGAAACAGCTCCAGAATCATTGAATAATTAATTCCCAAGTAAGCTTTTTATCTTTCTGAGTCCTTTTAGGGCAATCCTGGTTGATTTAGAGTAGTTCAGAATTTGCTTGCATGTTGCACTCCATATAACTCAACATCAAGAATGTATTAGTAGTATTGCTCAATCTCATCCTTCCATAGTAAACCATATGTGGAAAACCGAATGACAATTATTGAATGATTACATGGAATCATGAAGTTAAATGGCATCAGTTCAATTCATACACATAAAGATCTCCTTGTAGTGGAATCTTTGGGGACTCCATTGATGGAATGTTCAAAAACAGGACTAAGTTATTTATTTATTTTAATATCTCAAAGGTCTTCTGCACTCATACTAACAGTGTCTCCATCTAATGCAATTTCTGAAATCTGTAGGCCATAACTGTAAATTTTATAACATGACAGGAGGCTTCGTATTTGCTTAAGACTTTCTTTACTTAAGCTTCACAGCAGCACTTTTTCACATAGTAACAAGGTAACCAATAAGAAAAAAGGAATAACAAGGTATATAGGTCCCTCCCAGTGATGTCATTTCCTCTTTCTTTGCTGCTTCACACCAGTACAGGTCAGAGTGCCACTGTCTCCTACTTTTGTGGGGGGGTTTTTCTATGATTTATCTAATATTATATCTATCATCTGTTTTATTCATATTTCCTTAGTATATTATTCATATGTATATTTTTACCATTTATTCTATTTCTGA
Organism: Pelobates cultripes; assembly: GCA_933207985.1. NCBI lineage: Eukaryota > Metazoa > Chordata > Amphibia > Anura > Pelobatidae > Pelobates > Pelobates cultripes. The sequence continues at coordinate 117,229,535 of OW240922.1, read as the reverse complement.
CCGATTTATTTTTTCCCATCTCTATCTTCTATGTGGTATTTCTCCTCTACTTTCTTCTTTCCAACCTTTATTTTTTTGGTTACTGTCTCTTTTATAATTATTGTATTATTGGTTTTGTACCTCTTTAACCCAGTTTCTCCGTGCGGCATTTTTGCCGCGTTTTCCCGGGCTTTTGGTCCTTGGAGTACGCCTCCAACGGTCCCCAGGGCGCGCGGCGGCCATCTTGGATCTCGCTCCCCGCGAGATCCAAACGGCTCTCTCCTTTCACTGGTGCGCGCGCGAGATCGCGGCGGCCATTTTCTTGGAGCCGCGATCTCCATTCACTCCGGCCGTGCGGCGGCCATTTTTTACCTTTCTACTTGTTAGTCACATAACTTTTATGTACAACATTAACACCTCATATCAAATAATTATACCAAGCGTTCTCTATCTGTTTACTCCTTCTCTAACAAGGAAGGAGTTTGACTCCACATACAGTCTCATCCCTGTATCTCTCTACTTCCCTCTGGTGGTAGATTATAGGTACTACATATATAAATTAATCTCAATATATTTATTTCAACTGCAACAAATTTATTACCCAAACAGTTTCCCATATAAACTTTATATTGCAACTCATATCTACACTATGCATGTGTATAAGGTAAACACATAAAACTAAATTACGATTGCTGTTATCATATACAGCCCATGATTGGCCCGCTTTGTCTGTGCCACTATACCTCTATACGGGTTTGAAAAAGTATTCCCTGAGGTGATTTATACTGGGTGACCCCCACTTACAGCTTGCAATCTGAATAATAACTTACTGTGATATCTCGATACGGCCTTATTAATACACTCTAACACTGGCCTATTCTGCCCCACAGGTACCAACTGTTGCTATGGAGGCTTCAAATCAAGATCAAAACTTGCAAGCTATTATAAATGCAGCCGTAGCTGCTTCACTTGAAAAGGCCCTGGCTCGGGTGCTGCCCATTGAGCAAAAAGACCCTAAAATTTCCGACACCCCGCTTTCTGACGAAGATGCGGAGGATTCCGATTCCACAAAAAGAAACCCTTCCAAACCATATAAACGTTATTGGAAAGGGAATGGGCCTGAACCCCTCAAGCGTAAGGGGAAAGAACCGGCGAAACGCCCCAAACAGGTGGATGCTAGAGAGAAACACTCCATCCAACCTACTCTGTCGGAAGAAGAGGAAGACTCTTTTGACTTACATCCCTTAGCCATCCTAGATGAATGGCAAGCTGACCACTCCTCAGAAGATGAGGAGGACTGGCCCGAGACTTCCATAAAAGGGCCACATCTCCCTCAGTCGACTATGGGAGACCTCCCATCTGAAGTTATTTTACCCGGATCACTTCCATCTGGGGACACTGAACCTTTTCTGGATACGCTTGGTCAACCGCTTTTTGGCCCAAGACAAATCAGATATCCTCGATCATCCGAATGGTCACTACCAGACCATCTTTCCCAGTATATTCATTTTTGGATCAGAAGACCCCTAGATCGGGAGGTCCGCAAACGACTACGAGCCGAATGCCCCAGACCCACTCTACCGGATAAGGTCGCGGTGACCCCAGAATTTGACACGCTGCTCTACACATATTTGGCTAGATCGGGCCGTGACCCAAAAAAGGGCATTGAACGCAGCCTACGCCTAACCCAAGACAAAATGCTGGACATCCTAGGACCTCTGGCAAAAATTCTTCTACTGGCTGATGAAGCCTTATCTAATGAAGGCCCTCTAGACCCATCTGTGATCAGAGAATGGGCTCTACGCTCTATTTGCCTGCTGGGCAATGCCAATACATCCCTCTGTACTGAGCGTAGAAAAGCAGTGCTGCTGCGTATGGATGCTAAGTTAGCTGACTTGGGAACCAAGGAATTGGGCCCCAAAGCACAGGGTCTATTGTTTGGAGAACCCTACATTAAAGAATTACATAAACATGTAAACTTATACGCCACACTAAACAAGGCGCAATCATCCATGAAAAGAGTATTTCACTATCAACCCTCACGGGTTTTTGGCAGGGCTGGCCGTACAAGGGGTCGCACAGTCAGCCGTTTCTGGTCCACAAACCAACGCCAGAGAACCCCAACTTCATCTTTCTTCCCCAACTATCAACCAAGAGGCTCTTACTCCCAAAGGGCGGATAGAGGAAGAGGATACAGAACCCGCGGACGCAGTAGATACCCAACAGGTGAGATTTCCTTCCTTTCACCTTTCTACTGTTTATCATGCGGGCAGGTTGTCACACTGTGTAGACATGTGGAAGACCCTGTCTTCAGATACCTGGGTCCTAAACACAGTTCAGGGTTTCTACATAGAGTTTAATTCTCTCCCTTCTCAAACAGGTTATCCTCACTATCCAAAAATGTCAAGGGCTCAGAGTCTTCACCTAGATTCAGAACTACGTTCTCTGCTAACAAAAGGAGCGATCCAACTCGCTCCACCCGACGAAGGTTTCCTCAGCTCCATCTTCTTAGTCAAGAAGAAGTCAGGGGAATTTCGCCCAGTCATCAACCTTCGTCAACTGAACTCTTTCGTTATCTACCGACATTTCAAAATGGAAGGGATTCACCTCCTCAGAGACATCCTCCGACCAGGCGACTGGTTCACCCGTCTCGACCTCAAGGACGCTTACCTTTCGGTGCCAGTACACCCCTCAAGCCGGCGTTTTCTCCGCTTTCATTGGCACCACCGAATTTTCCAATTCACCTGTCTTCCATTTGGCCTGAGTTCCGCTCCGTGGTGCTTCACCAAACTCCTCAAGCCAGTCACCACACATCTGCGAGAAAGGGGCATCCGTTGTTTAATCTACCTCGACGACCTCTTGCTTCTCTGCGAAGACGTATCCAAACTGCGTTCACAGACGAACTATACTTCTGTATTAATCGAATCCTTGGGGTTTGTCATAAACCAAGAGAAATCGTCACTGTCCCCAACCAGAGTCATTCAATTTCTCGGATTCGAAATCGACTCTTCAACCTGTGTTCTTCGCCTACCTCAGTCCAAGTTATCCGCGATCAAGAAGGAACTACGTAAAACACTTCGTCAACAGGATTTACCTCTTCGAGGATTAGCTCGGGTAGTAGGCCTACTCTCTGCCTCCATTCAGGCAATCTACCCAGGCCCCCTTCACTACCGGGCCATGCAACGCCTGAAAGCTCAATTCCTCCGGTCCCATCCATCATACGAGCAGAGGGTCCCGATCACTCCGGAGGTGAAAGAGGAACTCCGTTGGTGGCTCCACCACATGTCGGCCTGGAACGGCAAAGCTATTTTCGGTCCCACCCCAGACTTCGTGGTGGAATCAGATGTGAGCCTCCAGGGTTGGGGCGCAACCTGTCATACAACCTCCACCGGAGGACCATGGACCACCTCAGAACACCTCCTCCACATCAATTGTCTGGAGTTAATCGCAGGCTCATTCGCTATTCGCAGTTTGACCAATCATCTCTCAAACTGCTGTATTCTCCTTCGGATGGACAATATCTCTGCCGTCCAATACATCAACAAATTGGGCGGGGCCAGATCTCGCATCCTCTCCGAAGTGACAAAAGACATCTACGAGTTTTGCTTCCAACGCAACATCACTCTTCGGGCAGAATATCTCCCAGGGGAGACGAATATTACCGCAGATTGGTTCTCCCGACATTGGAGAGATGGCAGCGACTGGCGCCTACACAGAACGATCTTTCTCCACATCTCCAAACTCAGGGGTCCATTTACCTTAGACCTTTTCGCCTCCCGGACGAACTTTCAAGTCCCACGGTTTTTCAGCTGGCTTCCAGACCCAGAATGCTCGGCTGTGGACGCCTTCCTTCAGAGTTGGCCGACGACGGGAGCCTATGCTTTTCCTCCATTTGCGATGATTCCCAGAGTCCTCCTACAGATTCGCAGACAACAGATCGCTCTTGTTTTAATTACCCCGCTCTGGCGGGGCCAAGCATGGTTTCCAGATCTTCTGGACCTCTCCTACCAAGACCCTCTCCTTCTGCCTCCATGGCCCAACCTCCTGGAGGACCCTCAAGGAAATCCTCATCCAATGATAATGCAAGACCACCTCCACCTAGTGGCTTGGACTCTTTCAGGGGAACCTGGCACTTCGGAGGACTATCGCAGAGATCTAAGGAACTCCTCTGGGATTCGTGGGCTCCTGGAACTAGAAGATGCTATCTCTCCTCCTGGAACACTTGGTGCAATTGGTGCCTGGAACGGAATACCGATCCCCTTACGGCCCCTAGACAGTTCATATTGAATTTTCTCTCTCATCTATTCGATCTAGGCCTTTCCTACCGATCCATCAACGTTTCCCGTTCAGCCATCTCGGCAGCCCATGTCCCTCTAGAAGGGGTTCCAGTGGGCCAGGACCAGCTGGTTTGTAGACTATTGCGGGGCACCAAACTGGCTCGCCCCCCTAAACCGAAATACTCCCATCTGTGGGACGTTAATGTCATAATTCATTTTCTCGAGACTTGGCCAAACAACGAGGATCTATCCCTCCGCCAACTCTCAGCCAAATTCACCCTGTTACTTTGCTTAGTGTCCTTCCGAAGAGTTTCGGATGTTCGAGCCTTTGACCATGACGCTATCAACTTTTCCCCAGAGGGTGTCACCTTTTCCGTGACCAGGCGGACGAAATCAAACTCTTCGATTTTTTACCCTTATTTCCCGAACCACCCGAAATTGTGTGTGGTATCTCTTCTTTCTCGTTATTTATCACTCACCTCATCTATCCGTCCAACTTCCTCCAGCCAGCTATTGGTCTCATACGTCCGGCCTCATAATCCAGTGTCAACCACAACTCTGGCCCGATGGGTTAGGTGGTTGCTCTCCCTAGCCGGGATTGAAACCTCCTTCGGAGCCCACTCCATCAGAGGAGCGGCAGCATCGGGGGCATTCAGCGCTGGAGCCTCACTTCGAGACATACTTCACTCCGCAGACTGGTCCCGAGAACAGACGTTCCGCAACTTCTATTTTCGCCCGGCTGCGCACGCTTCCTTGGCCCTTCTCGGGGAGCGTTAAAACAGCAAATACGAAGCCTCCTGTCATGTTATAAAATTGTAGATTATGCTAGCTTTAGTGTACCTATAATCTTAATTTTATTAATGACAGGAGGCGAGTATTTCCCACCACTCCTACTTTCGTTTTTTCCCACCCTAGGGTCGCCCCTGTAGGTAAGTTTCTAAAACAAGAACGAACACACTATGCCTTACTATCATGGGGTTAGGAGTTATTTTTCTATGATGTATAGATTAACTTTTCTAGCGAGCTATAATGTATGTTTCATATCAACTGGTTATCATAATTTCAAAGTCCAATTCACAGATTAATCCTTGGCTTCGACTCTGCTCTCTCGTTTCAGCATAAAACTCCCTTAAGAGATCCAGCCTAGTTGCTGCTCCATCACAAGCTTCTCCTCTACTCCTCAAGTTCTCAAGTCTACGTTCCTGTCTCCCTCTCAAGCATCACTCTTCAAGTCTGGCATCCTGAATCACTCATCTACTTCCTTCAGTTCCGGTTCCTATTGGTTCGCAGCCAGAAAGAGGAAATGACATCACTGGGAGGGACCTATATACCTTGTTATTCCTTTTTTCTTATTGGTTACCTTGTTACTATGTGAAAAAGTGCTGCTGTGAAGCTTAAGTAAAGAAAGTCTTAAGCAAATACTCGCCTCCTGTCATTAATAAAATTAAGATTATAGGTACACTAAAGCTAGCATAATCTACAATTTACAGGAATTGGCCACATGGGTGTCTTGATTTTCCTTTTCTAAAAAGTAAGTAAACGAATTGTGGTTATTTTGGTAAAGCTATAAGAAGCTAGAAAAAGAGGTACAGAAGTATGTATTTTATAATTTTATACATAATATCTTTTTAACCTGGCAAACAATTCTATATTATAACTTAATGGTCTTACCATTTTTTGTCTTTCAATTTTTTATTTTTGTGTTGCAATGCCAACATTACAGACCTGTAAAGACATCTCATCATAGGTTCATCATGTGGCCCATTTCACGGTGGATCAAGTGGCAGTATGCCTGAAAATGGTCCTGGACATGGATCCATGGTTAACTGCTTCTCTCCAAAGGCAGAATACAAAATCATGAAGACAAATGCCCATATCCTGAAGTGTAGGTAGCTGTTCAGGCACACATGGATATTGGGAGAGATTCACAGGCTGTGGTGGCAACTGCTTCACAAAGAACTCCAATCGCCAGGTAAGTATTAAGATTTTGTCCTCTAAGTTCACAATAGAAACGACTTGAGTAATCTGTTCTCACTTGTAAAAATGGGCAACGATTTCCGTGGCCTCCAGGGTTGTGTAGGAATATGCATCACCACTCTCGTGCATCTAAGCTTCCCTGTTTGTTTGCACTAAGCAAGGAACTTATGAGGTCAAAACATCTGCACGTAAATATAATTATCTTATTGTGAGAACATAAATGGGGTTTCACTCACTTGTATTTTTTTTCAAAAAACAAAAGACAGGGGAACCTATTGTCCTCCCCTTGGCTCAAAACCATAAATGGGGTGGGGGCCCTAAGTAACAAAAAGGGGTGTCCTCCCCCCCCCCCATAAAATAAAACCCTGAATACCCTCAACAAAAAACTAAATATTTGTAAATAAAATTAAAAATTAAAAAGACCAGAGCTAAAAAAAAAAAATAAGTTGAAAAATAAATAAATCACGATGCTAAAAACATTAATCCATCTTCACCCAGCAAGTGCACTGTAAGGACTACATGTTTCTAATGTTCTTTTGATGTCTTCATTATTTTTTCAGTAACCTGTATAGGCAGGATTTAAGCCCTTGAAGAGAAACTATAGTGCTAGGAATACAACGTTGTATAAAGTACCCTTAGTGCCCCCCCTCTCTGCCCCCCCCCACCCCCCCACCAGTGTCATATGCTTTTCTACACATCCAGTCTGTAGCATTAGCAATCCCTTTCAGTGTGGAAAACACAGCCAGTCAAGGCAAAACCTTATTTTTAAGAAGCCTAAAAAACTGCCTTTGTGGTTTTACTGTTTGATAAATGTTCAGTTTTGATGCCGTTGATGATCACACCATACCTACTTAAAGGGCATCGGTTGTGCCCCAAACAACCTATACTCATTAGAGTGAGCATATGATTTTATGAATACAATGTGATAGTAGTTTTGCTTTGGCATGCCAAGGCTTTGACTGACCAGGGAGAGCAGAAAAGACTTCCCACCAGAGGTCCCTCTGCTCTCCTTGCATAACAACCACAGTGGAAACTGTCTAGCCAGCAATTCTTTTCAAATGTTTTTTATTACAGAAAAATTTGTTTCCATAACAGTAAGAATAATGGTATAATATGAATATATATGTAAATAACATGCATTTAAAAAAAATAACCGGAAATATAATTTGTACATATCATCCGATACAATATGTAATAATTAATGTTTTTTTCAATAAAGTATAGTCAGTTATTAAAAAAATAAATAAAGATGCCAAATATGTTACATGCAACAATGTGCTTAAAATAAGATCACATAAATAACTTTGTTATCTGGTCTGGTGAAGTTATTATAATTTATATCAATTCTTGACATCCCGTTCCCAGAGATCCCATTCATATTTCAGAACATTAACTGTATTGGAAGGTGGTCTAAAGGCTAATTCACATCTCTTGGCTTCTAGAGTATTATGAAACACCTCAGTCATAAAAGGAATAGTAGCTGTTTTCCATTATCAAGGAAAGACCAAAGTGGCTGAAACCAAGAGATGGCTAAAATAAATATTTAAATTTTGGGCAAATCAGCTGGGAATCTCCCCAGGTGACACAATTCTGGTTTCATAATGGGGATTTGATCAGTGATAAGTTTAATTATAGTGTGAATAGTGCTGACTGAGGAATATTGGAACGGAGGGATGTGACATCCCTCCGTTCCGACACCGGCACTCTGGCAACGAAGCCAGCATGCCGTCGTCACTGACGAGATTTGCCCTGCTTGTGGATGCATCCCAAGTAGGGCACATCAAAGAAGAACAGAGGCAGAGCAAAGGATGGATAGTAGGTGGGTTTTACACAAAGACTAACATCTATGAAGTGGCACTGGGACAATGAAAACTTAGTAAATCTTTATATTTTACACTGGATACACCATTTATGTTTGTGATATATGTATATTCAATTTAAATGGGAGCAACTGCAGGTAAGTTAAATTATACATAACAAGTTCACTTTAAAGTGGTAAAAGTTTAAATTATATGTGAGCACATACTTAATAGCCTGGTTACCTGATGCCTCTGGAATTGCACACAGTGTATGGAGATTTATACAAGGTAATAGGTTATACTGACTGTTAGCGAGTATGTTACAGTGTTAAAATTAGAATATAAGGACAAATGTGAAAGTAAGCAATTTGTAACACATTTAGAGTAAGAATCATGTTTGATGTTAAGCTAGGATTATCACTAAACATGGCTCTTAACAATGTAACTAGTGTTCAAACAAACAACTTGCGGACAATTACCATTTTTATGCAATGAAGTTTGCTTTTGTCAAATTCCAGCCTCATATATCTCATTGAGATTATAAGCATAACTATAACGCTATATTTCCCTGCAGTGTTTTACAGTAATGTAGCGGCGATGTAACAGCAAGTAACTGCCAAACAAATCTTGCTAGATATAAAATATACAATATACAAATGGAGTAACGGTACACTAATGTAAGAACATCTCAGTTAATGTATACATAGTTGCTGTGTTCTGAAAGTGGTCTAAAGTACTAAAAGTGTTGAAGTTACCATGGAAACCTGTGGAACCCAGCCGGCACATTGCAATGGTAACTCCTCCCCTTTTCCATGCTTGCGCCACTTTGCAGTACATTACATGTTTTATACATTGTTTCTGTTTTTACTCCTGCAATGCAATGAGTGCCTTGACTATACTTTGAATGAACTGGTTATGTGAATTACTATATGTTTGTTTTTGTTTTTTTAAATGGAGCATCACATGAGAAAAAAAAAGTCGATGCAAGTTAAAGCAAGGAGATTGTCAATATTTTATTCAATAGATTTATTCCCAGTGAAGTGAGGCCTCCCCTTTAATGCAGTAGTAGTTATATTGATTACTGTATGAGGAGTCACCTTTTGTTAGTGTTTATTTATGTTGGCTCTAATTACACTGATGCACTCATTCTGATTTTCAAATTGATAAGACAAAGCCACAAACTGTGTTCAGTTCAGAAGCACAATTCAGTTAGGGCATTCAAGGTGTACCACAGCTTTGTCCTGCAGAGTGAAAAATTCCTGAGCTGGGAGCTCAAGAGGAAATATTAACTGTATTAACTATAATTCTCATAAAGGTAACTCAATTTCATTGTCTTGATTCTATTCATATTTGACGTATTTTTAAATGTTCTTTTGGAACTGTATCTTTAAGAGACACTGGTAGATGCCACAGTTTCTGTTTAATAGCGAACACCCTCCATGCTTCTTTTCCTGTAAATGTTTATTGAAGTGAGAACATTTTCATCTCTCTTCTCTATAGGAAGTATGATTAAGGAACCAAATGCTTTTTCAGCTGAGAAAGAATTACATCACAAGAAGTTTATACTACTTCGCATGTATGACCCAGCTTGTCATTTCATCCTCGCTTTCTGGGTTTACCTAAATTCTGAGATCAATTAATGTTATCAGACTGGACCAGCTTAAAGGATTACTCTTTCTCTAATCCAATCTTCGATTTCGGACTGATCTTCTGTCTACTATTCAGACTGTTAATTGGAATGTCTTTAGGATTTCCTTTCTTTTTAACTACTTAAATTAATATTGCCAAACTGGATTTCTAAACGGATCTCCCAAACACTCACCACCTAACTTTTGAAGACCTGGATTGTTAAATCGACTTTGTTTAAATAGTCTCCTTTTGTTTTATCAATTATTGAGGACTATTTGCTTGACATTTATTGTTACTCTGAGTTGGATATAATTCTCTGCCACCTTATTTCAAGTCTGAAGAAAAGTTGCCTCCTGAAAAGTAAAGGTAACATTATGGCTTACATACCTTCAGAGGTGGTTCCCATCATTCTACTTTATCATTATAAACTTTGGAAAACAATTTTTTTTATTATTTTTTTTATTAAACAGAGTTGTTAGGTAATGAGTATTGGCTTGGTATAGCCCTTGTTATTCTGCTACTACAGATGGCCACTAGAGATGTTACGTGTGTGAGGGTTGCACAGCGTGCAGCACTAGCATTCAGCATATCCACGATCTGCATGGAACATTCCCCATAGAGATGCGTTGATTTAATGCATCTCTTTGAGGAGATGCTGATTGGCGCAACGTGGGATTTTGCAGTGGACATATGCAATAGCCTCCCAATGCTTTCCTATGAGAAATCATTGGATTTTCTGATATATTCTAATTTGAAGATCTCACCCAAGGAGGTGTAATGGGTGTTGGACCAGCTGGAAATAAGGTAAGTTTTACACCTTTTTAGGCTGGGGGCCTAAAGGCCACATTTACAACAATAGTGTCAGGAATGCATGTTTGTATTCCGGATACTATAGTGTTCCTTTAAATAACACTTCAAGCATGATAACGTCTGGAACCACCCCATAGAACTGTAGAAAATGATATCTGATTTGCTTTCATATTTTATTAGACTTACCTTTTTTCTTTAATTTCAGAAATGGGTAATGAAAACTCTCATGTTGCCAATGCTTGTAACTCTGAGATCATGATCTTTTTTCAATCATCAAAGCTACACATCTCAGATGTAGCATATGAAGTTACTACAGACATTGGAGTAAAAGTTACCGATATGAAGCATGAAGTACATAATAACTTAGGAACAAAATTAAATGTGACCCTAAAGCCAGATTCCAGGATCCAATACATAAGGTGTCCTCCAAAAGAATACATTAAGATTCCTCTGCAAAGAAACATCTTTGTAACAGTAATAGCAAAACGTGAGGATAAGAATGAGCTGATGTGCATGAACTTCATGGTTCCAAGTGATCGATCAATCATTGTCATTGATAATGGGATGATCAAGTTTGCCAAGTATGGCTCCCTGTGGAAGGATGAGGATGGCCGATATTACATCTAAAGTATGTGGTGAGTTAAGAACTCAGGACTAATTATCATAACTAGTGATGTAAAAGAGAATGGAAGGCACATCTACAAACTATTAACACAGTTGGTAATTGGCATAGACTTCAAGAAAGGCACTGTTCCATTTGCTCGATAATCTAGTATGCAATATAATGTATTTATAACTGTAGTCTATTATTTAATGGGCACCAGAAAGTGTGGGTAGGGAAAGTGTGCAAGCGTGTAAGTGTATAAAGGAGTAGGAAAGAAGTATGGCTGGTTAATTCCTAAATCATAAGGCTTGGCTGATTTTTGCCACCTCTTCTTCGTCTGTGCTGAAAGTCTCCCTTCTAGAATCCACAAGATTTTTGAAGTGCTCAGTAGACTTACGCAAAGCAGAAAAATGTGTTTTGGCCGAACCATATCATTCAAAAATTAAAATGTTTGGCAGAATTTTATTCATGTTGCAGTTCAGCTCCTCAACTTTTTGCTCCACAAAAAAGATTCAGAGAAAGAAATAGTCAGATGAACCGAAGGGGTGCGAAAATTGGCTATTCAGTGTACTGCAGAAAATATACATGATATAAATATTATGTATATCTTTTGTAGTACACTGAAAGGCGCATTTTACAGCCATTTGATTCAAAGAAAAAGTGAGAAAAAGTAACCAATTCGAGGAAAAAAGAGAAGTTTTTTTTAATCTGTATATATATGTAAATATAGTTGTTGTTTTTTTGTAACCTAGCCAGCAATCATCTTTTTTTCCCAATTAAGTATTATTTTCTTAGTGTCACAGGCAGAACTCCAAATACACATGCAAACAAACATGTTTGTCACTTGCATGAGTCATTTGTTGAGTTGTACATCGGTATGACAGTTTGGAAGTGGGCAATTCGGACATTCACCCTATTGGCCAAAATTCAGAAAAAAAGCAGTTTGAAACAAAATGAATACTCTGTGTAAAAGATCGCACACTATCCTGCGTAGTGAGTGCTGAGAATGGTGGACTCTCCCAGTGTCCTCTGCCTTCTAGTAATGTGTGAAAAATCTGCCTAGGAGGTCTGCCAATAAAGATTGATGCATGCACAAGTATATTTGCCCCATCTTCTGTGCAGATAGTGATGATGGGAAGTCCATAAAGACTAATGGTTGGTTTTCAAACACTTTCTAATCCAAGGTGCATGTATATGAAAGAAGGATTCTGTCATATATTAATAGAAGACATGAGTTTTTTTCTATTTTTTTTTACTTAAAATTCAGTTACAAATATTTATATATTTCCTATCAAAACGTGATGAGAGGATTATTAAATTAAAAATAGTTTTGAGGTGACAGTTGTAAAATTTCAAGCATTTCAAATTTTGCTTGCTCTGCTATTCTGTCACTTGTGCCTGTCTTGCAGAGACTTGAACATGAATACTTCCTCCGTCTAAAGTTCGAGCACTCCCTCACAACCAACTGATGGGCCATAATTATGATTAAACTGCCACTCTCATTAAAAATGTTCAATCTTCCCAATTTAAAAAAACTCTCTATTTTTTTTTTTTTATTATTGCTATCTCAACCTTTGGACCAAATTGTAATTTTTGTACCTACTGCTTACTTGTTAGACTTATTGTTCACTATACAGTTACACTTTTCATTCATACCAACCAGGTTTAGAGTATTGGACTATAAACAGAAATGCCACATTTTGTCCTACATATCATTGGTATATCCAACAGACATATACAAATGTGTTTAAATGCCCTGACTATGTGACCTGCGTGGTGTCTTCATGAATAAAGGTTCTTAAAAATGCTATGTGACTAAATAAAAACAGACAATTTACAGTAAACTTTATATTAAAACTTGTGTATCTTTTGATTTCTTCTGTAATCTTTGACACATAAAGAACTTTTTAAGCCTTCAAAGTCTATGAATGGCATAGTTATAGAGTATGTTGATCCCATTTAAGTTTTTTTCTATTTGTAGGCCAGATGAAAATGAGAAGAACTCGCACTATCCATTCATTGTCTGAAATGACCAGGTTTCTTCAATGTCAAAGGAGTTCTTTCAAATTTAAATCTAAGCTTTTTCTTCAAATAAAATCAACTCAACAAATCAACACATTCATGAGAATGGAGGGTGAGGGGAGACTGATCTACAACTGGAAAAAAGGGAAGGGATTGTGAAAATGGACAACCACTTATTATGGGGACTGATATTGGAAAAGAAATTACTACTGGTTATGGGAACAGGAATTTGAAAATAGATTACTACTGTCTATGGAAAGAGATGGAGAGAATGGGCTACTACTGGCTATGGGAAGAGGAGAGTGAGAATGGGCTATTACTGACTATAATGGGGGAACAGGTTGAATGGGCTACTATTGGCTATGAGCATGATTGTGGGAGAATTGGCTACTGATTATAGAGCATGTGGATACAATAAAAACACAATGATTCTTAGTTACATTATATTTAGAAGAGCTTGCACTGTCCTTTCAAATTAAATATTTTTTCAAATAAAGTCAGCTTAAAATTAACAATTAACTGGTTTCCTTTACATTGTCTGATATTTAACTTATACAGTCTCTGTAACCTGCAATTGACTAACCTATAGATTGGTGTTAACTACTTTGCTCATCTGCTACCATACTGTGCCATAGGGGCTGTGGCGGGACCTGTTCGTGAATTGCTGTGTGTATTCCCAGTGCCTTGCCCCATATTGTCTTGCAATCCTGTGTTCTACCTACTCCTCGTTCAGGGGAGCCCAGGCGAACGGGTTATATTTGCCTCCTGAATGGGGACCACCTCCATACCCCATTTAAAATGTTTATTTAGAGCGTTCACACCTCCTTAAGGAGGTGTAAAAACCACAAACCACAGAGGGAAACCCCGGCGCGTGCCGACCCTGGGTGGTGTCCCGTTAGTTAGACGAACGCCATCTGGGGGAGCATTCATGGATTGCTACCCTCCTCATTCGGGTTCCGAACGAGGACCTCCTCAGTGCCTCTTGGAGTGTTCACACCAATCAATTAGAACATTGGCAACTTGCAACATAAGTGTGAAACCACAAGGGAAGTAATTAATGAATGCTTTCCTGGGTGGCCGCCGTTCGTATAGAGCATTCGTGTCCTGAAAGGAGACACTTTCCTTGCCTGGTTTCACCCACGGACCCCATGAGCAGCAGCGGTTAGCGTTCTAGCGTTCTGGGGGTCCCTGAGATTGGTGGGGACACGCTCTTGGGGACAATGGTGGTTTGGCAGGCTTTCTGTAGATGGGAGTCACAGAGGCGGGAAACTTTCCAGCACTGGGACTCCCAGGTACAGAGGAAAACCCTGAGGATGGGTGACGGGAACTGGGGACAAAGGGACTGGAGTTCCTGTCACACGCACTGGCCCCAAGAATGGGGAGGACCCTGGGAGGGTGCATGGAGTGGCAGGAACTGGGGACAAAGGGACTGGATTTCCGGTTCTGTTATGCGACCCCCGGGAGGGGGAAGACCCTGGGAGGGGACACGGTCGTTGTGTGTGATCCACCCCTGCATGGGGAAACTATAAAGCCGAGTGTTGCCAATAAAGTTGTGTTGTACCCCTGGAACTGTGTGTTATCCGGTTACTAGGGAAGATGGGTCTCTTAATTCATTTATAGCGGGTGTAACCAGCCGGGTTACCCAGGGCCCGATTAATTTGAATGCCACTTTTCACCATATTATTTCAAAATGTACTACATTCATTTTATTTATTTATTTACATATTTCTGCTGCATATTTTTTAAACCTTATGTCTGTGTGCTACTGTAGTACAATTATCTAAATTGTGCTTAGCTACATCTCCTGAGTACATCAATACCCCTATGTATACATTTGATAGAATATATATTAGTATCAATTATGCTCAACGCGCGTTTTGGCGCCAGAACTCTTGACAAAGGCGCATGCTGGCGCCGAAACGCGTGTTGAGCATAACTGATACTAATATTTATTCTATTTAGGATCACTATCTACTTCATTAAGTATTTGGGTTTGTCGTTCTCACTTTTATATAGCCGTCTAGCCGCTCTCTTTAGAATCTGAGGTACCTTACTCAGTAGGGAGATTTTTGTTGCCATCCTCAGTATGCTGTGCTAAGATGACTTTTTACTGTTAACAAGTCTTTAGTTCCTTTAGGATCCATTTATACGAATGCATTATGGGGATTGAAGAAGAGCATTTTAGATGCTCATCTTTTTTGGGGGGGTTTGTACAAGCTAAGCGAGCACTTGAGATTCCTGAGCTCTGTCCAGCTGGACCAATTCAATTACCCCGACGTTCCCTCCGTATATTATTTTATCAACCGTAGCATTGGGAATTAGATTGAGGGAACTGGGGTGGTAAGAGGCTTATATGCTAACATTCCGATTATATCATTAATGCGGTCTACACTGCCGTCTATTCTCACTTCTATACCTTTATTGCATTTGGGGACTATTTGGAGTATTTTAATTGGGGGGACAGTGTTATCCACTGACTAGTATTGAGATTACACCATTAGTTCGGCTTATACTGCTCCCCATATACTCCTATATACCTTCTGCAACCTATTGCCTTTGTTGTTAACAATATCCCCTACCGCCCCTGGTATTATTTTGAGTTTACCTATTACGGACAACTCTAGTTAGTAGCAATATATGTGAAATTGTAAGCACATCGCTCAATTAATGTTCACACGAACAGTCTTTATTTCAGGGGATACATTCTTATTCTTTTTTAGCCCACACTCTGTATAGTCGACTAAAGATACTTTGTCCGCTTATAAGCTGTTTGTAACAGTCTTTCAACATTAGCTAGGAGATATGCATACCTTGTGAGCTCAGCCCACACTCCTCAGTATGACTAGCTGACTGCAGACAACGTGTCATTTGGAAGCTATTCACAATAAGCTCTTGTTAATATTTTATCTCTAATAGTAGCTGAGTGTGAGACATTCATACTGTGCGAGTGCTATTGTCTGGATAGATTAATTGATGATCCTATTTCTATAATTTGGTCACTGTACACACACCTTTTTTCACCTCATTCATTTTAGTTTAATTTCCCTTAAGAGGGACTAATAAAGATTTATATATATTGTAATTAGTTCTCTTTATGCTCCATTATTGGCAACGTTTTGCAATTAATTGGCGGAGCAGATCCGTTTAGGGTTTAGATTCTGAGTTTGGGTGCACTGTTCTAGTTAACCCATTTCAGTCTCTTATTTTGCTATTGTAATTTTGGGTTATGCCCTGATACCCTTCAACCAACCACAACTCCAGTGGATTGACCATTTTGGTCTTTTCACTGTTGTTGTACTATTTATAATCCTAACCATAACCCTAATACTAACCATAACTGTAACACTAGTCCTAACTTGATTTTTTTTTCCTTATCTTTATCCTTACAGAAAGAACCTATAATCCCCCTTCTCACCTATGGTTTTCCAAGAAAAGTGTAATCTTTTAGGGGATTTGGCATTTTGTGTAGTTGATAACTAGAATGGATGCTCTCTTGTGGCAGCCTGAGGTACTTGTTCTGTTTTTATGGGTTGCTACAGTAACCAAGATGAGAGTTAAATTCATCAATGCCACGTAACTTTGAGAAATGTTAGAGTTTCTATCTAACAATCATCCTGGCAGGCATTATGCTCTATCCCTTAGGAATACATTGCGATTTTACAAATTTACACTTGGTCCCAAAAACGGGTTGCTGTGGTAACCAATACTATACATGGCTGATCAGACATAGAAAACTGAGATAATCGATAGTCTAAACAATGATGGTCATTGGTGCATTAAACTGTTAGTACTTCACACAGTCTACACAGGTGTGTTCTGTGGGGTTAGAAACACTACACAAAGTCATCGATCGTGGACACAGCAGACCAGGTCTAAGTCGGCCAGGTCCCATGACCAAGAGTCTTTACAACACCTTTCTGGATAGTGATCCTTACTAGTTTCAACCAACTAGGGGAGCAGAGACAAAATAAAATGTCCTGCGCTCAAACTCCCACTACTCCTGGGTGGCAGCAACGACCATAGCATACATACAATAAAAACCCCAATACATACAATAAAAACAAAGAAAAAAAGAAAAGTTACCTGTGCTCTTTACCAAATCCCTATGTATATTTAAACAAATGCAAGTTATTTAGTTATTCCAATGGCCATTGGAGGTAATGCCCACCTGCCACGTCAGCCCACCAAGGTGTGTCTTATACTAACTGTAACGGCACCCTCAGCATAAAAGGGTTAAACCGCCGTTTAGTAGATCTTCCCTTCCAGAGGCACAGGCACAGCTACTGCAGAACACCAATCCGCCGAACAGGAAACCATATGAATGCCGTAAAAAAACTGCCGAATAGGGAAAACCATACGAATAGGTTTACACTCCTAGCAGTCGAACTGGAACAGCATACAATAAAACCCCCAAGAACGAGACAAAGCTCCATGTTGAGGGTCAAGCAGTGAACAGTCAGAGCTGTGGGTTTATTGTGCTTATGTACACATTCTTACACATTAGTACCACCCACAGGGATTTGGAACACAACCAATAAACACATACAATACACTCAGACACTCCCACACAAATTCCTCCCCTCTGCATGTGATTCAATTACCTTACACAATGGGTAATGTAATTAGCACAAGCAGAAAAATACATTTTTTCCACATTATTCATAACTTGAAAAGTATGCATCACATTCACATAAAACACTTTTTCAGAATCAGCATACTCCAAATACAAACATATGTCAAATTCATACAAATTGGTCCAATGGTTCAAAAGATAGATCGTAGTCCTTTGTGACCAAAGGAAGCATGGTTTTTCTGCCCAAAATCAGTTCCACAGAGTCTTCTATCCTGGAGATAATTGGGAAGTAATCCAATTATCTAAAGATAGAGGCAAAACTCCATTGGACACATGGCAGCAAAAGACAATAAAACACATAAAAACATATAACTGTGCAGCCATTGCACAAAACAGGTACATTCAACATATCCCCAGATAGCTCAGATCTGAGCGCACATTATTACTGAATGGCGCTCAGAGCACACACATACAGATCAATTGCCATGGAGCCAAAGTCTTTCCCATAGTTTTTCATCATACAAATAGGCTCCATGGCATAGCTATCTGGGATATCACCGCTCAAACAGGGCATGCACCAAATGACCAGGCTTTCATGTCTTTGCAGGGGAAAATCAAGCCTTTTAACATGGGGCCATAATCCAAAGGCAACAGGCGAGCAACCAGGCTTCTCCAATGCAATGTGGCGAGATTGGTCTCATCACACTAACCATTCATTTTGCTTCCTTGAGCTTCTGGCAAAGATATCTCTAATGAGATAGAGAGTGGTGTTTTTTAGATCCACCCCTACATATTTATTAACCCTTAACAGGGAACACATGAGATGGGCGGCAGTTTTGTAACATAGCTGTGTGATACAAAAGTGAATCCAAAAAGTCAGTTTTGCACCTAAGGAAGACCAATTGCTAACAGTCTAATCGCGTTGTGCTTAAGTTTTATCCAATAAAGAGTTACAATTTACTTCAAGCTTGGTTCCTGCATTACCATCCAGAGGAATATTGTTACTTTCTGGGGGACCTGCATCTTTTCCAGTATCCACATCGGATGTATGAATATGCAATCATAGTTTAGAGCCGACTTATATGGCTCTCCGTATTGTGTTCCACGTTATCTCACATTTTACATTTTGCATTTACATAATCCTACGATGTATATTTACACTCGTACTTTCCAGATATAAAACCAGAAACCACTATAACCCATTGTTTGCGCAAACCACCTTTTTCCTAGTACCCAATAATAGACTCCTGTCTATCATATGAAAATACTTCAAACCCTTGCTTAGATCAGATACCTTCATTTGTTAACTGGTTGCTGAATAATATGGAGACACCTTTGAACTTAGAATCTGATGTGGTGTTGTATTGGTATGGGAATTTTTTGACGTGGAATCTGCATGGGTCCAGTTTCCTATAGTGGGTCTCTTGGAGACATATAATATCTCTCTCCAGTTGGTGAATTTCTCTATACAATGCATGGCTTTTAAATGGGACATTCAGCCTCTTCACATTATGGGATACTAATATCATCAAAGTTAAGATGTGTTGAACAACATGTTCAATGCTGTGACGAGAGCAATCTCGCCACATTGCATTGGAGAAGCCTGGTTGCTCGCCTGTTGCCTTTGGATTATGGCCCCATGTTAAAAGGCCTGATTTTCCCCTGCAAAGACAAGAAAGCCGGGTCATTTGTTGCTTGCCCTGTTTGAGCAGTGACACCCCAGATGGCTATGCCATGGAGCCCATTCGTATCATGAAAGACTATGGGAAAGACTGTGGCTCCATGGCAATTGAACTGTATGTGTGTGCTCTGAGCGCCATTCAGTAATAATGTGTGCTCAGACCTAAGCTATCTGGGCATATGTTGCATGTTTGTATTTTATGTCATAAATGTAACCTTGTGTATTTTATTGTATTTTACTGTCTTTTTGCTGCCATGTATTCAATGGAGTTTTGCCTCTGTCTTTGGAGATAATTGGATTACTTCTAATTATCTCCAGGATAGAAGACTCTGTGGAACTGGTTTTGGGCAGAAAAGCCATGCTTCCTGTGGTCACAAAGGACTACGATCTATCTTTTGAACCACTGGACCAATTTGTATGATTTTGACGTATGCTTGTATTTGGAGTATACTGATTCTGAAAATGTAAGTTATGTGAATGTGATGCATACTTTTCAAGTTATGAATAATGTGGAAAAGTTGTATTTCTCTGCTTGTGCTAAATTACCTTACCCATTGTGTAAGTTAATTGTATCACAGGCAGAGGGGAGGATTTTGTGTGGGAGTGACTGAGTGTATTGTATGTGTTTATTAGTTGTGTTCCAAAACCCTGTGGGTGGTACTAATGTGTAAGAATGTGTACATAAGCACAATAAACCCACAGCTCTGCCTGTTCACTGCTTGACCCTCAACACGGAGCTTTGTCTCGTTCTTGGGGGGATTTATTGTATGCTGTTCCAGTTTGACTGCTAGGAGTGTAAACCTATTTGTATGGTTTTTCCTATTCGGCTGTTTACAGCATTCAAAGGTCTGTTTCGATTGTGGAAACACCCCCAGTGGGCAGACAGCTACTGTCGGCAGACTTAGAGCTGCAATGTAAACTGACATGTCTTACATTGCAGCAAGAAGTGCAATAGGGAGGCAGCACCCAGACTACTTCAATGAGCTGAAGTGGTCTGAGTACCTTCAGTGTCCATTTAAGCATCTCGCACTGAGTATACAACCCCGATGTTTATTGTAAACCTTGCTGGAGTGTCAGGGACCTGCGAGTCCTCCCCGAACGTTCCTTTCTGTAACCTTTTTCTGAAAATTCTTTTTAAAAAAAAAGTATATTTCCTTAAATACATTGTACATACAGTTTTCAAGCCATGAGGATCAGTGTAACTAGAAACAGCAGAGCCCGAGTGCAGGAAGCAGTGCAGGCCATCCCAGTCCCCCCTCCTTCTCACCTTTCTTTGCCTTGTGTGTGGGGTTCTCTGAGTTGGATTACGTGGTGGTTGGCTGAGTGTGACTGTGTGTGGGGTTCTCTGAGTTGGATTACGTGGTGGTTGGCTGAGTGTGACTGTGTGTGGGGTTCACTGAGTTGGATTACGTGGTGGTTGGCTGAGTGTGACTGTGTGTGGGGTTCTCTGAGTTGGATTACGTGGTGGTTGGCTGAGTGTGACTGTGTGTGGGGTTCTGTGAGTTGGATTACGTGGTGGTTGGCTGAGTGTGACTGTGTGTGGGGTTCTGTGAGTTGGATTACGTGGTGGTTGGCTGAGTGTGACTGTGTGTGGGGTTCTGTGAGTTGGATTACGTGGTGGTTGGCTGAGTGTGATTGTGTGTGGGGTTCTGTGAGTTGGATTACGTGGTGGTTGGCTGAGTGTGACTGTGTGTGGGGTTCTGTGAGTTGGATTACGTGGTGGTTGGCTGAGTGTGACTGTGTGTGGGGTTCTCTGAGTTGGATTACGTGGTGGTTGGCTGAGTGTGACTGTGTGTGGGGTTCTCTGAGTTGGATTACGTGGTGGTTGGCTGAGTGTGACTGTGTGTGGGGTTGGCATAGTGTAATTGTATGTAGGGGTTGTCAGAGTGTAATTGTGTGTGCGGCTGGCTGAGAGTGATTCTGTGTCACTTTGGCTTAATGGGATTGTGCGAGTGGTTGGCTGAGGTGATTGTGTGGAAAACTGGTTGAATGTGATTGAATGTGGTGACATAGGTTACAGGTTAAGTATGATTGTATGGTTGGTTGAGTGTGATTTTGAGGGTGGTGGAAGGGGTTAGACTCTAAAAGCTAGCTGAGCACCATGGGAAATGTAGTCCAGAAACAATTTATGGTGTCAATGTTAGCCATCACTGCACTACATGAACTTTCTGGTCATTAGGCAACTTTTGGTTTCCTAACTGACGCTGGATGGCCTTGCGCTATGCATGAGGATATTCAGCATAATTCAAAACCCCATAGAAAAGCATTATACAGGTCTCCACCGCCGGTTGATACTAAACGGGGGAGGAGTGGAGGCAGAGCCCGAGCCAGCGCCGAGGGACATCATGTGTCCTTAACCCCCTAAGGACCAAACTTTTGGAATAAAAGGGAATCATGACATGTCACACATGTCATGTGTCCTTAAGGGGTTAAGGGAGAAGTTAAATGGAGGCAGATTTATTTTTTTTCTGATACTTTTCAGTTGGCTAGAGCTGGCTGGTCATTGCATTAGTTGCCCCACACATTGTAAACACTGTCAGGAAGCAAATAGTCCAGATTTAAATACATTTGTCTGCAACAAGCAGGTAAATATATTTTAAAGATTTGCCTGGATTCAGTATAAATCCAGTTTTGGTAAATATATGAATTATATATTTTGTATAGTATTTGCATATAAGAATTACTGATTTTAAATGAGATAGTGGATCGTACCAAATATATTTGTGCACAAATTAGTTCTGCACAGTTCATCTGAATCAAAATCTTTTTAATCCACACCCAAACTAATCAATCATTCGGGATTTACCTGTGGAGTATTATCCATTGATTAAGGAGTCACAGGTAAATCCCGGATGGATGGATTCATGCGGATGTGGATTAAAAGGAATTTGATTCAGACTAACCGGCTGAGAATTCTTTTTTTCACACAAATCTTGTACACAATGAGATGTTCCCATGTGGTTGAAAATTCACAACAATGCGACCCATTCTCCTGGTCGATCTATTGTCCTAGGACCTAGGAGCCTAAATTCTAATAGATAAAATTCAGAAAAAATAATCAAATTTCAGAAGGATTTGACATTAGTAAATATTAGTAGAACTGCAAAATCTAGAGGTAATGTTATTATTTTGCTATTTAGTAAACAAACCACCTTGCCAGACAAATAAAAGTTTTATGATATGATTTGGTAATCCTTCTGGTGCTTGAAGAGTTAAAGAGAACCATTTTTCCATAATGCAGAGCAGCTACCCCTTAAATAACAGGCTGTCCACTTACTTGGCCATGTCAAAGCAAACAGTTGTATCCTGAGAGCAAGAAGTGAACAGTTTGGACACAGGTATGTGCATACATTTATGTTTACTTATCAGATGCCTTGCATTTGATTTATCCTACTTTTCCAGGCAGTGTAAACCTTGTAGGATTTAATGAACCAAAAAGAAAGTTTCCATTTTATTTTAACAAAGTAACTGTGTCAAGACACTTATGCTGTTAAATTGTCCTAATTGAGACTCTTCTCAAAATGCTTTATACAAGTTCCTAGTGGGAGTAAAAGTTTTGATGTATTAATTCATAGGTTAACTCCAAATTGTGTGCTTTTAGCCAGGCCTTGAAAGCTACTTGCTACTGTAAGCCATGTCATTAATACAGTAGTAGAATTGTCAAAATGGCAAGTCTTAATTTTATATAAACAAGAACACTTGCTGTTGAACTCTAATCTATTTTATTCACACACAAAAAAAGCAAGTCTTACAAACTTGCTCTAGTGGTATATTGGGGTGTGTTCTCTCTTCAAAAATAAGTAAAGTAACTGGATGGGCCTAAGTAGGGTTTAAAGGGACACTTTAGGCACCAGAACAAATTAATGAAGCCGTCTTTGGTGTATAGATCATGTCCCTGCAGTCACACTGCTCAATTTTTCTTCTATCTATGAGTTAAACCATTGTATATGTATTTCCTACACACATCCTGTAAAAAGGGTTTAATCTTAAACTATCATTTATCACCTGACCTGTTGGTCTATTAACAGGAAGGGGGCATTCTAAAGCTAGTTAAAAATCTGAAAATGAAATACACCTTGTGTATTCAGAGAAACCATGAGGGCAACTCCCAAGTTTGTCTTAAAGTGCCAATGACCAGCCCTGATCTGATTACATAACTAAAACAAAATAATTGTGACTTGCATCTTGTGTACAATGCATCCTTTCAAAAGATAATAAAATGGTACCATTCTAAAATCTTTAGCATTGTCAAAAATCCAGTTCATAACACTCTTTTGAGTCTCAAGAAAAACTTGTTTTGTATTTGTTTCCCACTTTTACCAATTGTATAGTGTCTTTTAGCTCTACAAAAAGTACTATAGTCTTATAATGGTTTAAAAGTGCAATCTGGTTTGTGATGTTGCCTTCTTAAAGTGATAGTGACTACTTGTATCACCCCCAAGGGGGCTTGGGGAGGTTGGGAGTGTCCTTTCTCTTTACGCAGTCATGAGCTTAAAGGACAAACACAATTAATTACTAAAGGAATTCTAATTTAATTTTTTATTTTTTTGGACTTTATGCTCCAACGTATATCAATGTAATGTTCACTTTATCTGACACCTAGCTTTATGTGGCTATAAGCTGCTATATAACTGCAGTATGTGATGCACAACATGTTAAACACCATTTTCTAAACTTTCTTCACAACAATCCAATATTACCCCCCCCCCCCCTTAACTGTATCACTGATCTGGATTATTAACTTTAAGACTTGTTTAAAGGGACACTATAGTCACCAAAAAACAACTTGATGTGTTTTAGTGTAGTGTGCCCCTGCAGTCTCACTGCTGAACTATCTGCCAGTATGTTTACCTCCTTGTTCTAAACTTTCTGCTCCTCTGTAACTTGAACTTGCAGTACACACAAGGTTCCTGCAAGCTCAGGAAAGCCACTAACAGAGCAGGGAATAAGATTTCTCTAAATAAAACAGAATTTGCAATAAAGGAAGTACAAACCTTAGATCTCACTTTACGGGAAGTGTTTATGAAGACCAAAGTCTATCCCCATATCCCTGCATGTGACTTGCACAAACAAAAGGATTTAACTCCTAAATGGCAGGAAGACTGCAGGGGCACAATCTATACACTAATACTGCTTCACTAAGCTAAAGTTGTTTTGGCAACTATAGTGTCCCTTTAAAATTAAAAGCAAAATGTAGGTTAAGTTAGAGTTAATTGTGCATAGCAGCATATACAATTAAGAAATATTCTTGGTGACCTACAAATTCAAAAAAATTTGATTTAAGCAGACTGATATCATTAATGTAAGGTATAGGGACACTTATCCAGGACCCTATAATAAGATGTAGAAGTGTTTGAACAATTGGCCTGTGATCCCTTCTACATATTTAGTGGCTCAGCAGCCATTAATGTGTCAAAGATCAGACCTGAAACTAACTTGGCTGCACACTAGGATTCTTTGCTCGCTAATCCTGGATGCCTCCTAACATTCTTTACAGTTCCCTTAGTATTATGGATGGATATAGATGTTGGTCTCTTACCCACTAATTTTTTTTTTTTATTTTTTTTTTTGGACAAACAGGGTAGTGGAGAAAAAGTGAAATGTTAGTAAAAAGTATGTGTATCTCCATCTGACAAATGATCACTTTTTTTTTTTTTTTTTTTAACCAAACTGTTCAAATCTTGGTCTTTGCGCTATTTGCCTTTGATCTAGCTAAAACATACAAAATATTTTCTTGTTTTTAGAATGGGTAACGAGAACACTCACGTAGCCAATGCAAGTCAATGTGAAATCTACATCTTCTTCCAGTCAACTAAACTGCACGTTTCAGACATAGCAATTGGCGTCACTACTGACACTGGAACCACAGTTTCAGAGAAAGATGTTGCAGGGCATCTTAACGTTGGAACAAGCCTTAATGTGAACCTGAAATCAGATACCAGGATCCAGTTCTTGACGTGTCCTTCCAGGGAATACACAAAAATATCTTTGCAGGGAGACCTGTATACAACAATCGTTTTAAAACATCCAGGGCAAGAAGATACTATGTTGTGTATGAATTTCATGATTCCATCAGATCGTTCTATCATAGTCACTGATAAAATGATCAAATTTACAAAGTATGGCTACTTGTGGATGGATGAAGCTGGCAATTATCACTAAAGGTGAGTTGAGGACAAACTATATTTGTGGCCTTTGACTGACTAGGCCCACAATCATGGTCATAGCTCTTATCCTCCCCACAGTCCCTATTATTCAGAAGTCAGCTCTGCACAAAGCCCTCTAACTCCACTGATAATATCATGGCTGAACAATTGCTGACTGGTCTCTATGAAAATGACTAGTAGACGCATGTCAGACTATCTAATATCCTAATTCATACTGGCAGTGGGTTACCTTGGGGTTAATGATGTAGGTTTGGGGGTAAGAAGAATTGGCAGGCGTATAGATAGTTGGTGTACCCTTTGGGTAAAGGCTATGGTTAGTATAGCTATAGGGTTAGCGTTGCCTGAAATCTTTAACTCCCCCCAACCTCTTATTTCCATTATGGAATCTTACCTATAAATATAGGATAGCTGAGGAAGGCAGATTAGTAATGGGTGGGAGGTTAGGTGTTGGTCCTCCATAACTAGAGCACTCCCCTTACTAGACATAGTTCAGTGCTATATATTGTAAGTGGCTACTAATGCCAACGCATCTCTGATATTTTGGGATTCAAGACAATGTTTCCTTTGCAACCTGATGCATTGCATATTGGTGTTCCATCAATAACACGATCTGTGGTATCATGGAACTATATGTGGATACACTAATGTCTGTCTTTTATTTTTAGGCTACACCGCCAATGACTTGCCTCGTCACTTCTGTCAAGAGTTAACTTGAATTGTACTTAAAATAAAGTCATATTGAAACACATGAGATTTGTCTGGGTTAATTTTCTTTAACAATCTCAATAAAATGTGCTTATTTGTAACAAATGTGCTAAGTTAGATATTTTTGTGTGGTGTAATGTTAAAGCATTTCCTCATAACCGTTTAAACATATTCACTTCTAAAAGTTAAAAGATTTATAACTTGCCCTGCAAAACATATCAAACCAAAGAACTCTAATCCACAAAGCAAAACTTGTCACTAAAAGTCCAGGTAGGGTATGGAGAGTAACAATTACAACTGTAATTGTACCTACCGGAAGTATTCATCATGAGTTTTTGTAGCGTGGGTTGTCAGCACCCGGGGCAAGGCAAGTAATTTGCGCCCCCTAACCCGTGGATTTTAGCACTCGAGTCTCTTCCACTAGATTAGTTAAAGAAACCCTTACCCCCCAAGCACATGTATTGTTTATTATGAAAATACTTATGTAATTAAAGTAAAATGCATCTAAATACAAGTTTATTGGCACCAGTGCAAGGATTCTTGCTGCCCTAGGTAAGAATACATTTTGACGCCCCCTTATGAATGCAACTACACTCCCTCAGAAGTTTATTCACTAAACTCTGAATTACATGAAAGAGGCGCACTGAGTAGATATTAAAGGGAAACTATAGTGCCAGGAAAACAAACTTGTTATCCTGGCACTATAGCTTCCCCCTCCGTCAAGCGCATCCCCCCTCGTGGTGCAGCAGGGGTTAAAACACCTTCTGTCACTTACCTGGGTCCAGCACCAATGTCTTTTGTGCTGGCTTGGGTCCGCCTTAGCTCCTCAATGGCCGCGCTCGCAGTGGTATTTCCGTGACTGGGCGTCCCCATGCATAGCCACTAGAGGAGCTAACCCTGAATGGTAATTATTGAAGTTTCGTAAAAATTGCAATAATTACCTTTGCAGTGTCACTTACACTCTCTCACTGGCATACACACTTACACATTCTAACTCTAACTTACACACTAACACATACACATTCTCACTGACCTACACATTGTCACTTGCACACTCTCACTAACAGTGTCACCTACATACTCTCACTTATATACACTCTCTAACTGGCATAGACAATGTCAGTTACACACGCTAACACCACAGTGTCACACATGCTCACTAACAGTGTCACTAACTGTCACTTGCACTCTCTCCCTAACAGTCACTCAAACACAAACTTTACATAAGATCACACTTTATTTACACACAAACACACCAATTTAACACACTCCCCCATTTACAAACATGCACACAGTAAGCAATCCCCCTTAACCATGCCATACCTGGGTGCTGTGCTGAGCAGAGGTCCAGGCTGCAGGATCTTGCTCTTTCTCCTGGGGGAGCAGGAGAGCCATGCACTTTGAGCACTTCCTGCTCCCTTCACAGTGCTTCCAGTGTTCACAGGCTCCCCCTGCCTGCAGGAAGCACAGTGCTCTGCTCGGGTTACAGCAAACCCCACTGCCCGAGCAGGTAATCTGCTGCAGAGGGAGCCCAGCAGGTGAGTGGCTGCGCTGGGGGGTGGCTAAAGAGCCGCTCGTCCAGCACAGCATCCCTGGACAGCTACAGCAGGGCAGCCCACCGGGAAACCTCTCGGTGGGCGCCCCTAGAGGCCGGCGCCCTAGGCGAATGCCTTATTCGCCTTAATGGTAGTGCCGGCCCTGCCTGGCAACCCCCCCCTCCACAGTGGGCGGCGACCCGGCGGCTTGGATCGGAGTCGCACTGCAGAGTGAGTGAGGGGCAGAGAGCTGCGAGCCAGTGGCGGAAACAGAGCCTGATCTCGGGAGGGGCACTTGAAGATTATTTAAAGAAATAATCCAGACACAATAACCACTACAGCTCAGTGTAGTGGTTATGGTGTCAATAGGGCCGGGACCCCCTCCCACAGTAAGTAGTCAAACCGTTTAAGAACAGTTTGACAACTTACCTGAGATCTGCTGGGAAATGGGGCTGTAGTAGGACATAGGAGCAGTGGTGCAATGTGTAAGGGGTGCAGTGTATGTCAGGGATGCAGTGTGTGTATGGCGGGCAGTGTGTATGTGGGGCAGTTTGTGTGTATGGGGGGGGGCAATGTATGTGTGTGGCTTTTTTTTTTTTATTATATTATTTTTTTATTTATTTAATACTTGGATGATATAGCCATTTTTAGCTGCTCCTGGCCCTAACACCTGACCCACATAGGAGCCGTACTAGACCGGATTAGGGAGGCCGGACTGACCCTAAAGCCCAGTAAGTGCCATATAGGAACGCGTAAAAACCTCCCCAAGATAGTAGTATGGGCCCCAGAGTGTGAACAGGCCTTCCAACAGCTCATGACGGCGCTCATTAAATCATCTGTACCCGGGGCTTATCTAAGCCGGAAACTTTTGCCCAGGGAAGTAGATACACTGCCATTGAAAAGGAGTGCCTGGCGGTGGTGTGGGCCCTCAAAAAGCTGCAACCTTACTTGTATGGACAACCGTTTACCTTACTTTTTTTCTTTGTAAAAGCACGCTATAGAGACACCAGATATGAGTGGCAAAGTACACGGGCAAAGGTCTGCAGAGCACACGCTGAAGGAGGCCTGACACCCGCTTTAAGGACACTGACTGCTATTCAATCTATTACAGTGAAAAAATTTTTTTTCTTTTTAAATGTCAAGCTTAAGCTATTGTGACACCAGATATGAGTCGTGGCACTGGGCAAATAGGCACAGTATCCACTGTGAGCCTGACACACCCGCTTTAAGGACACTGACTGCTATTCAATCTATAACAGTGAAAAAAGTTTTTCGTTTTTAAATGCAAGCTATTGTGACACCAGTGAGTGAGTGGTGGCACTGGGCACAGTATCCACTGTGAGCCTGACACAGAAGCTGGCAGCAGTGGCAGACAACTAACTGCTATTCAATCTATAACAGTGAAAAAAGTTTTTTGTTTTTAAATGCAAGCTATTGTGACACCAGTGAGTGAGTGGTGGCACTGGGCACAATATCCACTGTGAGCCTGACACACCCGCTTTAAGAGAACTAGATGCTATTCAATCTATAACAGTGAAAAAAGTTTTTTGTTTTTAAATGCAAGCTATTGTGACACCAGATATGAGTGGTGGCACAGACTGGGCAAATGGGCACAGTATCCACTGTGAGCCTGACACAGAAGCTGGCAGCAGTGGCAGACAACTAACTGCTATTCAATCTATAACAGTGAAAAATGTTTTTTGTTTTTAAATGCAAGCTATTGTGACACCAGATATGAGTGGTGGCACTGACTGGGCAAATGGGCACAGTATCCACTGTGAGCCTGACACAGAAGCTGGAAGCAGTGGCAGACAACTAACTGCTATTCAATCTATAACAGTGAAAAAAGTTTTTTGTTTTTAAATGCAAGCTATTGTGACACCAGTGAGTGGTGGCATTGGGCAGCGTATCCACTGTGAGCTTAACACACCCGCTTTAAGGACACTGACTGCTATTCAATCTATAACAGTGAAAAAAGTTTTTTGTTTTTAAATGCAAGCTATTGTGACACCAGTGAGTGGTGGCACTGGACACAGTATCCACTGTGAGCCTGACACACCCGCTTTAAGGACACTGACTGCTATTCGATCTATAACAGTGAAAAAAGTTTTTTGTTTTTAAATGCAAGCTATTGTGACACCAGTGAGTGAGTGGTGGCACTGGGCAAAGTATCCACTGTGAGCCTGACACACCGCTTTAAGGACACTGACTGCTATTCGATCTATAACAGTGAAAAAAGTTTTTTGTTTTTAAATGCAAGCTATTGTGACACCAGTGAGTGAGTGGTGGCACTGGGCAAAGTATCCACTGTGAGCCTTACACACCCGCTTTAAGGACACTGACTGCTATTCAATCTATAACAGTGAAAAAAGTTTTTTGTTTTTAAATGCAAGCTATTGTGACACCAGTGAGTGAGTGGTGGCACTGACTGGGCATATGGGCACAGTATCCACTGTGAGCCTGACACAGAAGCTGGCAGCAGTGGCAGACAACTAACTGCTATTCAATCTATAACAGTGAAAAAAGTTTTTTGTTTTTAAATGCATGCTATTGTGACACTAGTGAGTGAGTGGTGGCACTGACTGGGCAAATGGGCACAGTATCCACTGTGAGCCTGACACAGAAGCTGGCAGCAGTGGCAGACAACTAACTGCTATTCAATCTATAACAGTGAAAAAAGTTTTTGTTTTTAAATGCAAGCTATTGTGACACAATTGGTGAATTGTGGCAAATGGGCTGAAAGTATCCACTGTGAGCCTGACACAGAAGCTGGCAGCAGTGGCGGATAACTAACTGCTATTCAATCTAACAGTGAAAAGTTTTTGTTTTTAAATGCAAGTATGACACCAGTGAGTGAGTGGTGGCACTGGGCTGTATCCACTGTGAGCCCACACACCAGCTTTAAGGACACTGACTGCTATTCAATCTATAACAGTGAAAAAAGTTTTTTGTTTTAAATGCAAGCTATTGTGACACCAGTGGTGGTGTGAGGCACTGGGCACAGTATCCACTGTGAGCCTGACACAAACCAGCTTTAGACACTAACTGCTATTCAATCTATAACAGTGAAAAAATTTTTGTTTTTAAATGCAAGCTATTGTGACACCAGATATGAGTGGTGGCACTGACTGGGCAAATGGGCACAGTATCCACTGTGAGCCTGACACAGAAGCTGGCAGCAGTGGCAGACAACTAACTGCAATTACATTACACAGAAAATGAGGTGATGCTGATTTACCAGGCATGTGCACTTGCAACTCAAGAAAAGTAGTCTAAAGCAGCCAGACACGGCAGTGTCATTTTTAGACATGTCGCTCTCTGTGTGGACATTAATAACACACAGACCACAATGTGTAGCCATTTATACCGTGTTGGTTTGTTTCTTTCTTTTTTATCACACTATCAGATGCATTTAGGCTACATTGACACTAACTGAACTTGCCATACGCTGCACAGTAAACTTAGTTTTTTGTGGGATTTTTTTTTTCCTCTAAATATTTCCCTTAAACTCGGACCTACTTTGCTATGGCAAGTTTATTTTGCTTAGTCTTGAGATATATATATATTTATTTATTTTTTGTCCTTGTACTGCTGCAATGGACTTTCCAATTAAGTCAGACAGTCATAGCTAGGGTGTTTGTTTTTGGTTTGATAACAAAGTATCTTCAAGACTTTTAACCATAATTTGGTGTTCAACTGTATGTCAAATAGCTTGTGGGGTTTTTTTTTTTTGTTTTTTGTTTTTTTCCCTCACTAAATGCTTGGTAATTCTGGCAAACTTCTAATCAATGATCAAAATAGCCTAACTGGATAGACTCTCTAAGTCAGCTATGGCTCCAGTTAAACTAATTTGAAATACTCTGAAATCTCACTTTGATTAACACTGTAAAGCAAGAATTGTCAGGATTTATTTAATTTCAGAGGAAAATATTGATTTCCTTGCAAATGGGGATGCTCCACTACTCCAAACAGCAGCAATGAAAGGGTGTCTAAATCCTCTAGGCAAGCTGGTACAAAACAGGTAACAAATGTCCCAATCAGTCTATCAAAGTTTCAAGCTATTTCAAGCTTTGACATAGGAAGAGATTTCATAATGTTGAAACATTAAGAATAAACTTTGAACAAGGAGAAAATCTGTGGTAAATTGTTGATGTGAGCAGGGCCGGACTGGGAATTAAAAGCAGCCCTGGAAAAAAAATATTTACCAGCCCCATAATGCATTGCGCCAGCATAGTGTGCAGATACAGAGTTAGAACAGATAACTTAAAATTAAAAAGTACTTCAACGTAAAAAGCGCACTCATAGGCTTCAAAATAAACAAAAGTGCAGATTTATTTTAAGCAGACGTGCCTTTGCATGTAATCAATGTTTCAGTCCAACTACCTTGACATATTAAGGAAAGCTTGTTAATGGGACTGAAATGGTGAATGTATGTAGGGCACAACTGTAAAAAATGACGTTATCTTGTTTATTTTGAAGTCCTGTGGGTGCGCTCTTCACTTTAAATATGTTATTGTGCTGGAGTATGCACCTAGCAACAAGACTGGGCCAATATCTGCTCATTACATATGGTACATATTAATGAAATTTCTCTGTGTATTATGCATTTATAAATGTACATTAATATGTGTAAATATAATAGAGATATAAAACTAATACACACATTAATATACATGTCATATACTAATGGCGGATCCAGAGCCTGAGCCTGAGAGAGGGCACTTGTAGATTATTTAAAGAAATATTCCATGCACAATAACCACTACTCCTCTGTGTAGTGGTTATGGTGCCAGGAGCGTCGGCACCCCCTCCCAGAGTAAGTCGTCAAACCGTTTAAGAACAGTTTGACAACTTACCTGGAGTCTGCTGGGATATGGGGCTGTAGTAGGGTATAGGAGCAGTGGTGCAATGTGTGTGAAAGGTTCAGTGTGTGGGTGGGCAGTGTGTAAATGTGTATGGTGTGTGTGTGTGTGTGGGGGCAGTGTGTGAATGTTTATGGTGTGTGTGTGGGGCAGTGTGTGTATGGGGCTAGAGTTCACTCCTACTACTGGGACCACCAGGAAGTGGTGAGAGTGAACTCTAGCCCGTAGCTCCAGGGCTAGAGTTCACCCTCGTGAGAGCCGGAGCGTTGCCCCAGGTCCTCTCTTCCTCCCCTGCCGACTGGCTGCACGGTGCCTGTGGAACGGGGAGGGAGATCGGCCGGCAGGGGAAAGCCTTGGGGGCTTTGTGATATATACTGCCCCTATGTGTGTCTCTTTATCTCCAGCCCCTCTGTGTGCCTTTTTGTCTCCCCCAGTCACTCGGTATGTTTCTTTCTCCCCCTCACTGCTCCTCTGTGTCAATGTCTCCCCTCTCCTTCCCAGTCTCTCTCTTCCCCCTCTGCCTCTTTCTTCCCCTCCCCTTGTGTGTCTCTCTCATTTCTCCCTCTTTGTCTCTCTCTTCCCCCTCTGCCTCTTTCACCCCCTTTCCCTGTGTCTCTCCCTCCCCCCATTTCTCCCTGTGTCTCTCCCCTCCTCCCCCCTTTCCCTGTCTCTCCCCATCTCTCTCCCTCCCCCCTTTCCCTGTGTCTCTCCCCATCTCTCTCCCCCCCCCTTTCCCTGTGTCTTTCCCCCCTCCTCCCCATCTATCTCCCCTCAGCATGTCTCTCCCCCTCCCCTTTTCCTGTGTCTCTCCCAACTCTCTCCCCCCTTTCCTGTGTCTCTCCCCTCCTCCCCCTCCTGTGTCTCTCCCCATCTCTCTCCCCTTTCCTCTCCCCCCTCCTCCCCATCTCTCCCCTTTCCTGTGTCTCTCCCCTCCTCTCTCTCCCTCCCCCCCTTTCCCTGTAAATCTCTCCCCCATCTCTCTCCCCCCCCTTTCTCTGTCTCTCTCCCCTCCTCCCATCTCTCTCCCCCCTTTTCCTGTGTCTCCCCTCCCACTTTCCTGTGTCTCTCCCCATCTCTCTCCCTCCCCCCTTTCCCTGTGTCTCTCCCTCCTCCCTCTATTCCCCTCTCCCCCCCCCTTTACCTGGAGAAGTCAGGGGGCCAGCCGCGTTCCTGGCTGGAGCCGCCGGGCCGGGTGGCAGCTTCCCCGGTCCGGCGGCCCTGCTCCTCTCACTGCTGTGGCTGATGGAGGAGGAGCATGTCTCTGTACCATTCTCCCTCGCGGTTCCTGTGCTGGGAACCGCGAGGGAGCATGGTACAGAGACATGCTCCTCCTCCATCAGCCACAGCAGTGAGCAGGGGAGGGCTGGCAGCCTTAGGCCTGGGGGGCAAAACCAGTCAAGTGGCCCATTGCACCACCAAATCAGTTCACCATCCATGCCCACCTTTTCCTGGTTTTATAACGGATATTGATGTTATGCTAATCAGTGGCTCTTTGCCATACCCGCTCCTTCACGGCTCCAGGCACTGCTTGTTGTGAGTGTGAGCCACTGTAAATTAGGGGCAGAGGGCACTTGCAATGCGGTAAAGATGGGGCTGGACAGGAGGAGAGTGCAGTGCAATCAGTGCACTCCCCTCCTGTGGGTCACCAGTAGACTGGTGCACCTGCCCAGGATCAGAGCCGGTGCAAGGATTTTTGCCGTCCTAGACAAAATAAAAATTTGCTGCCCCCCCATGTGACATCACAATGCCCCACCCATATGAACTAACGCCAGTGCTACACACAGTGTGTGTTTACATTAAAAAGCCTGCAGGGACCAGCTATAGACACCAGAACCACTTCATTAAGCTATTGTGTCCCTTTAATGTGAGGTACATTATAGATTAGTGTCACTAATAATATACTAGATTGCCTACTTACAAGCAGATGAGGATGATGATGGGCTGCAGTTTGGCTCCACTGGTCTGGTGTAGAACAGGATCTCTGGAGCTGTTTGCAACTGTGGTCACAAAATTCAATGTTCTGGGAGAATTGGAAGCAGCTCCATTTTTTGGGGCCCCTTACACAGCTCAAGGTCTGGGCCCCAGGGCCTGGCGGTGAGTATGCCCATAAGGCCCACTCATAAGTTCCACCCACCCATGAGTTCGCTCACAGGGAGTGGAGTGTGTAGGGGATGTGTTATTGTAGAGGATCTAATACGTGTGCTTATGGTATGTAGTGTTTAGGGTTACCAGTTTGTGCAGGTGATGCAGTGTGTTTGTGTGTAGTGGAAGCAGTGTGTATTTGTGTATAAGGGATGTATTATGTGTTTCTGGTTGTGTGTAAGGGATGCATTGTGTGAATCTGTGTTTGTATGCATAAGGGAAGCATGTTGTGTTTCTGTATGT
>OW240922.1:117082050-117191041 GCA_933207985.1 Pelobates cultripes | reverse complement strand
TAATATATAATCTGTTATAGTCTATAAGGATACACTGAGATAAAGGTTACTTACTGCTGTATGTCACTGTCCATATTAATGGTCACAGATAATAATGTGATAATATTACAGCTTAGAAGGTGCTGGCACTGGGTGCCCTGTGCCTGGCTTCCTCTCTCCCTGATAGAGAGATTGATATATTAATATATAATCTGTTATAGTCTATAAGGATACACTGAGATAAAGGTTACTTACTGCTGTATGTAACTGTCCATATTAATGGTCACAGAAGATAATGTGATAATATTACAGCTTAGAAGGTGCTGGCACTGGGTGCCCTGTGCCTGGCTCCCTCCCTCCCTGATAGAGAGATTGATATATTAATATATAATCTGTTATAGTCTATAAGGATACACTGAGATAAAGGTTACTTACTGCTGTATGTAACTGTCCATATTAATGGTCACAGATAATAATGTGATAATATTACAGCTTAGAAGGTGCTGGCACTGGGTGTCCTGTGCCTGGCTCCCTGCCTCCCTCCCTCCCTGATAGAGAGATTGATATATTAATATATAATCTGTTATAGTCTATAAGGATACACTGAGATAAAGGTTACTTACTGCTGTATGTAACTGTCCATATTAATGGTCACAGATAATGTGATAATATTACAGCTTAGAAGGTGCTGGCACTGGGTGCCCTGTGCCTGGCTCCCTCCCTCCCTGATAGAGAAATTGATATATTAATATATAATCTGTTATAGTCTATAAGGATACACTGAGATAAAGGTTACTTACTGCTGTATGTCACTGTCCATATTAATGGTCACAGATAATAATGTGATAATATTACAGCTTAGAAGGTGCTGGCACTGGGTGCCCTGTGCCTGGCTCCCTCCCTCCCTGACAGAGAGATTGATATATTAATATATAATCTGTTATAGTCTATAAGGATACACTGAGATAAAGGTTACTTACTGCTGTATGTCACTGTCCATATTAATGGTCACAGATAATAATGTGATAATATTACAGCTTAGAAGGTGCTGGCACTGGGTGCCCTGTGCCTGGCTTCCTCTCTCCCTGATAGAGAGATTGATATATTAATATATAATCTGTTATAGTCTATAAGGATACACTGAGATAAAGGTTACTTACTGCTGTATGTAACTGTCCATATTAATGGTCACAGATAATAATGTGATAATATTACAGCTTAGAAGGTGCTGGCACTGGGTGCCCTGTGCCTGGCTCCCTCCCTCCCTGATAGAGAGATTGATATAGTAATATATAATCTGTTATAGTCTATAAGGATACACTGAGATAAGGTTACTTACTGCTTGTATGTGCTGTCCATATTAATGAATTACAGAATGTAATGTGATAATATTTACAGCTTAGAAGAGGTGCTGGCACTGGGTGCCCTGTGCCTGACTC
This sequence comes from Pelobates cultripes, assembly GCA_933207985.1. NCBI lineage: Eukaryota > Metazoa > Chordata > Amphibia > Anura > Pelobatidae > Pelobates > Pelobates cultripes. The sequence continues at coordinate 117,189,623 of OW240922.1, read as the reverse complement.
CCTCCCTCCCTGATAGAGATTGATATATTAAATATATGTCCTATTTATGAATTTTCTTAAGGATTTTGAGATAAGGTTACTTTACTGCTGTATGTAACTGTCCGTATTAATGGTCACAGATAATGTGATAATATTACAGCTTAGAAGGTGCTGGCACTGATTGCCCTGTGCCTGGCTCCCTCCCTCCTGATAGAGATTGATATGTAACAATATATAATCTGTTATAGTCTATAAGACCGCTGAGATAAAGGTTACCTGCTGTATGTAACTGTCCATATTAATGGTCACAGATAATAATGTGATAATATTACAGCTTAGAAGGTGCTGGCACTGGGTGCCCTGTGCCTGGCTCCCTCCCTCCCTGATAGAGAGATTGATATATTAATATATAATCTGTTATAGTCTATAAGGATACACTGAGATAAAGGTTACTTACTGCTGTATGTAACTGTCCATATTAATGGTCACAGATAATAATGTGATAATATTACAGCTTAGAAGGTGCTAGCACTGGGTGCCCTGTGCCTGTCTCCCTCCCTCCCTGATAGAGAGATTGATATATTAATATATAATCTGTTATAGTCTATAAGGATACACTGAGATAAAGGTTACTTACTGCTGTATGTCACTGTCCATATTAATGGTCACAGATAATAATGTGATAATATTACAGCTTAGAAGGTGCTGGCACTGGGTGCCCTGTGCCTGTCTCCCTCCCTCCCTGATACAGAGATTGATATATTAATATATAATCTGTTATAGTCTATAAGGATACACTGAGATAAAGGTTACTTACTGCTGTATGTCACTGTCCATATTAATGGTCACAGATAATAATGTGATAATATTACAGCTTAGAAGGTGCTAGCACTGGGTGCCCTGTGCCTGGCTCCCTCCCTCCCTGATAGAGAGATTGATATATTAATATATAATCTGTTATAGTCTATAAGGATACACTGAGATAAAGGTTACTTACTGCTGTATGTCACTGTCCATATTAATGGTCACAGATAATAATGTGATAATATTACAGCTTAGAATGTGCTGGCACTGGGTGCCCTGTGCCTGGCTCCCTCCCTCCCTGATAGAGAGATTGATATATTAATATATAATCTGTTATAGTCTATAAGGATACACTGAGATAAAGGTTACTTACTGCTGTATGTAACTGTCCATATTAATGGTCACAGATAATAATGTGATAATATTACAGCTTAGAAGGTGCTGGCGCTGGGTGCCCTGTGCCTGGCTCCCTCCCTCCCTGATAGAGAGATTGATATATTAATATATAATCTGTTATAGTCTATAAGGATACACTGAGATAAAAGGTTACTACTGCTGTATGTCACTGTCCATATTAATGGTCACAGATAATAATGTGATAATATTACAGCTTAGAAGGTGCTAGCGCACGGGTGCCTGTGCCTGGCTCCCTCCCTCCCTGATAGAAGATTGATATATTAATATATATAATCTGTTATAGTCTAAGGATACACTGAGATAAAAGGTTACCCTGCTGTATGTAACTGTCCATATGGTCACAGATAATAATGTGATAATATTACAGCAGCTTAGAAGGTGCTGGCACTGGGTGCCCTGTTCTTACAGCTCCCTCCCTCCTGATAGAGAGATTGATATATTAATATATAATCTGTTATAGTCTATAAGGATACACTGAGATAAAGGTTACTTACTGCTGTATGTCACTGTCCATATTAATGGTCACAGATAATAATGTGATAATATTACAGCTTAGAATGTGCTGGCACTGGGTGCCCTGTGCCTGGCTCCCTCCCTCCCTGATAGAGAGATTGATATATTAATATATAATCTGTTATAGTCTATAAGGATACACTGAGATAAAGGTTACTTACTGCTGTATGTAACTGTCCATATTAATGGTCACAGATAATAATGTGATAATATTACAGCTTAGAAGGTGCTGGCACTGGGTGCCCTGTGCCTGGCTCCCTCCCTCCCTGATAGAGAGATTGATATATTAATATATAATCTGTTATAGTCTATAAGGATACACTGAGATAAAGGTTACTTACTGCTGTATGTCACTGTCCATATTAATGGTCACAGATAATAATGTGATAATATTACAGCTTAGAAGGTGCTGGCACTGGGTGCCCTGTGCCTGGCTCCCTCCCTCCCTGATAGAGAGATTGATATATTAATATATAATCTGTTATAGTCTATAAGGATACACTGAGATAAAGGTTACTTACTGCTGTATGTAACTGTCCATATTAATGGTCACAGATAATAATGTGATAATATTACAGCTTAGAAGGTGCTGGCACTGGGTGCCCTGTGCCTGGCTCCCTCCCTCCCTGATAGAGAGATTGATATATTAATATATAATCTGTTATAGTCTATAAGGATACACTGAGATAAAGGTTACTTACTGCTGTATGTCACTGTCCATATTAATGGTCACAGATAATAATGTGATAATATTACAGCTTAGAAGGTGCTAGCACTGGGTGCCCTGTGCCTGGCTCCCTCCCTCCCTGATAGAGAGATTGATATATTAATATATAATCTGTTATAGTCTATAAGGATACACTGAGATAAAGGTTACTTACTGCTGTATGTCTCTGTCCATATTAATGGTCACAGATAATAATGTGATAATATTACAGCTTAGAAGGTGCTGGCACTGGGTGCCCTGTGCCTGGCTCCCTCCCTCCCTGATAGTGAGATTGATATATTAATATATAATCTGTTATAGTCTATAAGGATACACTGAGATAAAGGTTACTTACTGCTGTATGTCACTGTCCATATTAATGGTCACAGATAATAATGTGATAATATTACAGCTTAGAAGGTGCTAGCACTGGGTGCCCTGTGTCTGGCTCCCTCCCTCCCTGATAGAGAGATTGATATATTAATATATAATCTGTTTTAGTCTATAAGGATACACTGAGATAAAGGTTACTTACTGCTGTATGTCACTGTCCATATTAATGGTCACAGATAATAATGTGATAATATTACAGCTTAGAAGGTGCTAGCACTGGGTGCCCTGTGTCTGGCTCCCTCCCTCCCTGATAGAGAGATTGATATATTAATATATAATCTGTTATAGTCTATAAGGATACACTGAGATAAAGGTTACTTACTGCTGTATGTCACTGCCCATATTAATGGTCACAGATAATAATGTGATAATATTACAGCTTAGAAGGTGCTAGCACTGGGTGCCCTGTGCCTGGCTCCCTCCCTCCCTGATAGAGAGATTGATTATATTAATATATAATCTGTTATAGTCTATAAGGATACACTGAGATAAAGGTTACTTACTGCTGTATGTCACTGTCCATATTAATGGTCACAGATAATAATGTGATAATATTACAGCTTAGAAGGTGCTGGCACTGGGTGCCCTGTGCCTGGCTCCCTCCCTCCCTGATAGTGAGATTGATATATTAATATATAATCTGTTATAGTCTATAAGGATACACTGAGATAAAGGTTACTTACTGCTCTATGTAACTGTCCATATTAATGGTCACAGATAATAATGTGATAATATTACAGCTTAGAAGGTGCTGGCACTGGGTGCCCTGTGCCTGGCTCCCTCTCTCCCTGATAGAGAGATTGATATATTAATATATAATCTGTTATAGTCTATAAGGATACACTGAGATAAAGGTTACTTACTGCTGTATGTCACTGTCCATATTAATGGTCACAGATAATAATGTGATAATATTACAGCTTAGAAGGTGCTGGCACTGGGTGCCCTGTGCCTGTCTCCCTCCCTGACAGAGAGATTGATATATTAATATATAATCTGTTATAGTCTATAAGGATACACTGAGATAAAGGTTACTTACTGCTGTATGTCACTGTCCATATTAATGGTCACAGATAATAATGTGATAATATTACAGCTTAGAAGGTGCTGGCACTGGGTGCCCTGTGCCTGGCTCCCTCCCTCCCTCCCTGATAGTGAGATTGATATATTAATATATAATCTGTTATAGTCTATAAGGATACACTGAGATAAAGGTTACTTACTGCTGTATGTCACTGTCCATATTAATGGTCACAGATAATAATGTGATAATATTACAGCTTAGAAGGTGCTAGCACTGGGTGCCCTGTGTCTGGCTCCCTCCCTCCCTGATAGAGAGATTGATATATTAATATATAATCTGTTATAGTCTATAAGGATACACTGAGATAAAGGTTACTTACTGCTGTATGTAACTGTCCATATTAATGGTCACAGATAATAATGTGATAATATTACAGCTTAGAAGGTGCTAGCACTGGGTGCCCTGTGTCTGGCTCCCTCCCTCCCTGATAGAGAGATTGATATATTAATATATAATCTGTTATAGTCTATAAGGATACACTGAGATAAAGGTTACTTACTGCTGTATGTAACTGTCCATATTAATGGTCACAGATAATGTGATAATATTACAGCTTAGAAGGTGCTGGCACTGGGTGCCCTGTGCCTGGCTCCCTCCCTCCCTGATAGAGAGATTGATATATTAATATATAATCTGTTATAGTCTATAAGGATACACTGAGATAAAGGTTACTTACTGCTGTATGTCACTGTCCATATTAATGGTCACAGATAATAATGTGATAATATTACAGCTTAGAAGGTGCTGGCACTGGGTGCCCTGTGCCTGGCTCCCTCCCTCCCTGATAGTGAGATTGATATATTAATATATAATCTGTTATAGTCTATAAGGATACACTGAGATAAAGGTTACTTACTGCTGTATGTCACTGTCCATATTAATGGTCACAGATAATAATGTGATAATATTACAGCTTAGAAGGTGCTAGCACTGGGTGCCCTGTGCCTGGCTCCCTCCCTCCCTGATAGAGAGATTGATATATTAATATATAATCTGTTATAGTCTATAAGGATACACTGAGATAAAGGTTACTTACTGCTGTATGTCACTGTCCATATTAATGGTCACAGATAATAATGTGATAATATTACAGCTTAGAAGGTGCTGGCACTGGGTGCCCTGTGCCTGGCTCCCTCCCTCCCTGATAGAGAGATTGATATATTAATATATAATCTGTTATAGTCTATAAGGATACACTGAGATAAAGGTTACTTACTGCTGTATGTCACTGTCCATATTAATGGTCACAGATAATAATGTGATAATATTACAGCTTAGAAGGTGCTGGCACTGGGTGCCCTGTGCCTGGCTCCCTCCCTCCCTCCCTGATAGAGAGATTGATATATTAATATATAATCTGTTATAGTCTATAAGGATACACTGAGATAAAGGTTACTTACTGCTGTATGTCACTGTCCATATTAATGGTCACAGATAATAATGTGATAATATTACAGCTTAGAAGGTGCTGGCACTGGGTGCCCTGTGCCTGGCTCCCTCCCTCCCTGATAGAGAGATTGATATATTAATATATAATCTGTTATAGTCTATAAGGATACACTGAGATAAAGGTTACTTACTGCTGTATGTAACTGTCCATATTAATGGTCACAGATAATAATGTGATAATATTACAGCTTAGAAGGTGCTGGCACTGGGTGCCCTGTGCCTGGCTCCCTCCCTCCCTGATAGAGAGATTGATATATTAATATATAATCTGTTATAGTCTATAAGGATACACTGAGATAAAGGTTACTTACTGCTGTATGTCACTGTCCATATTAATGGTCACAGATAATAATGTGATAATATTACAGCTTAGAAGGTGCTGGCACTGGGTGCCCTGTGCCTGGCTCCCTCCCTCCCTGATAGAGAGATTGATATATTAATATATAATCTGTTATAGTCTATAAGGATACACTGAGATAAAGGTTACTTACTGCTGTATGTAACTGTCCATATTAATGGTCACAGAAGATAATGTGATAATATTACAGCTTAGAAGGTGCTGGCACTGGGTGCCCTGTGCCTGGCTCCCTCCCTCCCTGATAGAGAGATTGATATATTAATATATAATCTGTTATAGTCTATAAGGATACACTGAGATAAAGGTTACTTACTGCTGTATGTAACTGTCCATATTAATGGTCACAGATAATAATGTGATAATATTACAGCTTAGAAGGTGCTGGCACTGGGTGTCCTGTGCCTGGCTCCCTGCCTCCCTCCCTCCCTGATAGAGAGATTGATATATTAATATATAATCTGTTATAGTCTATAAGGATACACTGAGATAAAGGTTACTTACTGCTGTATGTAACTGTCCATATTAATGGTCACAGATAATGTGATAATATTACAGCTTAGAAGGTGCTGGCACTGGGTGCCCTGTGCCTGGCTCCCTCCCTCCCTGATAGAGAAATTGATATATTAATATATAATCTGTTATAGTCTATAAGGATACACTGAGATAAAGGTTACTTACTGCTGTATGTCACTGTCCATATTAATGGTCACAGATAATAATGTGATAATATTACAGCTTAGAAGGTGCTGGCACTGGGTGCCCTGTGCCTGGCTCCCTCCCTCCCTGACAGAGAGATTGATATATTAATATATAATCTGTTATAGTCTATAAGGATACACTGAGATAAAGGTTACTTACTGCTGTATGTCACTGTCCATATTAATGGTCACAGATAATAATGTGATAATATTACAGCTTAGAAGGTGCTGGCACTGGGTGCCCTGTGCCTGGCTCCCTCCCTCGATGGGAGATTGATATGTTATTATATGATCTGTTATAGTCTATAGGGAGTTACACTGGATAAAGGGTTGCTTACTGCTGTATGTCACTGTCCACCAGTAATGGTCTGAATAATAATGTGATAATATTTAAGCTTAGAAGGTTGCTATAGCACTGGAGTGCCTAATGTGCATACTCCACTCCCTCCCTGATGGGAGATTGATATGAAGTAATATATAATCTGGCCCATAGTCTATAAGGGATTACACTTTAGGATAAAGGTTACTTACTGCTGTGTCGCTGTCCATACTATTAATGGTCTGAGATAATGTGTGATAATATTACAGCTTAGAGGGTGCTGGCACTGGGTGCCCTGTGCCTGTCCCTCCCTCCCCTGATAGTGAGATTGATATATTATTAATATATAATCTGTTATAGTCTATAAGGATACACTGAGATAAAGGTTACTTACTGCTGTATGTAACTGTCCATATTAATGGTCACAGATAACAATGTGATAATATTACAGCTTAGAAGGTGCTAGCACTGGGTGCCCTGTGTCTGGCTCCCTCCCTCCCTGATAGAGAGATTGATATATTAATATATAATCTGTTATAGTCTATAAGGATACACTGAGATAAAGGTTACTTACTGCTGTATGTCACTGTCCATATTAATGGTCACAGATAATAATGTGATAATATTACAGCTTAGAAGGTGCTGGCGCTGGGTGCCCTGTGCCTGGCTCCCTCCCTCCCTGATAGAGAGATTGATATATTAATATATAATCTGTTATAGTCTATAAGGATACACTGAGATAAAGGTTACTTACTGCTGTATGTAACTGTCCATATTAATGGTCACAGATAATAATGTGATAATATTACAGCTTAGAAGGTGCTGGCACTGGGTGCCCTGTGCCTGGCTCCCTCCCTCCCTGATAGAGAGATTGATATATTAATATATAATCTGTTATAGTCTATAAGGATACACTGAGATAAAGGTTACTTACTGCTGTATGTCACTGTCCATATTAATGGTCACAGATAATAATGTGATAATATTACAGCTTAGAAGGTGCTAGCACTGGGTGCCCTGTGCCTGTCTCCCTCCCTCCCTGATAGAGAGATTGATATATTAATATATAATCTGTTATAGTCTATAAGGATACACTGAGATAAAGGTTACTTACTGCTGTATGTAACTGTCCATATTAATGGTCACAGATAATGTGATAATATTACAGCTTAGAAGGTGCTGGCACTGGGTGCCCTGTGCCTGGCTCCCTCCCTCCCTGATAGAGAGATTGATATATTAATATATAATCTGTTATAGTCTATAAGGATACACTGAGATAAAGGTTACTTACTGCTGTATGTAACTGTCCATATTAATGGTCACAGATAATAATGTGATAATATTACAGCTTAGAAGGTGCTAGCACTGGGTGCCCTGTGCCTGGCTCCCTCCCTCCCTGATAGTGAGATTGATATATTAATATATAATCTGTTATAGTCTATAAGGATACACTGAGATAAAGGTTACTTACTGCTGTATGTCACTGTCCATATTAATGGTCACAGATAATAATGTGATAATATTACAGCTTAGAAGGTGCTGGCACTGGGTGCCCTGTGCCTGGCTCCCTCCCTCCCTGATAGAGAGATTGATATATTAATATATAATCTGTTATAGTCTATAAGGATACACTGAGATAAAGGTTACTTACTGCTGTATGTCACTGTCCATATTAATGGTCACAGATAATAATGTGATAATATTACAGCTTAGAAGGTGCTAGCACTGGGTGCCCTGTGTCTGGCTCCCTCCCTCCCTGATAGAGAGATTGATATATTAATATATAATCTGTTATAGTCTATAAGGATACACTGAGATAAAGGTTACTTACTGCTGTATGTCACTGTCCATATTAATGGTCACAGATAATAATGTGATAATATTACAGCTTAGAAGGTGCTAGCACTGGTGCCCTGTGCCTGGCCCTCCCTCCCTGATAGAGAGATTGATATATTAATATATAATCTGTTATAGTCTATAAGGATACACTGAGATAAAGGTTACTTACTGCTGTATGTCACTGTCCATATTAATGGTCACAGATAATAATGTGATAATATTACAGCTTAGAAGGTGCTGGCACTGGGTGCCCTGTGCCTGGCTCCCTCCCTCCCTGATAGAGAGATTGATATATTAATATATAATCTGTTATAGTCTATAAGGATACACTGAGATAAAGGTTACTTACTGCTGTATGTCACTGTCCATATTAATGGTCACAGATAATAATGTGATAATATTACAGCTTAGAAGGTGCTAGCACTGGGTGCCCTGTGCCTGGCTCCCTCCCTCCCTGATAGAGAGATTGATATATTAATATATAATCTGTTATAGTCTATAAGGATACACTGAGATAAAGGTTACTTACTGCTGTATGTCACTGTCCATATTAATGGTCACAGATAATAATGTGATAATATTACAGCTTAGAAGGTGCTGGCACTGGGTGCCCTGTGCCTGGCTCCCTCCCTCCCTGATAGAGAGATTGATATATTAATATATAATCTGTTATAGTCTATAAGGATACACTGAGATAAAGGTTACTTACTGCTGTATGTCACTGTCCATATTAATGGTCACAGATAATAATGTGATAATATTACAGCTTAGAAGGTGCTGGCACTGGGTGCCCTGTGCCTGGCTCCCTCCCTCCCTGATAGAGAGATTGATATATTAATATATAATCTGTTATAGTCTATAAGGATACACTGAGATAAAGGTTACTTACTGCTGTATGTCACTGTCCATATTAATGGTCACAGATAATAATGTGATAATATTACAGCTTAGAAGGTGCTAGCACTGGGTGCCCTGTGCCTGGCTCCCTCCCTCCCTGATAGAGAGATTGATATATTAATATATAATCTGTTATAGTCTATAAGGATACACTGAGATAAAGGTTACTTACTGCTGTATGTAACTGTCCATATTAATGGTCACAGATAATAATGTGATAATATTACAGCTTAGAAGGTGCTGGCACTGGGTGCCCTGTGCCTGGCTCCCTCCCTCCCTGATAGAGAGATTGATATATTAATATATAATCTGTTATAGTCTATAAGGATACACTGAGATAAAGGTTACTTACTGCTGTATGTCACTGTCCATATTAATGGTCACAGATAATAATGTGATAATATTACAGCTTAGAAGGTGCTAGCACTGGGTGCCCTGTGCCTGTCTCCCTCCCTCCCTGATAGAGAGATTGATATATTAATATATAATCTGTTATAGTCTATAAGGATACACTGAGATAAAGGTTACTTACTGCTGTATGTCACTGTCCATATTAATGGTCACAGATAATAATGTGATAATATTACAGCTTAGAAGGTGCTAGCACTGGGTGCCCTGTGCCTGTCTCCCTCCCTCCCTGATAGAGAGATTGATATATTAATATATAATCTGTTATAGTCTATAAGGATACACTGAGATAAAGGTTACTTACTGCTGTATGTCACTGTCCATATTAATGGTCACAGATAATAATGTGATAATATTACAGCTTAGAAGGTGCTGGCACTGGGTGCCCTGTGCCTGGCTCCCTCCCTCCCTGATAGAGAGATTGATATATTAATATATAATCTGTTATAGTCTATAAGGATACACTGAGATAAAGGTTACTTACTGCTGTATGTCACTGTCCATATTAATGGTCACAGATAATGTGATAATATTACTAATATCATTGGAGAGGACACACATAATACACACACACACGCTAATATCATTGGAGAGGACACATAATACACACACACGCTAATATCATAGGAGAGAGACTCAAATAATACACACACAAATATCATTGGAGAGGGCACACACTGATATCATAGGAGACGGACACATATAACACACACTAATATCATAGGAGAGGGCACACATAATACAGGCATACCCCACTTTTAAGTACACAATGGGACCCGAGCATGTATGTAAAATGAAAATGTACTTAGAGTGAAGCAATACCTTTTTTCACTTCCCAATGCATGTACTGCATTACAATAGTAACTTACAGGCATAACTGATACTGCAGCTGCACATTTCCAGTGATTTTATTTCCAGTGATTTATGTAGTGATTTCCAGTGGGCTTTTATTCTGTTAATGCAAAGAGTAAAAAGAAAAATCTCATTCGAGATTGTACAGTTTATCATTGGCAAAAGAAGGCTGGTGTCAGGAGTTATATAAACGAGGAACTGTCACTTTCTGCATATTTCATAATTATCTTTCATTGACCATTTAATTTAATAGCTATTTTGTGAGGTCTGAATCACGTGAATCATACAAAGCTGTATTCCTAACCCTGTAGTGTCACTGAGAATGGGGGAATGCAGGCGCATGCTAGTTGTTTCACAGCCCAGGAGGTGCTTCTGCTCCCAATTATAAACGTTTTGATTTCTCTTGAAATCAGTATTTTTATAAACTTTTGAGAAAATGATGCAAGGTGATTATCAATATTTTTATAAAGTGGTTTAATTTCCAAAGAAATGGTTCCCCTTTAACAATCTCAAATGTAATTATTCAAAATGTGTTTTTAACTTCCACATTCAGCTTGATTTGCTGTTTTATTGCAGGGTTGTTATGCAGACATGATCGGCCTGTTAGTAAACACATATTAAAGGTGTGATGCACATACATAAAAGATAATCTGTTGTGTATTTCTGTATTTTTTTTAGGAGAAAGATTATGCAGCCTTGAGGATTGTTCTCCTGGTTATGGCACCTATTGCAAACATGGCTACATTTTTTCTTCCCTTTCTGGATACGTAGTAAAGAAAACTGACAATGGCCTGGTAAGAATATATCTATTTATAAATTGGTTCCAGGTGCCTTTAGGTTATTGGGCCTCCTTTTCCAAATTTAAATAACGTTAAACTCGCCTCTCATCCGGCGGTATCCTGGTCTTGCCACAGCTGCCACTTCATTCATCTGAGATCACTAGGATGATGCAGAAACATTAAGTTTCCTACTGCACAGGCAAGTAATTGCCACACTGCACCAATAGGATTGTCCTCATAGAGAAATATTATGCCTCAACATTAATCCATATTGATTTTAGTGCCTAGAAAGTGCTGGGCTGTCGCTGGTACCTCCAGTTTTGGTTGTACAGTACTGCTCAAATGGTTTTACCATTAACTGGGGGAATGCACTATAATCACTATGTCAGCAAAATAGGGATACTCCAGGCACCCAGACCACTTCTGCCCATTGGAGTGGTCTGGGTGCCAACTCCCACTACCCTTAACCCTGCAAGTGTAATTATTGCAGTTTCTATAAACTGCAATAATTACCTTGCAGAGTTAAGTCCTCCTCTAGTGGCTGTCTATCAGACAGCCACTAGAGGGACTTCCGTGTTCTTAGAACACAAAAAGTGTGTTATACAACACTGGATGTCCTTATGTTATGCATGAGGACCTCCAGCATCGCCAGAAACCCCATAGGAAAGCATTGAAAAATGCTTTCATATGGGGAGGTCTAATGCGCGTGCGCAGCCTTTGCCTTACATGCGCATTATGTCTCCCCCGCCGGCTAAGAGTAGGCAGAGCCTGACCCAGCGCCGAGGGACCTCGCCACTGGACTCCGGTAAGTCACTGAAGGGGTTTTAACCCCTTCAGCAACTTGGAAGGGAGAGGGGCACTATAGAGTCCTGCAGTGCCAGGAAAGCTAATTTGTTTTCTTGGCACTGGAGAATCCCTTTTAACTAAATATTGGGATTTTATTTTTTCAATATGTCACTCTGCCATCTTTGTTTTTCAGTTGCCAGTTATTTCTGTAGTGCGAGACACTGACTCACATCTTCTGCCAGATATAGGTTCTATCGTAACATGCAAGGTGAGAAGTAAAACTGTACACTTCAACAGATTGTGTCATGAATAGACTTTATGTAATATTTCATTCATATACAATCATTTCCAGCTATCTGTGCAAAACTTGTTTGAAATTAATCCGGTGAAGTGCTGTTTGCATTACTTACTCTGACCAGCTTTGTTTATGTTATTTTTTATCATCACTAACTTTTATTGACACGTTACATGTTTTGATACAATTACATGGTGACGATCATTTCTGTACTGAAAAAACATCATAAGTGGAAGATGCTTTCTCTTAATGTATATAACAGACTTGTCCCATTTATTTGCCTTTGATGCTTTGTATGTAGACACAGTACAATTGCAAGGTATAATTTATTATATTAAAAGTGACTGTCAATCTCCAAAACGAGACTAACATTCAGCTCATGTGCAACTTTTTTACATTTTGCAAGTGATATTCAAAGCTGAAAGGCCCTACACTGATCTGGAAACGTCTGGGTTTTTTTTAGCTTAGATTGCTTGTTGTTGCTAAAATTGCATTTGAAAACACTCAAAGCATCATATCCCATACAGCTTATTGTAGTTATGGTGCCAGGACTGCCTTGGCACCCCCAGTTGTAAGTAGTCAAACCATTTTAGGAAGCATTCCGCCTACAGTGCTTCTGACATAGAGCTGGGCGTTCTCTATCTGAGCTAGCCATGCACTGCAGGCTCAGGCGAACTACTTGAAGCTCCTGAGCAGCAACTTTCGCCTCTCTTTTGGAAGTATTAGGTGGTAAGCAGTGTCCAGCAGAAGCAAGTAAGAGGTAATTGCAATGAGGGGTGTGCCAGGGTATTCCTGGTGTCGCAACCATTACTGTATGCTGTAGTGCTTTTAATGTTCTTTTAAGAATCAGATTATTACAACATGTATTTTAAGGGATTCAATGTTGTGTAATAAGTTGTAATGATAGTAATAAGGATAATACAGGAAGATATTTCAATTGTGTGGTCTGTTTAATAGGTGATGAGCATTAATGCCAGGTTTGCTAAAGTTCAGATCATGTATATTGGATCAACAGCTCTGAAGACAACGTTTAGAGGCACTATAAGGTTTGTTTTATGGTATTTTCGACTGCTGATTGATTGTAGATGCTATAACTTGGGTGTGTGTAATCTGTTCGTTGTTTCATGGTTTTGTTGGGAGCAATTTTATCCTTCTATGGAAAACTTTAACCTGTTAGGGCATACTATGCCACCCCGCATTTAGTGAGCTTAAATGCTGTTAGAGCAGCAAAGTACTCCATAACGATCGTTGGCTCCCCTGTCCCTGCACAGTTACTTAGAGCAGCGATCCTGGTCCGGGGGCACTACCTCTCGAGACAGGCAGTCCCCCTGCTTCCATTTTGGCCCTCCAGGGCCATGTGATCGCGACTGATGTCGCAATCACATGGTTGCAATCACATGATGTCGCAATCACGTCTTTGAGACTGCCTGAGTGCTCAGGCAGTCCCCCTAGTGCCTGAAAATTAAAATAAAGTTAGTAAAACACATTCAAACAATTTACATGAATTATACATGCATAATATATTATACGTTAATGAAAACACCTGGTTAGACTTATATACATATATAATTTAATTCTTACTGTATTTTGGTATTCATCCATATATTAATAAATGAAAAAAATGTAAAAAGCAAATATGAACACTAATTTTGGCCAGAGTTTGTGACCAAGTGGCTACTACAAAAGACTGTAACAACAACACCGCGCATCCGCCCCTACTTAACGCCAGATGCGACTAAGGTGTTCGTCCATTCCACTGTCCTTTCTCGCCCTGACTACTGTAATCCACTTCTCAGTGGTCTTACGTGCTCCCAACTTGCGCCGTTTCAGTCCATAATGAATGCGGCGGCGAGGCTCATCTTCCTGTCCGCACGCACCTCCCACGCCTCACCCTTCTGTCAGTCCCTACATTGACTTCCTATAAAATATAGAACTCAATTTAAAATTCTGGTTATTGCTTTCAAATCTCTACATAATGCTGCTCCACCTATCTAACCTCCCTTATACACAACTATGTCCCGTCTAGGCCCTTACGATTTGCTGAAGACTTACGTCTATCTTCTGTCCGTACTCCCACCTCTGATGCTCACCTTCAAGATTACTCGAGAGCTGCACCGTTCCTGTGGAACTTGCTTCCCTCCTCCGTTAGATGCTCACCCAGTCTCCACTCCTTCAAAAAATCGTTAAAAACCCACTTCTTCATAAAAGCGTATCAATTAAACTGTTAATAGCTCCTGACTGATTCCTCTTCTGCAACTGTCACTAGTCTAATACTATCCTTACCTTTTTGAGTCATTTTACCCCACTCCCTCTAGCATGTAAGCTCATTGAGCAAGGCCTTCAACCCCTCTGTTCCTGTGTGTCCAACTTGTCTGGTTACAACTACATGTCTGTTCATCCACCCATTGTAAAGCGCTGTGGAATTTGATGGCGCTATATAAATATCATAATAATAATAATAATAATGGAGAGATCATATGCTGAAATACATATAACTAGGTGCCAATACTCCACAGCACTCCCTCAAATGCCCAAACAAAATCCAATGTAATAAAGAAGAGATTGCACATACACATAAATGTTTTATTAGACCACACAGGGTGTAACAAACACAAAGCAAAACATCAAATGGAGCAAAAAAAACTAAAAGTGACCACAATAAGGCAAATAAAGCAATCGCAATAACCACAACTTGCACAATCCTATTCTGGCAGAAACACAAGCCCCTAACACCCCCAACATTTTAGCACCTCCTGGCTGCCTTCCTCAATGGTGTTTGTGTACTACAAAAGACTGGACATACCCCATTTGAATACTCTGGGTTGTCTACTTTTACAAATGGTATGCCGTGCTGGGGTTAATTTTCATTCCTTGACTGCTATACAGTCCCAAAGTCAACATAACCCTGGCAAATTTCAATATTTGTATTGTAATGAATATACTTGACCCTGTAACTCTTCAGAACACCATAAGACCTGTACATAGTGGGTACTTCTGTACTTGTAAGACATCACTGAATACAAATATATGTGTAATTTATTGCAGTAAAATCTAACAGTATTATGATATTAACAATTAAAATGCCATGCAGAACTTAAAAAATAACAATTTCTTAATTTCTCAAAGTTTTTAAAATTTTATTCATATTACATTGTTTCAGATATAAATATTTGATATTAAACGAAAGCCCTGTTTCCCCTGTATAAAATGATATATAATAAGTGTGGGTTCACTTAATATGAAAGAGGTAAATTATGGTTCAACAGACATATAGCGCAAATTCCAGATTTTGTTTCCGTTTAGTTTTGATCACAACTTGTACAACTGACTCCGTCCTTAAGGGGTTAGGAAAGAATTTAAGAAAATGTCAAGTTTTTTTACATCATACACACACACAGCTGATTTATTTTTATTTCTTTTGTAGGAAAGAGGATATCAGAGCAACCGAAAAAGACAAGGTAATTGTCTCAAAATATGTTTTGGTGTTTGTTTTAGAAGGTTTACCAATGTCTTACTAATTTTGAAACAAACTAAACTGGGAAATTCAGATTGCACCAAAGGTCTGTAGCCCCCATAATAACTTAATTAAGATGACGTTGTTATGGGGTCTGGAGTCCCCCAAAGTTTTATTTTAACAGTTCTTTTGTCAGATATGAGTTTGCATTTTAATTGCATTTCTTTTTTAGCTAGATGCAGCTGCTGTTGAACTACAATGTCCATGGTGAGGCTGGGATTAATAATTATGGAACTTGTAGTTCAACTCCTGTAATTTAATTACATTTGTTAAAATAGGTTCACAATTAGATCGGTAAAATTACAAAATTGTAGAAGATTTGTCATTAGTTTCCAGGCCGTTATTTGGTATATTTTCTTCCTGTCATTAAAAACTTCTTTCTCTTGTAGGTGGAGGTATACAAAAGTTTTCGTCCGGGAGATATTGTTGTGGCCAAAGTAGTATCCTTTTTTGTAGCAATCTATATATTTATTTCATTTAATTTCTTAATCATTTACCTTCCAACAATATGTAATGGATGATATGTATTTATATTTATACAATTTCCCACATTGCCCTTGCAATAATTAACATGAAGCAGGACTCTCTTCTGCTTACCTGCATCTCTGCAGAAGGACTGTAAACGGTATCTCATACTCTTGTATCACAGAAACTGTACGTCAAGCTGCATGGCTACATTCTATTGAGTAAACTCCAGGGATGCAGTGTCATGCATAGTACAAATGTCTGAGGACACTACATGCAGGCATTATCTCAAATTATAATTTGTCCTTTAGTATGTGGATTAGTTATAATGGCCGACAGCAGTGAAACACAGAATATGATGGAGCATAAAAACTCCTCTAAATAGTATACTGAAAAACACATTTTACCGTATCAATTCTAACTGATAATCTGTCTCCTTTTTCTAAAGTAGGGAGACTGCAGAAAAACATACAATCAAAAACAAAGAAAAAAGTGGCTTGCTCACTTTCCCAAATACCTATGCACATTTAAATAACTGGAGGTTAATTATTATTATTATCCCTTAATAGGAGAACCAATGAGGTAGGTTGCAGCACTGAAACCTGGCTGTGTAATACAAAAGCAAATACAAATATGCAGAATTAAATATATACACATAAGCTCCAATACATACAATAAAACACAAATAAAAAAGTTACTTAGTAGTAGTGGCAGTCTGAGAATAGGGCTTAATTCTGTATATTTTTATTTGCCTTTGTATTACACAGCAATGTTACAATGCTGCCACCCACCCAATGTGTTCCATACTAAGGGTTAATAAGTGTGTAAGGGTTTAGAAAAAAAAAACCCTTTCTGTCTCATTAGATATTTTGTCTTGTAGCTGTAGACAGCATGGTGACTTGTTAGTGTAGGTCTCCCCCTATGAGGTTTTGACATGGCAGGAGAGCTTACACTTGAATGGCTATAGGAGTGACACTAATAAAACGTCCAGTTTAAATGTGCACATGTATTTGGTATAGTGTTCAAGTAACATTTTTTTTCCTTTGGATTTTATTGTATGTATTAGGGCTGATGTATACTAAATTTGTTGCTGCCGCCCAGGAGTGATGGGAGTTTGAGCGCAGGGCTTAATTTTCTATTTGTGTAAAAATATATTGTAAGTCAATAGCCTACACACTGCAAGTTTTTCTGTCTTGCGTATTACGGTTTACAGTAGGAATAAGAGAATAAAATGGCACAGCCATTTACAGCTAGGGTTGTGATCATTAAAGTTGAGCAATATCTACAAATACTATTAGACCTATTAAACTAATGTGTGCATTCTTTTACAGTATACAGTATTAAAACCACAACACCCTTCTACCTGCAGTATAAAATCAGTGGCTTACATGAAAGCTCTAATCACAGGCTTATTATAAATGGAAGTAGTGTGGGAAATATTATCCCTATGGTTCCTTTGTACAGACTATGTTTGTGCCTGGGCATTCACTAGTTTCTGGTTTCCTGAAATTCGATGTATTAGATATCTCTGGGAGATGCACAGTCTAATTATCTTTTAACCACAGCTGAGAATGAGCTTGGAGTGGTGGTGGCGCACAGTGAAGCAGGTGAGTTAAATATATATCAATATAGAACTTAGTAGGCCCTTAATACCTAATGACAGGAGTAGGTATTTATTTAGTTAGTTTTTTTTTTTTTTAATTTATTGTAGATTTTCCTTAATTAAAGGACACACTGTTGTGGTCACTCACCAGTTTAATGTCAAACCATAAAGGAACGGTACGACAAAGTGGGATTAATCACGGCACTGCACATTCCTCTGTTGCATTCAGAAAGGAGAATTTACACTTCAACATTATCAGTGTCGCTTTTGTTATACCTAGATGGTGGCGATACTTTGAATCATTAATTATTATTCCAAATTATCTCTGCAGCAAAGAGTGAAGGTCCCCAGACACCAGAAAGAGCTTCTCTTCAAGGGTTCACCATTAAAGATGATGATTCCAGGACACTTTTTAACATAATCAATACAGTGAGCTGCAGTAGTTAAATTGCTTAGAATACCACTTTTGTATCAATTTTGTTAAATATTAGGATCAATCCTAAATTTTGGGGAACAATCCCTAAATGAATGTGTGCAACCCTCTGGGAGTACATTTTTTTTTTTTCCCATCTCTAAATTACATCGAGACTATACAATACTAATGGTCTTCAGATAATTGTATTTTTTGACACTGATATTTTAATACACAATATAATTTTTTTTTCTTTCCTTCCTAAGGTGCAAGTATGGTTCCCATCAGCTGGTGTGAGATGCAGTGCCCAAAGACTCACATCAAGGAACAGCGTAAGGTGGCAAGAGTCCAGCCAGAGTTTCTTCAAACATAGGACACAAAATACAAGCCTCCGATCTGAAATCATCCTTCAACTTGGGGGGTTTTGAAATTCCCCATAACCACTGTGTGGTTAACTAGGTTTTTTTTTGTTTTTGTTTTTAAATCTTCAGTGTTCAGTTAAGACACGTGTTTTTTGTTTGCCATATTTTATTTTTAGCATCAACAAGCTGCATTGCAGTGTTGTTGCAATATATGTATTTTTTTTTTTATATATATTCTTGCTAAATCTTTGCCCTAATGTCTTTCCCCTCCAAACACACACTTGAAGTCCTATTTTTTTTGGTCACACTGATGCCTAACCTTTGGCCTACCAGAAGTTGTGGACTTCTTTTCCCATCGTGCCAGGCTGTCTGTATTCTATCATAAGAATCCCTTTTCATATTTTTAGGAGCCCTCCACTGCACATTGACCTCCCTCCTAGTAGTATACTGTTTTTTGAAAATGACACCTTTCTTGTAAGGCTTGTTTTATTTTAGACTCATTTTGTTTTAAAAGTAAAATTTCTAATACATATTTAATTCTAAAGACATCTGCTTCCTGTGTGTTATTCATTTATGATGGACAAAGTGTTACCTAACCATTATACGTGGTGAAAAGTCAGTGAAATAACATTCCCATGTTAATCTGTATAGTTTAATCTTATATTTCGAAATGATGATTAAATATTACTTTTTGAGTCTTCACTCCTCATTTCTTGAACTGTAGTTGTTGATACAAAACTGTCCAAGTGGGGGACAGACCAATGTTGGACATATTTTCTACAAACCCACCCCTATCCAAATTTGCCACACCATTTCATTTCAAGGCCGCACCTCTTTCTGCTTTTAGACCAACAAACTCTTCCACCGACAGACACGCCCTCACTGATGCATATACGGACATACACTCAATGACAGTCACTGGCACATACACTGTTTAACCAACACACACTCACAGACAGACATGCACGCGCTGTTTCAGACACAGATACTCATTCACAGACTGACACACACACTCTCATTGACAAACACTTACTCTCAGTGAAAGACAAACTGATACACTTAATATTTGTATTTTTTCTCATTTCAATCCACCTAGCCTCCCTACCTTTGGGAGTGCCAGAGTGGGTTTTCTATTTCCCTGGGGTTCAGTGGGAATAATTTCACCGATGGTCGGAAAAGTGAGCAGTCAATGCGGACTGTGAGGGAGCTCTGATCTTGCTGCTCTCTACCTCGCGTGCCTGTTAGTAATGCCGGGGCCGAAGTGACGTCATGCTCAGGCATCACTAAGAGGTGCGTGAGGGAGCAGAGCAGGAAGAGTTCAGGGGACTGTGCTCCCTTGCTGCTCGTATGAGTAAATGTCAGCCTCACGCTAAATACAGCGCTGCCTGCACATTTATCAATATTTTTGGGATAGTTGCGTGTCTTATTTATCCTTATTTAGCCTGACATGTCAAAAATAAGGATTCAAACTAGCCAATGATTACACCATCCAGTTCAGACTTCTTTCATGCCATCATTGTAAATACAGTTTTATATACACAGGGGGAAAAAAAAACCTATACATCTAAAAAAAAAAAAATTGTCTCCCAAACTTTTCAGGTTCAAGGCGCCCTTAATATTTCAGTATTTTTCCAAGGCGCCCCAAGTCCAAATTTCTAGGTTGTATATCTATACAGCGCTGCGGCATTTATTGGCGCTATAGTGTAATGTACAGTGTTGGAAGGGGTGCTTGTATATAGTTATTGTGTTTTTATACAGGGGTGTGTTTGTGATGTTTGATTGCAGGGGTGTGTCTGAATGTAATGTTCACTTTTAAATGTGGATGTACATTTGTGTTTGAGTGCTTGTATATTTTTATTTATTTTTTAGTTTGAGTGCACGTGTTTTACTGCTTGGATGTATGCACATACATACTTACACAGATATTCATGCACATTAACACACAGATGCATATAAATATAAATACAACGACACATATAGCTACACACCGACACATAAACATACCATACACACACATAGATACACACCGACATATACACACATGCACACTGACACACACAAACATTGATAAATGCCCACACCATGACAGATACAGACATAAAAACAAACCCTGATACACAAATGCACATTCACATATGTGTGTGTGCACACACACAGAAGCACACTGACATATATACACAAACAGATGCATACACATACACAAATTCACACATACATACACTCGCTCACAAGTGATTTTTTTTTTTTTTTATATATTTATCTATATCTCCAGCCACCCCTGTTAGCTTACCTTATGTGCCAAGAGAGTGGCTTGGAGTCCTGCTGCTGTGGGAATGAGGGGTCTTTAGCTCTTCATGCTATAATCATAGCACTGGGGAAATATTCCACGGCACCCTGACACAGTTTGGCAACTGCTGATCTATCTAATTATTATACACTTGTATAGAAGGGATATTTATAAGTGAGGAAGGTCCTGGTTGAAACAGCTATGTGGATTGCAGTTAGGTGGATATAATTGGGTGTCTTGCCCAGGGTCACTTACTGCCGAGATATTCTATATAGATAGATCATATAATTATATAGCTCTTACAGGAGAAGTTCCAAGTGCTCCTGATTTGCTAATAAAATACATGTCTTATTTATAAAGCACCAATAATTTCTGCAGTGCTATACAATAGGTGGGCTACCAGATGTATTTGTAACCAGATGAGTTGGACGCACAGGAACAGAGGGGGTTAAGGGCTCTACACAAATGAGCTTGAATGCTAGAGGGAGTGGGGTAAAGTGACACAAAAGCTAAGGGTAGGGTAGAAAGGTAAAGGTTGCTAGAATAGTATTTACTGAGTGCTTGGTGTGTTTTTTTTGCTTTTCTTTTTCTTATTTGATGTATCCTGAAATAGATATCAACTAATATTCAAAGTCAAAAACACTGGAAAAGGGGTATAGCCTTTGAAAATAACCCAAAATCAATGTTTGTCATGGCTGAGGAGCTCTGTGATTTCATGTCTTTACATACCTCCTGTCATGCCAAAAGCATGAGTTGGTGTTTGATGTGTGTTTATATATGTTAAGAGTTGTTTTTTTTGTAAACCTTGGGATGACATTTATTGTGGTCTTTGATCTTGCACCAGGCTTAGACCATAAAACATCTAGATAGCCATCACCAGAGCTGGACACAAGGAATTTCATAGAGTGGGCAATAGACTGCCAGACCAACCCCCTCTGATCCCCTGTCATTTATTTCTGTATTTTGTACTCCGCACTGTGAATCCTTTTTGTCAGATTAAATGTTTATTTAATCAGCTTGTGTCTCTGTTCTCTATGAGCTTCACTCTCCAGAGGAAAGCTCAGGTAAACACGTTACCAAAAAGGGTTAACTATATATGTTTTATCAGTAAAAGTAGAACTGTGATACTATAATTCTCCTGTGTGTGGGGTAACCTAAGACGCCCGGGTTTAAAAGTCTTGGTGGTGGCAGTAAAGTGTGTACTAAGGGGGTTAGTGTAGAAGGGATTGCAGGGGTTGAGTGGTTGCTGGGACTAGCAACAGGTAACCAGGGGTCTGGTGTCATTAACCCTGTCACTTCCACACTCTCCCCACTGTCTCGGCTGGGCCTATAGCCCACGCACATGACACCTCCCAACATCTCAAATGAACAGAGGGACACTTTCATTTGTTATGAGAAATTTCATGTGGCTTGCTAATAACAATTTATGCAACTGAAATGTAATTTACAACATTTTTTAAATGCCAACAAATTCTGTAGCGCTGTACAATATTTGGAGCTTACATTCTAGAATTTAGAGCAATTTACACAGACTGAATTCTAAACACATTTATTGTAGTTTAAAGACACATTACTGGGAGTATGATTGCCGTGGAGCTCTGTTATACACTCAGACACATTACTGGGAGTATTATTGCTGGGGAGCTCTGTTATACACTCAGACACATTACTGGGAGTATTATTGCTATAATGCTCTGTTATACACTCAGACACATTACTGGGAGTATTATTGCTGTGGAGCTCTGTTCTACACTCAGACACATTACTGGGAGTATTATTGCCGTGGAGCTCTGTTATACACTCAGACACATTACTGGGAGTATTATTGCTGTGGAGCTCTGTTATACACTCAGACACATTACTGGGAGTATGATTGCTGTGGGGTTCTGTTATACACTCAGACACATTACTGGGAGTATTATTACTGTGGAGCTCTGTTATACACTCAAATACATTACTGGGAGTATTATTGCTGTGGAGCTCTGTTATACACAGACACATTACTGGGAGTATTATTGCTGTGGGGCTCTGTTATACACTCAGACACATTACTGGGAGTATTATTACTGTGGGGCTCTGTTATACATTCAGACACATTACTGGGAGTATTATTGCTGTGGAGCTCTGTGATACACTGACACATTACTGGGAGTATTATTGCTGTGGGGCTCTGTTATACACTCAGACACATTACTGGGAGTATTATTACTGTGGAGCTCTGTTATACACTCAGACACATTACTGGGAGTATTATTGCTGTAGAGCTCTGTTATACACTCAGACACATTACTGGGAGTATTATTGCTGGGGAGCTCAGTTATACACTCAGACACATTACTGGGAGTATTATTGCTGTGGGGCTCTATTATACACTCAGACACATTACTGGGAGTATTATTACTGTGGAGCTCTGTTATACACTCAGACACATTACTTGGAGTATTATTGCTGTGTGGCTCTGTTATACACTCAGACACATTACTGGGAGTATTATTGCTGTGGAGCTCTGTTATACACTCAGACACATTACTGGGAGTAATATTGCTGTGCAGCTCTGTTATACACTCAGACACATTACTGGGAGTATTATTGCTGTGGAGCTCTGTTATAAACTCAGACACATTACTGGGAGTATTATTGCTGTGGAGCTCTGTTATACACTCAGACACATTACTGGGAGTATTATTGCTGTGGAGCTCTGTTATACCCAGACACATTACTGGGAGTATTATTGATGTGGAGCTCTGTTATACACTCAGACACATTACTGGGAGTATTATTGCAGTGGAGCTCTGTTATACACTCTGACACATTACTGGGAGTATTATTGCTGTGGAGCTCTGTTATACACTCAGACACATTACTGGGAGTATTATTGCTGTGGAGCTCTGTTATACACTCAGACACATTACTGGGAGTATTATTGCTGTGGAGCTCTGTTATACACTCAGACACATTACTGGGAGTATTATTACTGTGGGGCTCTGTTATACTCTCAGACACATTACTGGGAGCATTATTACTGTAGAGCTCTGTTATGCTGTGGAGCTCTGTTATACACTCAGACACATTACTGGGAGTATTATTGCTGTGGAGCTCTGTTATACACTCAGACACATTACTGGGAGTATTACTACTGTGGAGCTCTGTTATACACTCAGTCACGTTACTGGGAGTATTATTACTGTGGGGCTCTGTTATACACACAGACACATTACTGGGAGTATTACTACTGTGGAGCTCTGTTATACACTCAGACACATTACTGGGAGTATTATTGATGTGGAGCTCTGTTATACACTCAGACACATTACTGGGAGTATTATTGCAGTGGAGCTCTGTCATACACTCAGACACATTACTGGGAGTATTATTGCAGTGGAGCTCTGTTATACACTCAGACACATTACTGGGAGTATTATTGCAGTGGAGCTCTGTTATACACTCAGACACATTACTGCGAGTGTTATTGCAGTGGAGCTCTGTTATACACTCAGACACATTACTGGGAGTATTATTGCTGTGGAGCTCTGTTATACACTCTGACACATTACTGGGAATATTATTGCTGTAGAGCTCTGTTATACACTCAGACACATTACTGGGAGTATTATTGCTGTGGAGCTCTGTTATACACTCAGACACATTACTGGGAGTATTATTGCTATGGAGCTCTGTTCTACACTCAGACACATTACTGGGAGTATTATTGCTATGGAGCTCTGTTATACACTCAGACATTACTGGGAGTATTATTGCTGTGGAGCTCTGTTATACACTCAGACACATTACTGGGAGTATTATTGCTGTGGAGCTCTGTTATACACTCAGACACATTACTGGGAGTATTATTGCTGTGGAGCTCTGTTATACACTCAGACACATTACTGGGAGTATTATTGCTGTAGAGCTCTGCTATACACTCAGACACATTACTGGGAGTATTATTGCTGTGGAGTTCTGCTATACACTCAGACACATTACTGGGAGTATTATTACTGTGTAGCTCTGCTATACACTCAGACACATTACTGGTAGTATTATTGCTGTGGAGCTCTGTTATACACTCAGACACATTACTGGGAGTATTATTGCTGTGGAGCTCTGTGATACTCTCAGACACATTACTGGGAGTGTTATTGCTGTGGGGCTCTGTTATACTCTCAGACACATTACTGGGAGTATTATTGCTGTGGAGCTCTTTTATACACTCAGACACATTACTGGGAGTATTATTGCTGTGGAGCTCTGTTATATACTCAGACACATTACTGGGAGTATTATTGCTGTGGAGCTCTGTTATACACTCAGACACATTACTGGGAGTATTATTGCTGTGGAGCTCTGTTATACACTCAGACACATTACTGGGAGTATTATTGCTGTGGAGCTCTGTTATACACCCAGACACATTACTGGGAGTATTATTGCTGTGGAGCTCTGTTATACACTCAGACACATTACTGGGAGTATTGTTGCTGTGGGGCTCTGTTATACACTCAGACACATTACTGGGAGTATTATTACTGTGGGGCTCTGTTATACACTCAGACACATTACTGGGAGTATTATTACTGTGGGGCTCTGTTATACACTCAGACACATTACTGGGAGTATTGTTGCTGTGGAGCTCTGTTATACACAGACACATTACTGGGAGTATTATTGCTGTGGAGCTCTGTTATACACTCAGACAAATCAACATTAACAAACTCCTAGAAAAGAGGGACTGCTCCTCCTAAATCGGGACACTTGGGAGGTGTGCATACAAATCAAACACCCAGGATGCTTGGAGAAGAGACACGTGGAGGGAAAAGTATCAGCAGCATAAATACAATGTTGCAGGGTTCACGTTCGATCTCCATGGAGCTATGCTGATGTTGAGGATACTTTCGTTCGGCCCTCTGGCGGGCTTTCATTACTGCGCATGCGTATTAGTATTCCGCGGTTACTTCCGTTCGGCCCGCTGGCGGCCGCTCTTTACTGCGCATGCGGGAGCGGATGCGGAGGTTGCTCCTGCTCGGCCAGTCGGCAGTGCGCATGCGCACTCGGCTGTTGCAGGATGGCTGTGGTTGGTGTGGGTTGAACTGGGTGACATCCGGTTGGTTTCTTTGTCACCGCGATGGATGGCTGGCAGAGCGGCAACATCGGGCACCGCGGACCGACCGACCGGCCGGCATTCCTAGCTGACTGATATCTGGGCAGGTGGAGTATACAGCGTGTCCATTAATAATAATAATAATAATAATAATAATAATATTACTGTAACACCTTGTATTATTATTATTATATCCACACAGGGTGTCCATTAATAATAATAATAATAATATTACTGTAACACCCTGTATTATTATTATTATATCCACACAGGGTGTCCATTAATAATAATATTACTGTAACACCTTGTATTATTATTATTATATCCACACAGGGTGTCCATTAATAATAATATTACTGTAACACCTTGTATTATTATTATTATTATTATTATTATTATTATTATATCCAGACAGAGTGTCCATTAATAATAATATTACTGTAACACCCTGTATTATTATTATTATATCCACACAGCGTGTCCACTAATAATGTGTTACTGTAACACCTTGTATTATTATTATTATATCCACACAGGGTGTCCATTAATAATAATAATAATAATAATAATATTACTGTAAACACCTTGTATTATTATTATATCCACACAGAGTGTCCATTAATAATAATATTACTGTAACACCTTGTATTATTATTATTATATCCATACAGAGTGTCCATTAATAATAATATTACTGTAACACCTTGTATTATTATTATATCCATACAGAGTGTCCATTAATAATAATATTACTGTAACACCTTGTATTATTATTATATCCACACAGAGTGTCCATTAATAATAATAATAATATTACTGTAACACCTTGTATTATTATTATTATATCCACACAGTGTCCATTAATAATAATAATATTACTATTATTATTATTATATCCACACAGTGTCCATTAATAATAATTACTGTAACACCTTGTATTATTATTATTATATCCACACAGGGTGTCCATTAATAATAATATTACTGTAACACCCTGTATTATTATTATTATATCCACACAGAGTGTCCATTAATAATAATATTACTGTAACACCTTGTATTATTATTATATCCACACAGGGTGTCCATTAATAATAATATTACTGTAACACCTTGTATTATTATTATATCCACACAGGGTGTCCATTAATAATAATATTACTGTAACACCTTGTATTATTATTATTATATCCACACAGGGTGTCCATTAATAATAATATTACTGTAACACCTTGTATTATTATTATTATATCCACACAGGGTGTCCATTAATAATAATATTACTGTAACACCTTGTATTATTATTATTATATCCACACAGTGTGTCCATTAATAATAATATTACTGTAACACCTTGTATTATTATTATTATATCCACACAGGGTGTCCATTAATAATAATATTACTGTAACACCTTGTATTATTATTATTATATCCACACAGTGTGTCCATTAATAATAATATTACTGTAACACCTTGTATTATTATTATTATATCCACACAGGGTGTCCATTAATAATAATATTACTGTAACACCTTGTATTATTATTATATCCACACAGAGTGTCCATTAATAATAATATTACTGTAACACCTTGTATTATTATTATTATATCCATACAGAGTGTCCATTAATAATAATATTACTGTAACACCTTGTATTATTATTATATCCATACAGAGTGTCCATTAATAATAATATTACTGTAACACCTTGTATTATTATTATATCCACACAGAGTGTCCATTAATAATAATAATAATATTACTGTAACACCTTGTATTATTATTATTATATCCACACAGTGTCCATTAATAATAATAATATTACTGTATCACCTTGTATTATTATTATTATATCCACACAGAGTGTCCATTAATAATAATATTACTGTAACACCTTGTATTATTATTATATCCACACAGAGTGTCCATTAATAATAATATTACTGTAACACCTTGTATTATTATTATTATATCCACACAGTGTGTCCATTAATAATAATATTACTGTAACACCTTGTATTATTATTATTATATCCACACAGGGTGTCCATTAATAATAATATTACTGTAACACCTTGTATTATTATTATTATATCCACACAGTGTGTCCATTAATAATAATAATAATATTACTGTAACACCTTGTATTATTATTATTATTATTATTATTATTATATCCACACAGGGTGTCCATTAATAATAATATTACTGTAACACCCTGTATTATTATTATTATATCCACACAGGGTGTCCATTAATAATGTGTTACTGTAACACCTTGTATTATTATTATTATATCCACACAGAGTGTCCATTAATAATAATAATATTACTGTAACACCTTGTATTATTATTATTATATCCACACAGGGTGTCCATTAATAATAATAATAATAATAATAATAATAATAATATTACTGTAACACCTTGTATTATTATTATATCCACACAGGGTGTCCATTAATAATAATAATATTACTGTAACACCTTGTAGTATTATTATTATTATTATATCCACACAGGGTGTCCATTAATAATAATATTACTGTAACACCTTGTATTATTATTATTATATCCACACAGTGTCCATTAATAATAATAATATTACTGTAACACCTTGTATTATTATTATATCCACACAGGGTGTCCATTAATAATAATATTAATGTAACACCTTGTAGTATTATTATTATTATTATTATTATTATATCCACACAGGGTGTCCACTAATAATGTGTTACTGTAACACCTTGTATTATTATTATTATATCCACACAGAGTGTCCACTAATAATGTGTTACTGTAACACCTTGTATTATTATTATATCCACACAGTGTGTCCATTAATAATTATAATATTACTGTAACACCTTGTATTATTATTATTATATCCACACAGTGTCCATTAATAATAATAATATTACTGTAACACCTTGTATTATTATTATATCCACACAGGGTGTCCATTAATAATAATATTACTGTAACACCTTGTATTATTATTATTATATCCACACAGGGTGTCCACTAATAATGTGTTACTGTAACACCTTGTATTATTATTATTATATCCACACAGAGTGTCCATTAATAATAATAATAATAATAATACTGTAACACCTTGTATTATTATTATTATATCCACACAGGGTGTCCATTAATAATAATATTACTGTAACACCTTGTATTATTATTATATCCACACAGGGTGTCCATTAATAATATGTTACTGTAACACCTTGTATTATTATTATTATTATTATTATTATTATATCCACACAGGGTGTCCACTAATAATGTGTTACTGTAACATCTTGTATTATTATTATTATATCCACACAGGGTGTCCATTAATAATAATATTACTGTAACACCTTGTATTATTATTATTATATCCACACAGGGTGTCCACTAATAATGTGTTACTGTAACACCTTGTATTTATTATTATTATTATTATTATTATATCCACACAGGGTGTCCATTAATAATGTGTTACTGTAACACCTTGTATTATTATTATTATATCCACACAGGGTGTCCATTAATAATAGTAAATACATTGTATTCACATGGTATTAATGTAACATCTTCTATTCACATGGTATTTATTAAACACCTTGTATTCATATACTATTTATTAAATAACACCTGCTATTCAAATATTAAACGCCTTCTATTCAAATAGTATTTATTAAGGTATTTGACCTCTCTTATTCTTCTAATATTTCATATGCCTCTGTGCTTTCTGTGTCTTCCCTCTCATTTATATTATTGTACTTAAAGGGGGACTTTGGGCACCATAACAACTTCATCTGAGACCGGTTTTGAAGGTAACTTAGGGGTTAAACCGTTCGAGAACCCCTTGAGATAAGAGTGCCACCTGGCACCATAACCGTTTAATTTAGATGAAGGTGTTTTCATGCCTGGAGTGTTCCTTTTAAAGGGTTTAACGATTTAATTCTAAAGTGGCACTCCAGCACCGATCCTCCGGTCACCCAGGCGACATCTCGCTCTCAACCGATCAGTGACTCCCCATTCATAAAACTGAATTGAAAAAGCAATGTTTCTAGGTTTTTTTGTTTGTTTGTTTCTTTTTTTTTACTACTTGTTAAAGGACATTTTGTGGTAAAGATGACATTTTTTGTTTCAAAGTAATTTTAAAAGTTGGTTATTAATTTGTGGGGAGTGATCCAATATACCATTTTAATTGTATGTGTCATATGTCTTTGCCATCAGTATAGAGACTTAACGTGCAGATGCTGTACCTGTGTGGCAAATTGTAAGGTTTAATGTACCCAATGAAGGCAGAAAAACAGGTCAATACCTAGATAATGATGGCAGTTACTTTACATATTTCCAGACAATTTCGTTAATGTGATAAAATTGAGCAAATTACCGTAAATAACCTTTCTTGCTGCAAGTATGTGGATGTGCAGTATATTTTCAAAGCTGTTTAAAGATGGTTTCTGTGATGGCTAAATAATTTTTGGTCCTTGGACATACATGGAGTTTTTACTGATCCAATAATACTTTAACGGCATCGTGTTTTACATCATTGACAATAGGAAAAATTCAAGGAAGGTTTATTAATTACACTCAACTATAGTGAATTAAAAACCAAATGGAAAAAATGTATGCAAAATAACCAAAATCTGATTAGAAAACTATTTCCGACTCAACTATAGTCACTGCTTGGTTATTTTAACCAGCTGATTTTCCATTCACTACAATTCAGCGTTAAATAAACTCCTTGGTGTTAGAGGGCTATGCACATTAGTTGGGAGGTATTCCTACTCAAGATGCGACAGGAACAGAGTTGCAGAATTTGGAGTCCATCGTGGTTTATATGGTTTATGAGTATTAGGGATTTCTTTGGCGTTTTTGCTTGCATGTCTACATTTACTTGTCAGTACCTCCATATGTTCCTTGACACATAACTTCCTCATGCTGTTTTGAAACACATAAAAAGTTCTTAGGAGGTTAGTCAATGACCTCATCAAAACCGCTCCTTTAAGATTTCTTGAATGAAATATTTCCTGCAAAAAGTGGACACTCCACACTGCAGGGCAGCTTTCAGAATCCATACGGGTTCATGATAACATGGGGAACCTGGCATCAGTCGGTATAAATTGTTCTTTTAAAGTGGATTCTTCTGAGAGGAACAGTTTCACTTTAAGATATTCCATGTAAATTTTCACTATTTTGGATGTTTGAAGGTCAGTAAATCTCTGTTTAAAAAGGTGTCAGCCGCAGAAAAAAATAAAAATAAACTAAAAGCAATGCATGATTGTTACAACATTCTATAATTATTGATTTAATTGGTAGCACCCTGAAAAAACAGAGGTAGCACCTTCAAAAATAATAGGTCTTTGTGACATTATTCATTATTCAGGCGATAATTGACAAGTATGTTAATTATCATACAAGTCATCCTCCACACCTTTAAACCAGTTAGGGAGGATTGTTTCTGGAAATAGGCACATTTGAAGGCCACTTTAGGGACCTACCATGTCCTTTGTGAAATTAATTTCCAATACATTGACCTTCTACATCAACAAATCGACCTCATTGGCAGTGAACTTTCTCTTGTAATCAGGGAGGCTATGTATGCATTGTAAAATTGTTTAACCCCACCCTGGACAAATGGAATTTAAGAACTGTAATGATCACAAGAAAATTATAAACCTAGTCCCATTGTGAGTAGTACTGGTAGTTAAACAGGGATTTGTCACTGAGAAGCTATTAAGGTATTTACGGAAGTGAATTGTGTGTGTGTGGGGGGGGGAGGTGAGAAGGAAATAAAACTTGCCCTCACTGCATTTGCATTGTTTGGGTAATGGAGTCGTCCCATGATACCTCAAGTTCGCTCAGCATGTATGGAAACATTTTGAAAGAGCACATATGCACTCAGCGTTTTCTTCAGCAGTACCGTATGTATGCATGCACCGTGCATACAGTACTGCAGGGTTTAACTTGTATGGTATGCCTAGCAATGCATGTGAATTAAAAATGTATCTATAAATAATTAAATTAATATTAATCAAATATCTATTCTATTGAGTTTATTTAAAATTCCAGAAAAGTCAGTCCCTCTTTAAATCGTGAGACATCAAATCATTGGTGCTTCATGATCCTGAGATGGCAAACCTCATGGACCAATACTGCATATAAAGAAAGGGCCCACACACTCACAATAAGTGAAATCACAGGCTTTGATAGGAATTAGATACTTAGACCAATGCTTTGGCCTTGCAATGTGGCACCCAGTAGAACCCAGTTCAAAAACTGTTTTGTTCCTT
This sequence comes from Pelobates cultripes, assembly GCA_933207985.1. Classification (NCBI taxonomy): domain Eukaryota; kingdom Metazoa; phylum Chordata; class Amphibia; order Anura; family Pelobatidae; genus Pelobates; species Pelobates cultripes. The sequence goes on along the minus strand of OW240922.1, from coordinate 117,156,998 downwards.
ACAATGGAGGGGCACCAGGGCATTCCTGATTCCATAACCGTTACGGTGAGCTTGGAGTGTTCTTTTAATGCATTGGCGTTCATATATTCTTTTATTTGTTTTTCTTATGTCCAGGTAATGAAGGGTTGGAATGAGAAGCTGCCGGCGCTTGTTTTTGAGGTGCTTACGCCTTGGGCACCGACGTAAGTGTAGGTTTCTGGGCCGGTTTCTGGATTACCTTCGTTATGGGCGTCTTTGTGTTGTCTCCCTTGCCTACAACTCCTTCACCAACAGTGACGTTATCATTGATTCTCTTTTTGAGCCCATTTATTGGTTGGTGGATCATGTGACAAGATGGTTTGGCATAGTAAGTCCTAAAAAAAGTTTCTCAAATGTATCATTTCATATTTTATAAGTAAACATTTCCCCTTTCATTCATGGTATTTGGATACATATTGCAAATATTATTTTAGATTTTATATATGTCGGGTGTGACCACCCTTTAAAACGGCATCAATTCTTGTAGGTACACTTGCACATTGCTTTGTAAGGCACTCGGCAGGTAGATTGTTCCAAACTAGTCTAGATTGCAAAATGTCTTTTGGTACGGTTTGTATGAACCAAATTCTTTTTACTCTATACTCAAATAAATTGATCTGTGCAGCATTTATCTGTGGATTCTTGTCCAGTGAATAAGAATCGATCAGTTTGATTAGGTGTGGATTAAAAAGATATGTACAAGAAATAGGGGAAAACGCAGTCTGAACCTAAGAAGAAATTAACTCATAGTGTAAAAATTGCATGCAGCATGTATATAGACATGCTATTAGAAGCACTCACAGAGTGAAGGTAGTCAAAGCGTCTTAAGGGTGCCACCCCTGATCCTTTAGGGGGGTAAAGTATGGATCCACCAAACTCAGGAACCAGAAAGGAGCAGGAATCGTGGTATAAAAAATATAAACGTATTTATTTATAAAAGAGCTGCTGGTCCTACGCGTTTCGTTCTATAAAAATTAGAACTTCCTCAGGGACCATAATCAATTTAAAAGGTAAATTATACAAACAAATATGCAGTACAAAAAATTCCCGCTATACCTCCCACCCTCCCACAGTCCCAATATATATGACTCCCTAGTCCATCATTGGTGGTGTGGTGGGTGTGTTCCCGCTCCGTTCCTGATTCATAATCATCATCTCAGCAACAGCTGTGCGTCGTGTTCTTTCCCGCTCAGCTGTTCTTCCTTCAACATCACCGGAAGTGACGTGTGCATTGCACGAGATCTTAGGCACACTTCGTTATTGATTCATGAAAGTCCTCATTACAAGAAAAATCATTATCAAAATGACACTATGGGGAGAGAACAGGGGAAGTTCCAACTATCTTTGGAACACATGAAAAGATCTCGTGCAACGCACACGTCTCTTCCGGTGACGTCGAAGGAAAAACAGCTGAGCGGGAAAGAACACAACGCACAGCTGACGCCCGAGAAGATTATTTTGAATCTGGAAAGGAGCAGGAACACACTGAACACACCATTAATGATGGACTAGGGGAGTCATATATATTGGGACTGTTGGAGGATGGGAGGTATAGTGAGAATTTTTTGTACTGCATATTTGTTTGTATAATTTCCCTTTTAAATTGATTTATGGTCCCTGAGGAAGTTCTAATTTTATAGAATCAAACGCATAGGACCAGTGGCTCTTTTATAAATAAATACGTTTATATTTTTTATACCACGATTCCTGTTCCTTTCTGGTTCCTGAGTTCAGTGGATCCATACTTTACCCCCCTAAAGGATTAGGGATGGCACCCTGAAGGCTCTTTGACTACCTTCACTCTGTGAGTGCTTCTAATAGCGTGTCTATATACATGCTGTATGCAATTTTACACTATGAGTTGTTAATTTCTTTTTAGGTTCAGACAGCGTTTTCCCCTATTTCTTGTGCATATATTTGTTCATCCAGGCATCCACGTGGGAAGGTTGCCAAGGGAAGCTGTCATTTAAGTTACATTATTATTATTTGTAAACACATATCACTTGTATTTTGTGTTTTTGGTACCACATGGATTAAAGGGAATTTGATTTGGATGAACCTCAAACTATTTGTTGTACAAGTCTATGTCTTTGGTAAAACCATACAAGGTAGGCTCAGACCTGCTCGTGGCTTGACATATTGTTGTTGTTTCAGATGTTACAAATCCATATTATCAAAATCAATTCATTCTGTCCATAGCTGGAGGCCATTCTCTGGCTGAACGCTGACATATTTAGTCAATTAATGATTTCTAAATTTGAACTAAATTGATTTTGTTAATGGTGAAGTGTAACTTCCAGAATAGAAATATGCTGGGCGAGGGGCAGGGTTGAGGATCCTTGATTTGTGGCAAATCATTTAAACAGTTTGACACAGAACTGAAGTGAGATGCTAGAGACATTCAGACAGGATAACCACTATGGTTATGCACATAGAGAACTCCTTTATTTCTTGTCCATTAATCGTGAGTGCCTCTTCCCCCTTCCCCTTTCTTTTTTCTTCACGAATTCAGAATAACTGAAAGTACAATTTCTTCAAAATTTAATGTGTATTGTGAGCAAGACAAATGCCACAGGACAAATGTATATTTTGACAGTTGACTAGTGAGCTCACATGTAGAAGAAAAGCTAAGAGTTTATTGTCTGTATTTTCTTTCTACCCTGCCATTTCCAGGTGTTTGTGGCCCTGGTCATTATACTGACGAGCTCCATCGTGTTGATAGTTTATATCTGCGTGCTGCCTCTCATTCTGCAGACCTACTCTACAAGCTGGATATGTTGGCACGTCTGCTACGGACATTGGAATCTCATTATGATAGTCTTTCACTATTACAAAGCAATTACAACCTCGCCTGGATACCCACCACAGGTATATATTGTAACCAAGAACATTTTGCATTTTTATTGACTGGCATTTCGCCTGCTTTGGGAGTGCTCAAACCTCCACCCTTTAAATTTGTTTGGAAAGATTAGAAATCTCTGATTGACAGGAACATAGTAATGACAGACTGGGATCTGTTTTAAAAATCTGCATAAATATTCCTATTAAAGATTGCTCCTGTAAATCGTGGTGATCTGAGGTCTAAGATGAGAGTGGAAGACATATGTGGAATGCATTCCAGCACTATAAATGCTTGTATTCCTGACGCTAGAGTGTTCCATTAGGAGAGAGGTATAGAGGAGGAGAGCTTATGGAGTAAAGACAGATCTTTAAAAAAAAGCACAACCGACTAACCTATTCTACACATTGCTGAACACATTTACAGAAATAGAACTTGAAAATGTGACACATTAGTAGCCCAAATAAAACCCAATATATAGTTGGAATTAGACTCATTTAGGGACATTGCTGTTAAACCCCTGCCACTCCATTCTGTATTATGTTTTGAATAGAACATTTTAACATGAATATACCGCTTTTTTTTTTGTTTTTGTTTTTTTTGCTTAAGATTTTTTTATTTGTTTTTACATTTACTATGGAAAATGCAGGCACTTGCAATATTCCCTGTTTAAAAATGACATTTTGTTTTCCTTTAATAAGAAACTATAATCTTGCGGCATTAATAATTTCAGCACTGTGACTGGGTTTTGCAAAGAATCATTCTTTCTGCTGTTTATACATATTGTTTTAGAGAAATGTTCCTGAAAAGCCATATCAAAACCTAAACTGTTGATTTTTGTCTTTTCCAGAATAAGCTGGATATTCCATCTGTGTCTGTGTGCAGGAAATGTATTGCACCAAAGCCTGCTCGGACACATCACTGTAGCATCTGCAGTAGGTAAGCTTACATTCAGTGGTGATAACAATGAAAACATTTATTAAAAAGAAACAGTGAAGTCACCGAGACCACTTCATCTCATTGATGGTCCTCTCATTTTAATCCTGGAATTTAAAATATAGAAGTTTGTAGAAACTGCAATGTTTCACACATTCATCTCTAGTGACTGTCTTCCTGATAGCCACCAGAGGCAGTTCCTCTGCTAGAACCACGTAACGTTGCAGCTCATAGGAAAGGATTGGATGCACGTGCGACGCCACCGCTCATGCGAATCAGGTCCCGAATGCTCCCCTATGGAGGAGCATTGGAATAGACTAGTAATGGAGGAAGCGACAATGATATTGCAGGAGGCGGAGATGTCAGCAGCGCCTTTAATTTATCCAGCAAGTATTTTATTCAGTTAATTTTGACGAGAATAGGTGAAAATTCCTGGTGCACAAGTTGTGGAGTAAAACACGTTTTTAATAAGCACAAGCCAAATGACTCTGATATGGAGTCAAAACATTGTCGTTTGACTTGTTCCTATTAAGAGGCTGCTCTATTACACAACTTCTGTCTTAGAAGCACAGAGTGTTGATTCTGTGTGCAATCCCCTCCTGTTTAATTCATTGTCTGCCAAAGGAATATCTGTTACTTATTTATGAAGCTGCTTATCGGGTACATCCTATACTGAAAGTGACACTCCAGGCACCCACACTTGGTGCAATTAATTAAATTACATCTTACAGGGTTATTAACTAAAGTGATAATTCAAATTTAATGTCACATATAAGTTCAAAGTACCCGAACTGGGAGAATTCTCAGAGCCATCCATGACCGTTCAGCTACTTAAATCTGAAACCCACTTTGAATTCTCAACTTCGTACATAAACACTTCAGAAACCCTTGCTGTACAAATGAATCACTTGTTCTGTTAGCTGGTCTGGAGACCACTCTATGCATGATCTGCACAGCCTGGAAATTTACAGCAAATAAATGTGGCTACCTCCCTTTTATTTTATTTATTTTTTTTAATATATGCATGCATGCATATTTTTTATGCATTAAATGAATGTGGCCACGGCAATTTTTTTATTTTTACTGAAAATCATGCAGTACTTTGACGGGTAGTTTTACAGCAGTTGAAATGGGGGGGGAAGTATTATGTTGGGGTGTCCCCTTTGAATATTTTATTGATGGAAACTGTATAGTGTTGTAAGTGAAACTGCTATCGAATTACTGTAAAAAGGTGAGAAAGTCAGAGAGATCTAGTGGTGAGTTGTGAATAATTCAGTATCTGATCAGAAGTTAGTGCTGTGTGGAAATAGGCTTAAATATTCTATATTCAATGCCAAGCTAATACTTTCTGAGACTGTAAATATTTACCTTAATGTGTCCATGTGAATTAGTTGAGTCCAATTGATAGATTCACTAGGCAAAAGAAAGGCGGATGAATTCTTGAATCAGACTATAGACTGCTCTGCAGTGAGGCAGGCACACCAAGGAGGATCATTGTATAGAATGCCCCTTTATTTTCAATCCTCAGAAGAGATTTAACCAGGAGAGAATAGAAGTTTAGTACTCCCTCTTTATGCTTTCTAAAACCTCTAAGATAGAATTAAACTTTCTAAAAGTGTTTTGAAGATATAAAATTAACTGACAGCAGGCCTGTCTGTTTTTATACTGTTCAAATACATAAAGAATATTCACCAACTGTATCTTCTTTCCACAGATGCATTCTGAAAATGGATCATCACTGCCGTATCCTTTGTAAATGACACGCCTAAAATGATTAGTAAATCTTACACTTTGATAATTGCAAGTCATGAGTAAAACATTATATTTCTCAGATTCATGTATTTTATTAATTTTAATCATTAGTGAGCATAACGTTTTTGCTCATTGACTGTATTCCTATAATAATTACTACTCCAGTTGAAGGAACTAATTGGGCAAGGAATGGACACAATGACTCCTAGCATAGTAATCACTACTTTAAGCTGTTACAGTGCTGTGCTAAGATCGTTCTTCTGATATTGGGGCATTCTGTATCTGTTTCACTTGGGGCTGAGCAGGTGCATTAGCGGTACAAGTTATCCTTTAACTCCTTTTAAAGCTTGGTTGAATAACTGTGTGGGCCACTACAACCACCGCTATTTCTTCTCCTTCTGCCTGTTTATGACCCTGGGGTGCATCTACTGTAGCATCAGTAGTCGTGTAATGTTCCGGGAGGCCTATACAGCCATAGAGGTAAGATTTCTTGTAGTACATCACAACACTTCTGAGAATGTTAATTAAATTGTTTTTATGGCTCCTATTTTATGAGTAAATTTACCATATGTATTTACAACTTTGTTTGAGTGTTGTAATCTTAAACCTAGAGAAAAAAAAAAGCTCTTTCTTTCTCTTTTCCCTTCCTTTCAAAAGGGTTATAGGTTATAATATATCTGCTTAGGTTATTTTACCACTAAAGTGTTCATTATAACCAACAGCATGCACATGAATCTCAAGTATGATATGTCACAATTGCAACATTCAAAATAAATCACACTTGTACAATTTCACCTTAAAAAGATAGCTTTAGTGTAATGCTTTCTGAAGAAGTTTTGTTTTGTGAATTTTTTTTGTTTATTTGTAAAGTGGTCCAATCGCTGGGATAATTATCTTGTTTCCCATGGTGCTTGCTTCACATTTGGAACATAGCAACAGTATTTGCAAGATTTTTATAAATCTACAGCTTGTATTTCTGTCGCTCTAGGTTAAACAATCAAGATTCTAAAATGGCATAAAACCTTCTTCAATTAATCTATTTATTTTTTTATTTTACCAAATATAAAGAGCTCTTAAGGTGATTTGATACATGCCCGACAAATGTCAGTAAGTGGAACTGCAAGTTCTAGAAGCATTAACTTGGCACGTTGTATACATCTGTCTCATGCTCATCTTTTATTGGCTGATCTGAATTCTATATTTGCAGCAATGCCATGCAGATACAGAATGTTCCAAATGTATACATGAAACATTGTATCACAGGAATGGGGAAAAAATGTGTTGTTTTTTGCAGTCTTTTAAGACCAATGTATGAATTGTGGTTCACAATTCCAACACATCACTAGGGGAAAAACCAAAGTCTTAAATCTCCATCATTGCGTTGTGGTGTGTCTGGAGAAATGGGCGAAGGACTGTGAGGTAATTGTGGCACTATCTTCCCTTTTACTAGAAAATGAAACACCAAGACAAGGCCATGCTTCAGGTTGCTGTTAATGAGGTGGGATAAAGACGTTTTCGGAAACCTAACGTTTGTCACCAGTAGAACTAACATGTGATGTAAAACATGGCACCAAATCCTCTGTTTGTTTGTTTGTTTTTTATTTCTGAGCTTGGAAAACTCCTGTTGCCGAGGAGCCTTATTCCTCTATAAAATCTTTTTTAAAAATAATAATTTTGTTGGTACTTTTCAGATTTTTATTTTAATGTAAAAGTATTGATGTTTACTGGCTCATCCAAAGATGGTAATGGCTCCTAATTAATCCATGATTCAGGGTTTTGGTCGATTTCGTGTCCACGCTTGATTCAGTGTTTTGATTATTCACTAAAAATAAGTAGGGGAGTAGCAGAGAGTTTGCAGCTTATCAGTGAGCTGTGCTACTTTTAGTCTTTTTGAATAGAAACCCAGTATTTTACGCAAGGGCTGAGAAGTATTGACTCTTTATTGGGCTATGGCCCATGTAGACCAAGATTACTCAGAATGGTTTTACACTGAATCATGCATCATGCTCTTAAAACTTCTGCTTTTCAGCAGTCATATGCACCTTGTGTTTTAGCCTGTTGCTGAGCCATATGTTTGTCTGTGTTTGCTTGCTTCTGTTGTTGTTGACTGCGTAGTAATCTCTATCTATATAATCATTCATTTTTAATTAATTTCTTTAAGGATACTAAACTCCAGTAGCTATTTTATTACTACCTATAATTTATAAACCCTATAATAAAAAAATAAAACTTATAAAGACCATCCCCAACTAAGGAAGCGGTTGTGTTCTCAAAAAACTCACTTTTTGATTCCCCAGGCTGCTAAGTAAAGCACACAAAGTGCTACATCAATGAATGGGATATAGGGATTTTTACTTGTTTTACAGGAGTATGTGATGGAGAACAAAGCAGAAATTGTACTTGCTTTGTTTTTTGAATCATAAAACATTGGTTTGTTTCTTTGATGGACCCATGCTATGATAGATTCTATGTATTAAAGAACTGGGTACTGAGAGCTAGCTCAATGTATTATTTGTGGTAATCCACTTTTATATTAAATAATTGCAAAGGAAAACCACAGACACACTTTACATATTCACTATGAAGACCATTCAGAAATAACATTGCAGTAGAGCTACGTCCATGTTGTTTTTTTCGTGTTTTTATTGAATGGTTTTGCTTAGAATGGCATTTGTTGCCATACTTTGTGGTATAATGGCAGAGAGTCTGCTTTTAAAGTCCATCAGTAAATGCTGGCTTGGGGCAGGCAGCCATCTGCACTCCTGATGGTGTGGACTGCATGTCCTATAATGGTCTTAAAGCGATAATGCTGGAAAAGCGTCAGGGGAGATGTAGTCTATGACATCAGGAGTGGCAACTGTGGCCTACACCCTGCTGTACGGCTTATTCACAAAACCATGCTCAGCTGGGAATTGACCAGAGAACTTCACAATTTCAGCCTAAATGTCTGAACCACAAACATAGACGAGTTGGTTTTTTTTGTCTAAAATTGGAATTTCCTTGGTGAATGCATGGAAAATTACAGTTTAGTGAATAATTCTGTTAATCTTTAAAAAATAATAAATATATACACACACACACAATTTATACAATTTCAATCTATTTTATATATAGCCATATGAAACTCGTATCTTGTAATACCTTTTTTATTGGACTAACAACATTTTTAAATTACAAGCTTAGGTAGATCGAGATGACTTATTTCCTTAGGTCAGTTATTTAGTAAATATATAACTAAACACTTCAGATTACACTAAGCAGTAGCATTCTCTCCATCTCTACGTGATATCAGTGTTGCTTTATTATTCGTTTTACTGTCTGCATACCTTTCCTACCGCTTACATCACTAACTGTGCTTTTTTGACTTTCAAATGAATATAAACCATCCTCTAACTGAATCTGTTAATTTGTTATTCTGTTGTAGTGTCTGCCCAACTGTAATTCATGTTATTAAATGTTTTTTAGTTTTCGTTGTTTTACTTTAATCTGTTATTTATAATTTTATATAAAATCAATGGGTGCATGCCAAAATGTTAACTTCTAAAAGCTACTATAATTATTACATTCTTTCTTGTCCAAACTATAAATGCCAGTTAAATACCTAAATAAGATATGCATTAATTGATTTGACCTTACCTCAAATATTCCTTTCAAGAAAACATTTTATTACGGTGCTTGTATTAATTGCATGGATTAAAGTGCCACTCCAACCCATGGCTTGACAAATTTGCTTTGAATCAATGAGCTTGCTAAAAAAAGTTAGATAGGTTTTTGTTTTTTACACTAACAGAGCTTTAGTTTCAATTGCAGAAATAACCGAACTTAAAGGGTCACTCTAGTCACCAGAACCACTACCGCTTAATGTAGTGGGTTTGGTGTCTAAAGATTGTCCCTGCAGGCATTTCACTGTAAAAGAGTTATTTTAACCCTATAGTGTCAGGAATACATGTTTACATTCCTATAAATTTACACATAAAGAAGACACACAGACATTCTCACTGAGAGAGAGGCACGCACATTCTCTCACACATTTACACATTATTTGTTTTATTTTAATTTATGTCCACCCAGCTTCCTACCTTAGGGAGAGCTGGAGTGGATCCTTTCCCTTGGGTCCAGTGGAGCTGCTGTGATCCTGTAGCCTTCTTTTTCTGCTCCCTCGCAGAGCAGGAAGAGCATCAAGATTGCTGCTTCCCTTCCATTCAGCCCCATCGTGGTTCCTGAAATTTGTTGAGCCCTCCTCCAACCATCATAACCACTACAGCCTGCCATTTTTGGTTAGGTTTTTGCCATATGAAGTTTAATTTGCTACAATTCAGAGTTCAGTCAATAACCATTTTAGCGTTTTGCCAGGCCCAAAAAGAAGCCATAGTGGGTAATGGTGATCATAACCAAAGAGGTCTGGCTAACAAGAAGTACAGACTACGTTTAAATTGCTTTGCTTGTTGCAGTGACATTTTAAACTTAGTTGCTGTACATTTATTTTCTTGTTTGTTTTACATCTACAAATCTAATATTGGTTTCTTGTTTCTCCTAGACCTATAACCAGACACCACCACCCAGCTTTTCCTTCAGAGAAAGGGCTTTCCACAAGTGCATCATCTACCTGTGGGTGCTATGCAGGTAAAAACTATTTCTTGTAAGCATTACAGTAATTACTAAACCTGTGTAACATTTTGTAATACATAGGAAAAGATTATATTAAAGCTTCTGATTGCACACATGCATTCCCAATGAACCGTATATACTTCTGGAAATGTTTAATAAAGCAGTTTTACTGTATAGATCTGCTTAATTCGCTGCCATTTAGGAGTTAAATCTCTTTTTGTTTTTGTTTATGCAGTCCTAGCTAAACCTCCTCTGGCTGTTACTGACACAGCCTGCATGAAAAAAATGGTTTAATTTTTAATTCCACATGAACATGCTTTAGACATCTTTATCTCCTGCTCTGTAAATTGAACTTTAATAATACACATAAGGTTCCTGCAGGGTCTAGAAGGCTATTAAAAGAGCAGGAGATATACAATTCTAAATTAAACAGGCTTTGCAATAAAAGAAGTTTAAAAATTAGGTCTCTCTTTTCCTAACCTTAAAGTGTTCCTTTAACTCCCAAATGGCAGAAAATGAGCAGTGAACCTGCAGGGGCATGATCTACATACCAAAAAGTTGTTTTGGTGCATATAATGCCCATTCAATCTAGACTTGCAGCCCACCTTCAATAATTTAGCTAAGTGGACATGTTTTTGTTTTCCTAACATCCTTATTAATACAGCAGTTTTGTTAAAAAAAATACATTTGTTCTAGAACTTCAGTAACTCTGTGGGATGTTAAAGTGACATTACACACACTAATCCTGGATTGCAACAAAAATATAAAATAATTTTTGCTGTGAACCCATCATTATTCCTCCTTGGCAACGATTTGCCCAAAATAAATATCAACAAATCTCTTGGTGTGTGTTCCTCCCAAGCTAAGGGTTTTATACTTTAAATGTTTGAAAAAAGTACTAATTGAAGGTGTGCCTTCAGTAACAGAAACTGATGACTAATAAATCCTTCGTTCTGAAAGGCTGAGTGATGATTTATGGGCGAGCACACCTTCCTAATTGTTACTCTATGCAGATTAACCAAAATGGCCTTAGAAAAATCAAAGTTAAGTTTTTATGGTGCCAGGAGGACCCTTGCACTTACTTGAACAATATAATCCCAAGGTCTGCTCTGCTGCGCCATTTCTCTTTGTCCTCATCTGCTTTCAGAAATGCTTCTAATGCTTTTGCCTGGCATGGGCACCGCTAATTGGCTTAGCGTGGTGAGCGGATGATCTAAGCCAATCAGTATTCATTAAAAACACTTTGAAAAACGTATGTACATGTTTTAAAGGAAATGTGGACTTGAAAAGAGCAGACCATTTTGAACGGTTTAACCCCTAAGGACAAGGAAACATCAGGAACCTCCTGGCAACATAACTTCATTTTGATAAACTTTGTTATAGTTCCTTTTCCCTTAAGACATTAGAGAGAGAATTTTACCCAATGTAACTTTTTTTTTATCCCCGTTATGACTGTGTGTCTTCAGCTCTGTAGCACTGGCGCTTGGTGCCCTTACATTGTGGCACGCCATGTTGATTACCCGTGGGGAGACCAGCATAGAAAGACATATCAACAAGAAAGAACGAAAGAGACTGCATGCAAAAGGAAAGGTACTGACATATAATCCAATGTATATTAGTGAATGGTCAGTCATTCCCCCATAGTGCATAAAGTGTAGACAATGGCGACACTGGTCGACAAAGTGGATTTCAAATTTTACGCAACAATAGCCAAACGGTAAAAAACATAGCTCGAGATATTCTTCAATTTTAATGTATTTGCCTGAAATTATGACATTCGTTTTGAATTCCCAGCAATTCACACTTTGAAAAAATGTTCTTTTCCTTTATCTGATTACTCATTAAAGTGGTTATTGTGATCTAAAATTAGAAAATCAAATTGCAAAAACTTTCCCCAAAAAATGTTGTCCTTAAATGTCAAATTCATATTGAATGCGCGCTAATTACAGTTTAGTGAATAAATCCAGAACCATGTTCTTTAGTAAAATTGCCGTTTCACATGATCCCCTAAAAGAGAGTGTCTGTTTACCACATACTGGCGTGAAAGAGAGGACAGCCAGGATATATTGCAAGGTATTTTTAAAAATGTTTAGATCGCCTTATAGTTGCCCAGAGCTACAGTAGAGGTAGAGGTAAAAGTTTCATATTTTAAATTCTTTATTTTTCTTGTGCATAAGAAAACATAACAGATGGGCCTGTAGCGCACGTTGTTTATATTTATGAAAGTAAACAGGCTAGGAATACTTGAGCAGGACTATAATAGCGTAATTAGTCTACGCATGCAAGCTTGTATATTAGTAATGGGATTAGTTAAGTTTAACCGTAGTTTTGCTTATACAAAATGTCATGTGTACAATAGTAATTACAGGTTGAATAGTTAACCATAAAATATGCGTGGTATAGGTACAGGTGCATGAGGCCTAACGTTGCTGAGATTGCTGAGTAACTAGCTGAGAAGCCTGGCTGTCTCATCGGGTTGTGCCTATGCGACTATTCAATAGTTGCCCTCTAAATATACTTAGTTAAAGATTTACGCCTAATATGATTAGTCGTGGTATTTGAGCAGGTCTCTTATGACAATAGGTGCAAGATTATGCGTGAACATGCTATGTGTCATATGTTAGGCAGTGGTTTAATGTACAGGTAGACCTGGAGCACAGAGGTAGCACAAAATAATTAAAGCATAAACAAATCAGAAATAAACCATGGACAGAAACATTCGGATGCCTTTGATTGCATTCACGTGGGGAAGTACAGTGAGGCTGGCATTAGTGAGTGCGAGTCCCATCCGTGACGGTTGCCGCTTGTGATCAGGACTCCAATGATGGTGCGGCTGCAAGAAGCTTGTCAGCGCTTAGCCAATGCCCGAAGTGGGAAATCAAAAGTCTTGCACTTCGGGGGCTAGGGAGGCTGCAGCATTCAGGCGGTTCAGTTGAGCATCCCTCCCGCCCCAGGCCGGTTGGTAGGCCAGCATCCTCTTGCCACGGACGTGTGGGCTCCTAGGGTCCCAGTCCTCCCCTGCATGGGGTAGATGGGAGGTCGTGGTGGTACTCCGCTGCCGGTTGCGGGCGATCCTCCGTCTGCATGGGTGATGCCGTGGGGCTGTGCCCGTTTCGGCCCTCGGCCTACGTGATCTCTGACTAATAGGCTTGTGTATATTTAATGTGTGGGGGATCAAAGGGGGCCAACTCACCGCCCTACCGTGAACCTCCCTGTGTTGAATTGCTGCTGCGGCTTGACGGGCTTCCAGCTTAGCCCAGAAACGGTCGAAAATGTAATCTAGCTTCTTCTGCGTTATTTGCGCGGGAGTTAGCAGTGCCGTCTCAGACTGCGTGATGGCTGGTTCCCGCTGGATATTACAGGCCGCTATTTTGTGAGCTTTGCTAGGTTGTAGTTTAGTGGGGCTGATTCGTGCATGAGACTAGCCAGGTCGGACCGGGATGACCCCCGCCGGTTCAAAGGGGGGGGGGGAAACAGGGCTGAGAGAAGAGCTTGGGGTTGCACAGCTGCACACCGAGCGGGGGATGGGCCGCTTCCCCCGTCCGACGGCTGCACTGGGCCTCACTCCTCCGACCTCCGTCGGCCGTGTAGTGTACCCGCGGGCGACAGACCCGGGGTTCCTCTGCTGGCTCCAGAGGTAGGTAAGTCTCTTTTCGTGGCGTTATGGCTGGCTGGCTAGATTCAGGCTTAGTTGAGGCATTGAGCTCGGAGCTCACACGAAGTGCGTCCAGCCGCCATGATGTCCAGGCCCAGCGTAGAGGTAAAAGTTATACTTTCTTGTCTCAGTCTATCTTCTTTCCTCACCTCCTGGAGCCCACTTCACTGCTGTAGTTTTGCAAATAAAGACAGATGTCTGTAGAGTATCTTGCAAGAGGAGCCTCCATAGATATCATATCACCATAAGAAAAACAATACCAGATTCTCACAGATGTTGCCAGAGACCGCTGTTGGAGTTCAGATAATTTGATGGTGGAAGCTCTGAGTTTTGTGAAATTTGGATTTTACCATAAGACAAAGTACTCCCTACTTTGTCTTTAATCTTCATGAAATGATCGTTATTTTTTGGTGTCCGAGCAACTTGAACACTTTAGTTTAGCCCACATAACAACTTGGTATCAATAAAGTAGTGATGTGGCAGGAGTCTAAGTGCGCTTCACCTCACCGGGTAAAACCTCTTGTTTTGTCTTAAGCTCCTGTTACTGTGGAAGGACCCCCAGGTGCAGGGGACAACTTCAGAGTTTCACCAATAATAATAAAAAAGGAACTCCAACCTCCACAATAACTTCATTAACATGCAACTGTTGGAGTGGCCATTTTCTGTGGTGCACAATTTGGCTTAGTAAAGGAGAACTCAAATCAAATATCACTGGCCTGGTTTGCACTGATTACTACACACCAAGTATAAATACATTATGGAAACATTACTAGACTGGTTACCAAAAGCTCAATTAACTGTTAGCTAATCTGTAAGATTTCCAAACATTTGAATGAAGAATAGAACGTTCTATATAAATATTCTTAAATTTGAAGAAGGAAAAAAAAGGCTCTTGTCTGTTGCTGCTCGGTGTTTATTATAAAATTTGGTTGTATGTGCTGGGAGAGAAAAAAACTAACCACTTTTGTTTATTCATTGTGTTAGGTATTCAATAATCCATACAGTTATGGTCGATGTCAGAACTGGAGAATATTCTTTGGTGTAGAAATTGAACAGTAAGTTATCGTGGATGAGTATTTTGTAGAATTGGATGTTTTTGGAGGTCCATGTAACTTGTTTTAATATTGTAATAGTTCATTGGGCAAAATTCATTTTATTTATTTTTATTTTTTGAAAAGGCACAATTACTAGTTAAAGTAAATCTTTTCTGATTTCATTTTGCTCCAGAAACCTGGCATCATTGTCCTGTACCCTTTAACTAGTGTACCTGCAGAGCTGCTTATGAGTGCAGTCATTTACACTCTGACATCAAGAGGAATTTTTACTTGCTCTTTTTCTGCTTCTAAAATCTGTCCAACTCAGGCAAACAGCAGCAAAATAGCTCTTAGCTCCCGGTGCTGATTTCAGCTTATTGCAGGTCCCCTCAATCTGTGTGAAGAGTGGAATTGCTGCTATGGGTGAGCTATAAACTATGTATCCCATTATTCTTCCTGGACTAAGAAACCATATCAGAATGTAAGGCTCATGGCTACAGCTCCTTTCTAGTAGAGGGGTCTTCCTGCCTGAGCTAGTACTACAGTTATGGGAGAGAGATATATATATATATATATATATCTCATTTTTTTTTTTAAACATGTATTTTAAGTGTCACTGTCTGGGGACTTTGCGGAATTCAGACACGTGCCGGTAATTTAACTCTGGGAATCCAGTTTGGGGGAGGTAGGTTAAGGTGAGGTTTCCTTATCTGAGCCAGTCCCTTACGGCTGCGGCCATCTTGTTCTGGGGGTTCTTCTCCAGTTTGTCACTTTAGCGCCAGGAACCAATGTCACTGCTGTACTCTTGTACTTCCTACTTTTTCTCTGTACATCTCTTGGCTGGGTTGGAATGTAAGTGAAATCCCAGGACAGTCAAAATAAGTATTTCAGAAAGACTCTCTCTTTATGAAATACTCATTTTTCATGGGGGTTATAGTTCTGCTTTAACGCATTATCCATATAATTCATTAACAAAAGGGGTCAATTATTGTTGTGTCCCAGCAAAAGGTAGAAGGATTAAATTAGCATGAGTGCACTGACATCCTCACAGCTCAAGATTGGGATGGAAGGAAGTGACCTGCACAATGATCTCTACCAAATCTTGTGAAAACAGTCTCCCCTCTTAAACATTGTTTCTCATCCAACAGCCACGGGGATGGCTGCATTACCTTAAACTTCCATTTTGTAATCCTAATCCACTAGACATAGGGGAACCTTGGCAGACCCCACACTTTTTTTTTTTTTTTTTTTTTAAAAAAGCACTCATTCTCCCTTCCCCGCCCCATGACAGACTAGGCCGCAGGGATAGGCAACCTTTGGCACTCCAGATGTTTTGGACTACATTTCCCATAATGCTGGCAAAGCATCATGGGTGGTGTAGTCCAAAACATCTGGAGTGCCAAAGATTGCCTATGCCTGGACTAGGGGCTGGGAATAGGAAAGTGTGATGGCATCCCAGGCGCTTGCAATATCCACCATCTCGCATATTACCAGGAGGGAGCCTGGAGCCATAAATACACTACTAAGCATGGTGAACCAAGTGGATCCACGTACGTGTTTGTAGCTAAAGGTCATTCATCCAGTGGTACTTTCAGCAACTGCTTCAAAATTCAGATAAATCTGGAATTCTCTAAATCCAAATGCCAGGGCTGTTACTGTTGTGCTATGTATTTTATTCTTTAGAGACTTTTAAAATGAGGTGGCATGTGTAAGGTGTCTGTCGTCTTCTGGGCTCTTTGCATATTTTGCAACGATACCCAAAGGTGACTTTGTCTATGGAGGGTCTCACAGGATCTGCCCTAAACAAAGTATTTTCCTCACAGCTGGCACTAGTGACAGCAGTAGGTTCTGCCTTTTAATGAACTTTAGAGAAATGAAAAATAGAACTAGACAGATTAGTATATTATCAAATTCTACTATAATTATAGCTGGTGCATTTTAGCCTCATTTTGTTTTGCTCAGTCTATGGTAAAGTGGATCCCTTTTAGAGACCAGCCATTCCCACCTCATACTGAAATATTCTGTTATTTATACCTTTTGGTACATTACACAATAACAAGTACCAGAAATTCTGAAATGTTCTTTTTTGTTTCCTCTTCAGGCATTGGATTAGTAGAGTTCTGTTACCATCCTCCCACCCCCCAGATGGAAATGGTGTGACCTGGAATGCACCATCCTGGACTCAAAATAAGCCGAAATCTGTCCTTGCAATATGATTTGGTGT
Organism: Pelobates cultripes; assembly: GCA_933207985.1. Taxonomy (NCBI): domain Eukaryota; kingdom Metazoa; phylum Chordata; class Amphibia; order Anura; family Pelobatidae; genus Pelobates; species Pelobates cultripes. The sequence continues at coordinate 117,139,932 of OW240922.1, read as the reverse complement.
TTTTCTAGGGAAAGATGCAGAACATGTAAACCATAGCACTAGTCTGAAGATGTTTCTTGGTAGACCCTCTGATATTTGTACTGTATTAAAAATAGAACCAATATTTAATACCTTTGATAACTGCAGCATATTGCTTGCACCCCTCAGGTAGGGATTTAATTTAATTGAACAGACTTTTTAACCACCACTCCCAAAAAAGGGATACACTTTGTAATGGCTGCTGCTAGTAGTTTGTTTTGTTTTGGTTTTTTACAGATAAACGAGAAGCCGACCATCATTTCTCATTAACAACTAGACTAACCAACTTAAAATAATGCCATTAACAAGAATATTTCATTAAAGATGATCATGACATTTGATTCAACAGTTGATTTTAGTAAAGAAGACACTGAACAAAACCAACTGTTGTGAATGGTAGCTTTAAGTCATAACAAAAAAAAAATCTGTATTAAGACACACGTCAGGTGTTTTGAAAATAGTAATATCATGGTACAATAATTTATTGCTGGTACCCTTAAATCTAGTACAGACAGCAGGCCAGGCTGTAACACCAGTGTAGGACACTTTAATAAACTAGAAACAAGGAGCCCCTGCAACTAAATCTGCCTTTAACAAGAAATAATTAGGCTCTTTATATTCCTGTAACCCAATCATGTTTCTTGCGAGTTATATTGGCTCCCATTGTTAATAATGTTATGTAAATACACGTGTTGATGCAGACCTTTAACACTATTTAAAATATTTTGTACAAATGAAATTTTGGTGAACAGTTGTGTGTGTGTGGCATCATCCAGTACAAAATCTTCTTCAAACAAGTTTAGGAAACTTTATTTATCGGTGTCAGGGCAATGTTTTAGTATTTTTGTTAAATGGTATATGTTCCATCATTAAATCAGTGTGATTAATGCCTTAAAATGTGTGTATTAAAGATCTAGATTTAACGTAAACATTTTAGCTCGTACTCATTCATTTTGGCTGCCAGACAATGGAATTTCTAAATGGATCATTAAATGAATCAAACCCATCTGCAAAAAAATGCTGTAACCAAAAAAAAAACTCCACAGCTATACATAGTTTAAAACACTCTGAATGCAAAAATGTGCAATACAGTTTAATTTATTTGGTTAATAAGGGGTTAGAACTCATGGCAGCTTTCTATCCACTTGTTACACTCTGTAAAGCTTGAGCTAGGCTTTTTATTTCATACTTCATTACGTCAAATATTCAGCATCTTCTACCTGTAAAATTCATGGGTAACATCGCTTGTTCTCACTTAGTGCTATCAAAACAGTTGCCATGTAACAAGTGGAAAGGAGAGGCATTCACACTGTTTATTTACTAACCAGTGATCTTGCATATCCCGGCTACACTAGTCAAGTTGGCTTAAGACAAAAAAAAAAAAAAACTGAACTATAGCTTTATACCAACTCAGCTATTTTGGTCTCAAGTTTGGTCTTATTCACAAAACTTTTGAGCAGTAACAAAACGGCTACTATATCGTTTTGGTTTTCAAGATTTGAGTGTACACATGGTTCCCCACATAGTAGAAACAGCTAGGTGAATCTAACATAGCTGAAGTCGGAACAAAGTTTCACTCCACTCAACCCTGTTAAGAGTATAGCCAATTTCGTAATTATGTCAAAGCAAAAGTAAACAGCCTATTTTACCATATTTCTAATTTGAAATATTTGTTGCTCTGGTCAAGCTGCAGCTAGTTAGTAATCACTAAACCAAGAACCACATTTTAAAAAATCTCAAACACTGCTGTTTTCGCTTGACATTTACAATTTCCTGTCAAATTTACAGTTTTGTGAATAACAGTTCTTAAACCGCAAATCCACAAATTACAGTCGATAACTGTGGGGTTCAAATGACTGAGCTTGAAATTTAATGAATAGACCCTACTTGCTTCAGATTGGCTTAGTCACTGAACATGACTTTTTAGAAGCTAGAACAAAAATCTGCCTTTGGAGAATTTTCCCAAATTTATGAAAATGCACATTTTGCAGTTTGTTAAATAAACCTGCATTAACCCACGCAGAATCCATTTAAAAAAAATAAATTAAACAAAAGTGGAGTATGTTCTCAGATTCCTTCAGTATGAAAATCACTGGAAAAGTCAGAAATATGTGCAAAACGCACTTACAAGTCAGTTTATGCAACAGTCTCAATGCACCACATCTGTTTGAAATCTTTACTATTATGAAAATAGAAAAGAAATTCCAGTTAGAACACACATCCTATAAGCTTTAACATCACTCAGACCAGACAACTTATTCCCCTAAAGGAAAACATAGGCCATTTATCTTAAAATCAGGCCACAGAACTGGCGATTAAAGCACATTACTATACTTTACAATATACATTATATATACTTCCTCTTGATGACATGCCAGATCATTTTCTAGTGTAAACTTGTGCTACGGTAGTTCAAGTGCAATATAAGCAAGCCAACGAGTGTCGTTGGCCAACACAGACAAGAACTGAAATTATTAAGGGTGTTATGGAATGAGTTCATGAGAGAGATGGTCAGGGTTTGGTGTCCTTCAGCAGGAACGAGTGGCTAAACAAGATGGCACTTTGTTTAAGATATTTATGATCTAGTATAGCAAGTTAGTGGCATCCTGGTTAGATTGTCTCCGTGCAAACAGCGCTAGCTACCAACGTCAGTTTCAACTTCCTGGGCTTCCAAGTAAAAACCTAGGAAGAAAAGAAACACAGCTTGTTTAGCAAAATGTATAGCAATTTCAACTTTATGGCTGTGAGGTTAATTAAGCTATCCCACCATCTATTCTGCATAGTCTTTTTGCTTGTCCTAAAAGAGAAACGTAGTGGTGCAGGCCAGAAGACTGTATTTAAAAAAACCTTTTAAAAAGCAATTAAACGTACCCGAAAATCAACAAGTAGCATATTTTTCCCTTGATGAGATGATGCTAACGGATGCTCTGTACTCAATCATGTGCTTCTCATTGAGAAGCTTTAGAGACATTAACATCATCATGCTGTTTGTGATGACCCCAAACAGGGAAGACCTATTTTGGAGGGTCATAAGGAAGATGTGTATCCAGTCTGACAACCAGAAGCGTGTATTCTGACAAATGTAAACAGCCGTTTCTCAGAAACTCCCAAGAAATCATAAATCTATGCACCAAGTCTTGAGTGTCACTAATGTGATAGGATTATCCATGGTGCCGAGGTCACAGGGCTTCAGCCGTAAACGCCAGTGATGCAATCTAAGAGGTACAGGACTCTTAAGTGGAAAGTAAATCATATGCAAAGAGGAATAAGACTAGACTGCTGAGATGACTGCACACATCTATTACAAAGGGAATTTCCAGTTTGTGTTTAAAAAAACTCACTACTTACCTGACCCTCCGTTCCCCCGTCACAATCTCTTTACAGAAGTAGGTGTTACACTTAACACCAACCTCTGGTCCCAACATGCTTCTCCTCTGCTAATTTTCACTGATTGGACACACTTCCCTGGGCAGTGCAAACTTCCAGGACGCCTGTACGCTGACTGTCGCATCACTCTGTTCCTATTCTCCCTAGTCAGCTCTAGCCACGCCGACTAGAGAGTTACCATAGCAACATCACTGTGGTTGCTATGGGTAAAAAGAAGGACTTCCTGTGCAAGGTAACTTTTGCTCTCCCTCAATTCCTCAAGCCGGTGAGAGAAAAACCTTGTTAGCAAAACAGCTAGCACAATGTAAAGATGCAATTAAATGTTTTTGCCCATGACATGTTCCCTTTAAGCAATTTGCAGTGGCTTTGTGTGAGCTTATAACAGTACTGAAGTGACCTGGGAAAGTTTTCTCTTGCAGAGAACAGTTAAAACGTTTACATTTCTTGCTTGCCAGTAATAATCCCTAATTAAAACCATGAAAAATTGTTACATACCATTGGCAACGAGCCTCTACTGCCTCTTTTCTCACTAGCCTTTTCTTATCATCCAATGGTTTAGCTAAGGCACGGATCACTTGCTGCTTGTAAGGCAGGAGCTGTTAAGAAATGCATTTCCAGTAAGATTTTCATATTTAGGAAAAATAGTTGTAGTTCTTAAAGGACTGGTAGATTGCTTGGATCTTTGACCTAGTCACAGTCCACATGCAATTACAAATAGTTATGTTACCTTACAGACAACGGTGTTAACTCTGGTATAAAGCTGCATCAGTTATACAATCAGGTCTGTCACATTTAAGATGATTTTTTTTTTTGATTTTTTTTTTATCCAGTTAAACCCCTTCTAAAAAGACACATTGAAAGAATTATATGCAGTGGCTTTATCATCATTTTGTGCAGAATGAATTAATCTTAAGTGAAATCACTGGAATAATGGAGAAATCTTTTAACCAGAACGTCGATTTTTATTAAAAACTGTATTTAAAATTTCCTTAGTGGTGTTCACTAAACCACTTTTGCACCATGCATTTATATGACTACACAATATACAACGTTAGATGAAAATGCTAAAAATGGATCTCTTTAAATAATTATATTTTTTGTACTTATTAATCAAACTTGTATTTTTTTTTTTTCAATAAAATTTTAAATAAATGTTATCTCTTACCATGTGCAAGGGCAACTTTGTAAGAGCAAGCATACACTTCAAAGCTGTAATCCGCACAGTCTGTAGAAATAAGGGACAGAATATTAACTGAGCGTCCTGCAGTATTCCAGGAATTTTCTTTGAAATGTTCGTACATGATAAAGTATATTGGTATAATACCACACTCGTTAAAAGCACATAAAACAGCAGACACACCCAAGCTTACATGTATTATGTTTCTCATAGAGGAATGCAAATTAATCTTTTTAGGAGCTACCGCAGACCAGAAAAAACAACAACTAGGTATCGGTTGGAAAAAGCACATTACATTTATCAGCCCTAGGCAACTACTTTAGTAAATTGTTTTCTGTAGCAATACACATTGTCCATTATAGAAACACTCGTTTGACATTGAGGAAAGTTAAATGAAGGCATTTTGCACAATAGTATCATGCATTGATTTATTTAAAGGGATACTATAGTCACCAAAACATTTTGCTTAAAGGAACACTCCAGGCACCCAGGCCACTTCTGCCCATTGGAGTGGTCTGGGTGCCAACTCCCACTACCCTTAACCCTGCAAGTGTAATTATTGCAGTTTTTTTTCCCCTATAAACTGCAATAATTACCTTGCAGGGTTAACTCCACCTCTAGTGGCTGTCTACTAGACAGCCACTAGAGGGCACTTCCTACTCTATAGCACAGAAAACCTGTGCTAGAGCATCGCTGGACGTCCTCACGCTGTGTGAGGACCTCCAGCGTCGCTCAATTACCCATAGGAAAACATTGAAAAGCATTTTCAATGCTTTCCTATGGGGAGCTCTAATGCACTGCCGAGGGACATGGGGATGGGGAGGTGGGAGGGAGAGGGGACCTGCAGTGCCAGGAAAACAGATTGTTTTCCTGGCACTTGAGTTTCCCTTTAATGAAGCAGTTTTAGTGTTTAGACCATGTCCCTGTAATCTCACTGCTCAATTCTATGCTATTTAGGTGTTAAATCACTTTATGTAGCCCTGGTCACACCTCCCTACATGTGACTTGCACAGCCTACCTAAACACTTCCTTTAAAGATTAATCTAATGTTTACACTTCCTTTACTGCAAATTATGTTTAATTTAGAATTTCTTATCTCCTGCTTTGTTAATAGATTGCCAGACCCTGCAGGAGTGATTAAAGTTCAATTTACAGAGCAAGAGATAAAAACTTAAAAAGCAAGTTAACATCTAATTGAAAGTGAAAACATTTTTTTTAAGCAGACTATATCAGTCACATGCAGGGAGGTGTGACTAGGGATGCATGGACAAAAATAAAAGTAATTTAACTCCTAAATGGCAGAATATTTAGCAGTGAGACTGCAGGATCTATACACCAAAACTGCTTATTAACACTAAAGCGGTTTTAGTGCCTATAGTGTCCCTTTAACTTTATGGACAACTCTTAGAAGAGATGAAAGATTATGTGCCAGTGGTTGAGATCCCTGTTCAGATTCATCAGACCTGGACTAATTGTAACTAACCAATTATACATAGCTATACCAATCCTTATCTACACAAGCTTGCAGGAAGTTTGTAAGCAGAGCAGTTCCAGTGTACTCCGATTCACACCATAACATGCACAGCTTGTGAAAGTAAAGCTGAATAGCCAATAGGAAAGAAAGCAAAGTGCGGAATAAGCTAAGATCCATATCAGCCATTGGATGCCAACATTTAGCCACCTCCACATCCATATTTAAGGGTCAACTTGGAGGAACAAGAGAGGATTTCTGAGTAAATAGATCTTGCAATCTTTACATCTGATGGTGACTATTATAATTAAATGTAAAGTTAATGTCACTTCATTATCCACATATGTCAAGAAAACTAAAGACTCACCATTGCTGGGCTGGAAGACAAGCAGAGGAGCTTTGTGATTAATGTATCAATGTGAACACTCAAGATCTCAGCCGCGTCCAGTAGTAAAGGCTCCAAACAGGTAAGTGTCGACAACTGGACTATTCGATCGGGGCAGGATAAGGCCTCAAGCAGCAGTGATAGCAGCTGATACAAGGAAGCATACAAATTAAAATGTTTTCCTTACCCCACATTACAAATGAATTATGAACAGCATCCATTATTAAAGCAGACCTGTCACTATACATTACAGTTAATTATACATAAACCTACAGAATAGTATTTAAAAGATTAAAATTCTTAAAATTGCATTAAAACACAGCCGATGCAATTCCCTGGCAGTTGGGATCAACAGTAAACCCAGCAACTCTCTACAAGGAATAAAGGAAAATGACACTAATCAGTTCCCTATGATTAATTTCTAGCAATGGTTTGCCAAGTTAAAACAAGTCATATCTGACAGCCATGCATGCATTTTTCTGTTGTTACTATAATACTAATTCACTTTCACGGACGACTTACCGATGGAAGCTCAGTCATGAGAACTTGCTTTGGTAAAGAGTTCAAGACGTGAGACAGAGCTTTCAGGTAATTTGGTTTGTCATCTGAAGGGAACAAATATAGATCCTGTAAGCCAGTGAGCAAAACCTACAGTACAACGTATGTCATGCAGAGATTCAGAAATTAATATATATTTTAAAATAAATATCTATAATAGAAAGTCATGTCCAAAAGATTTCATGCCCAATCTTTTCCCAAGAAGAAGTTAATTCGACTTTCACAGTATATTTCCCCTGCATCCATCAGTTTTCAGGTTTGCAAGTTTGAGTGGCTGACAGGGTCAACTCAATCATTCTATTATTCTGATGTTCATAAAAGGAGCTATCACAGTACGAGATAGGCAGATAAATAAAGGAAAAAATGGTATACCCCATCACATACTTGAAAGCGAATGAAAAAATGTAATGTATTCATGCAGGTAAAAAAAATTTTTAAATGAGGAACATGAAACAATAAATCACCTTCATTGGCAGAGTTGAAGCCCTGAACCAATTTTGGAACGTTCTCCGTAAAGAATCTTTGCCGGAACATGATTCGGATGTCTGCATGGCAGGCTTTGTTAAGGATATCAGGAGCATCAGACACAAGCAGGGAGAACATGTCTGCTACTGAACCCCCGAGCTCTCTGTCCGACAGCAAATCAATCATCTAACGGTGAGAAACAAAAGCAAATTTTGTCATTTGTATGCAATTGCGTAGCTGTACTGCTTACGCCTAGAACAAAATGTATTTTCTTTTCTTTCCCAACCATAGCTGCCATAGGATGCGCTTACCTTGTTGGTAAGTTGTCCATTTAAAGGATGGTATCTTAAGATTAGGGCTTTGGTTACCTGCAATGAAACAAATACAAATCACACTGTAACAACCAAGTGTAGTGTTTTGATAAAATTTTGTTTTATTTATCCTGTTTTACATTTTCTAAAAATGAATTCAGTGAAAAGAAAGCCTCAAAAGGGTGTTTTTTTTTTCTTGGCTAAAAAGTTAAATACTAGAAGTTTAACGATTCCCTTGCAGTTCATATCTTAAATGAGAGTCAGTCAGTCTTTAATTCCTAGAAATGAAGGCAATTTTGTTCATTGTAGGAGATTATATCATGGACCTAAGAACTACAATTGACTATCCTGCACCACCTGCAGTGAATACACGGTATAGCAATGTACCACAAAGAAACAAATACAAATCATACAGGAATTCTGGCCCACATTTGCATTTTGGGTTTGGGGCCTGTTAAACAGCAATTTAAAACATGGAATGTATGGATTGTTTGGGTGTAAGTTCACTTGAACGAACAGCCGCCAGCAGGATAACACTGTTACAGCAAACTCTTTGTACTAAGCTTAGTTTTGCTTAGACATATCACTCACCCAGGCTAGCAGTGTAACCGCCTGAATTCTGTTAGACTCTTCCATCAGACCTGACTCTATTCTGCGAGCAGCCCCTTGAAGAATCTCATCCAGCTGTTCTCCTGCAGAAAGAGACCAAACACAATACATGAAGATGGGAGTGGAGATGACAGAAACAGAGGCATTGCATGACTGGCCTCAATGCAGCCATTCTTACCTGCAGGGAACTTGTTTATTAGACCAGCAAAACACTTTGAAGATGAAGAATAGGCAAAGAAAGTGGATCCAGACAGGCTGAGCGATGATAAATGCTGCAGCAAGCGGCCTAGATGTGGAATCTCGACCTGCAGTCACAATGACATTTAATGTAACATTATAAAGAACCAGTTTGTCCTGTTAAATTTATTTGATTTTTTATATACATGTTTTCTTACATTTCTTGGCAGAGAGCAGACAAATGCCATAAGAAGAGCAACTAAACGGCTCTGAGACTCAGTGTTGGCTTCCATCTGGGGAGAAATGAACCAGCCGTTTAGTATTATAACCCAGAGTACTGTCAGCAAAATGACATGGTGAAATATACAAAAACACACTTTTGGAGCAGCAAAACATTGCCTCTAATATGTTTGTAAATTATTTAATATCTGGAAATGTATTCTGAAACATAGCTATAACACAGGACACAATGTCACTCATTTAGAATGGAAGAATGGAAATTTAATCTAAGGCAAAGAATATGGTTCTTTACAGAAAGTAACTATAACTTTTAAAGTGATTTCATATTTAGATACATAGGTTTTGTCATGCATGTGTTTTCATTCTCAGTGCTTCTCTTTGAGAAGTATTGGATTGAAAGATCCGGAGCGTTCAACGGATCCTGAGCTGACTTGTGCAGTAAAGGAGATTCAGCACTGCAAACAGCTAGAAAGGAGGCAGGGAAAAAAAAAAACTATAGCTCCCTCTATGACTAAAATTGCCAAACTGACTTAGAGGATTGCTTTATACAGCTATTTATTCTAAATGTTCCTGACAAATCCTGTGTAGGTGCCATTGAGTATGTACAGAGGGAATGGCGTTGCAGAAAAAAATGGTGGGTTATAAAATTCCACATGCTCTCCTACACCACTGCTCAATAACCCATAGTAAAATGAATCAGTCTCTCATAAAGGTTGCATTGGTGGGGTGTTTGCTTTCTTCTTCAAGTAATATTTGGGCAGAAAAAGGAAATGTAGTGAGACTTTCTCTTCTATTGGCACCATACCACCCAATTTCCTGACACTTTTTTATACCTGGAATGGCTGGAATTTTCTGCTTAAATTATTCTCACTCAGTATAGAAACATCACCATCCAGAAATAAATTCACAATTTGGGAAACGCTGGAGGCCGATAATCTGAAAGTAAAAACCCAATAAAATATTTTAAAATCATGTGGCTTCACTCAGGAAACAAAATCTCAAACTGTGTTACAATGTTTCTTAAATACGGTGTGTCCCCATGGAATCTATCCCATCTGCTAACAAAACCTGGAAAGACTTGTGTCTACAGTAGTCAATGTGATGACTTTATTCTTGGGTTTTATTTTTCTCACATTTTCTTGTGACTGCTACCAAAACGTCCCAGACAAGTGGAGGCTCTATAGCAGATGGTGAACTACAACTACCATCCATGGGACTGTATTCCAGAAACAGCAGGTCATTTACTTACAGACTAGGTAAAGAGAAAAATATACAGCGTGCATCTGCACCCACAGATTGTTTCTTTTAATTAACAATGTAAAAAAATGCTTTGCTTACTCTGGGATGAGATGTGTACAGGCTGCACTGATTACCGGCACCATTGCACTGAGAACAGCATCCTCCAATAGGATATGTCCTGCTGAGGAAGTCACGCTGTCTAAGAGAGTTAATGTATAAGTTACTCCTATCGAAACAGATCTGGATTTATTATTACAATAGACCTTCATTTTGTACTGTTATGCTTAAAACTGAATAATATATATAGTTTATATAATAAATGAAGACTCCAATGGAAGACATCAAAAGCACAGACATATTTTAATGAATTTTCCGAATACTGTAAAATTGAGCTAGTACACATTTTGTTTTAAAGGGATAATCAAAACTAAACTACTGCAGTGGTTATGTTTCCAGGAGGGTACAGCTGCAGTCCTGTTTTGTGATAAACCTTTGAAAAGTGAACAGCCTACATCCTTTGCTGGATACACTGTAATGAAGAATTTAACTACCTAAGGCCAGGGACTAAAGTATTTAGAAAATTGGGCAGACTAGATGGGCCAACTAGTTCTTATCTGCCATCACATTCTTTGTTTCTTATTATTCATCACAATGTCTGTACAAAGGTTGCAGGGCAGGATCTGGTTGCTTGAAATCTCCGAAGCTCTTTCAGCACGGATAATTTATTATAAATCCTTCCAGCAGTGCTGATGGGTAAACAGTGATTCAACATGACAGAATCTCCAGGAGCTATACATCCCATCACTGCACTGTTTGAGCACAAAGGTACTCTGGGGAGGTAATGAGGACATCAGCAAACTCAATATGACGTCTCCAGCAGAGGGATTAGGCTTTAGGTGCCAGAAGCAGGTGACTTAATTTATCGCCTCCAATCGATAAATTATAAAATAAGCTCTGGAGCAGGGGAAGGCAACCTTTGGCACTCCAGATGTTGTAGACTACATTTCCCCGGATGCTTAGCAAGCATTATCGGAGATGTAGTTGCCTACCCATGCTCTAGGGGAGGCTTCCTCAAACTCCGGCCCTCCAGATGTTGCTGAACTACAACTCCCATGATTCTATGAATGTAATAGATAGGCTGGGAATCATGGGAGTTGTAGTTCAGCAGCATCTGGAGGGCCGGAGTTTGGGGAAACCTGCTCTAGAGATTATGGTGGCTGATTGTTCTTAACGTTTAACCATCGACCCCCACTTAAAATAAACATGTTTTTAGTTTATTTATTTTAGCACAATTACATTTTTGCCAAATCATGTCTGTTGTGGGTTTTTTTTTTTTTTTTTACACAAAAATGTGAAGTTTACTTTTAGATTTTTTTAAAATTATTTTTAAAACATTTAAAGGATTACTCTAACAATTAAAACCACTACAGCCTTCTTTCCTTCTGGGCACCTGGTCTTCTCTGAAAGGTTTCTTGCATCCAACTTCTGCAGAGCTGAAGAAGCCAAATGTTGATCCTGCCACCCAGTCATTGGATGAGAGTGACAGCTGAATGTTCTCAGCCAATAAACGAGAGCCTGTGCAATTAAATCTGCACAGAAGTGACATTAGTCACTCCAACGGATGTTGCAGGAGTTACACCTTTGGCAGCAAAGGGGTTAAACACGATGTGATGTGTTTCACAGTGCTGCACATACAGACTCCAGGCACCATGACCATTTCAAACCATTGAACTGTTCAGAATGTAAGTGGAGTACCCCTTTAACTATTTCAATGCCTGAACAGTTTAATCCTCTGATACCCAAGATCCAAAATTGATATGTATATATTTTCAAAAATAAGCTGGTGATAGATTGTGAGTTACTTTGCAACCTGACTCACTCATCACTCAAACATATTCTGCTGCACTCTACGAAAATAAAGACATTTTCACATATACCCAATCTTTATTTCACCTTGTGTTGCAGCTTGGACAGTTAGAGAAAGCAGACAGGGGACGACGGCATGATGGTAGAACCGGAGAGACTCTGCATTTGGTTGGCAGTGAACAGCCACATGATGCAGACTCTTACAGACAGATACTATATCATCTGCATTAGTTGCTCCTTGCCCTGTGTAAAAAGAGGCATCACAAAGTTAAACATTAGCATGCCAAAAATCTACACTAAACTAAAAACTTAAACAACAGTGTGTAATCCAAAAAGCAACTTACTTACAGTCTCGACACTAGCTTATGGGTTAAGGTTCTAGGAAGCTACAGCTGCAGTCCCTTTGTATTTAAAATGTATTTTGGCTTGAATATTGTGAATTGGAAGCAAATTCACAAATTGATAAAAAGGAACGTTTGACTTGTTTTGCAATAAAATACATATATCATTTTGGAATAGACATTTTCTACATGGTTGTGTGCACGCAGCTACAAATGACTGGGTAGTTCTTGAACACAAGAAAGCTGCTCCTGCACACCTGAAAAGTTTTTTTTGTATGGAAATAGAGTCCAAATTCGTAACACACAAAGCAGTTCATTCATTAAACCCTGCCTGAATACAAGCAAATTAAAACCAAATTGAAAAAGTGAAGCTAAAATAGCCATGGTTTGACTTGAACTGAGTTGGAGGTTTTCTTTTCCCCACAAGCAGCTATTTGGCCTCAATTTCTCATTTGATTCACAAATATTAACGGTTTAGTGAGTAACCCTGCAAATTTCTGGAAGGAATAAAACCTTGTGTACTTATACATACCCATATTCTACAAAAGAAAAGTGTTGAGGGATACTTGCCTTTTTGTGCTTGTTTTACGTAGTACAGAAGAATGGGGATAGTCTCTTTTACAATACTTTGGTGTGTTGATACAGCAGCTAATGCTCCCAGACATCGAGTCTTAAGTGAGTTCTCGTCGATCACCATATTGTCATCTACATTCATTTTCATGGGCTCTGGAAGACAGGGAGAAATACTGGCATTACAAAAATTATTTAACAGTTCATTAAAGGAACAGACCAAGTACCTAAACCCCTACAGCACTATGTAGTGGTTATGGTGCATGGGTTTTTTAACTGTCCTGAACTGAGCCCTGCAGTGCAGGCATAGCTGATAGCTGAGAGAGTCAGCTAATTGCCCTAACCAATAAATAAAATAAACAAACAAACCACTGGCCTAACTCAGACAGAGTTTACTATGGCTTTTTTCTAAAGGGGTGGAGATGGCCCCCAGGTAATGAGTAAAACCGTTACAAAGTGGTTTGACTACTTTCAACAGGAAGTGCCAGAGCACTCCTGGCACCATAATCATTAAAGCACGGTGTAGTGGTTATGGTGCTTGCAGTGTTCTTTAAATGTTCATCCAACAAAAGCATTATGAACACTTGAGGGTTCGTGGAGTGTGGTCTCTACTGGTAAGCAAATTTCCATTTAAAATTCTAGGTTCTGCATAGCCTAGGATTTTAAATCAAAATTTCATTTGTATTATATCTGTCAGCTTTCTGTAAATCATTCAGCACTACTTTGAGCAGTTAAGAAGGACATATGTCTACTGATTCATGCCATTTTAAGATGAATGCGGTCTTAAAAAAATAAAATGATGAAAGCTACAGATAAGAGCAGACAGTACCACAATGAATGCCTGACAACCAGCAGTCACAGTAACATTCTGTAGGCAGACAAGAATCTTTAACCCTATGATCCTTAAGTCACAAAAGAACTGAACATTTGAAAAGGTTACAGCGGCAAGACTTGAATCAAAAGATGCGATGACATTAGATTTCCAATATGTTATTTTCTAGAAATGGCTGGGAGTCTTGCCTTAGATGGTTTCTGCTACATAATTCACCTGTCTGAAGCCATGAACAGAGCTGAGGAATCATTCTGCTGATAAATGCGGATGGGTGAATTTTGGCTAAGGATCCTGAGGCTTCAATAGCAGCTGTGCTACATGTTAAAAAAAAAAATAAAAAAAAATTAGAATGGATACATGCATTGGATGCAGCAACACTTGTTTACATTTTAATGTAAAGCCATGGTAAACACACATTATGCAATTGACCAGTGATTGGTAACCGTGGTACAGCAGATACATGTGGACAATGTTTCACAGGATGCTAGCTGGATCAGTTTCAAATATTGTAACTTTAACCCCTTAAGGACACGACATGTGTGACATGTCATGATTCCCTTTTATTCCAGAAGTTTGGTCCTTAAGGGGTTAAACAACTCATTTATTGATATCACAGGAAGTAGCTATGTTTTTCCTTAGCTCCTTCCATGAGGCAGCCTAAAATGTGGATCCAAATCATGTACCTTTTTCTTAAATTCGAAAAGTTAAAATACCTGCTTTGTGAATCAGTTTCCTTTAGGATGAGTCGTGTTAGGTGGTCAACAACCAGATCTATGTCATTAGGTGATAAAAACCCTTAATGTGAAAGAAAAAAAAAAATGTACAGTTAAAAATCCTGTTATCATTGTCAAGAATATTGATCTTTCTACTACCTTACCAGAATGCCAAATGTTGAAATGCAAATAAGTATGCAAAGCAAGTCACTTAAGATTTAAAGGGACACCAAAACAACTACAGCTTAATGTAGTTGTTCTGGTGAGTATAGTCAGTCCCTGCAGCCTTTTTGCTGAAAAACACTGCCTAAAAAAAAATAAAAATAGGTGCCCTGTACAGAAACAAATCCTACCAAATCCGTAGAGTAAGGAAACATTGCAACAAATGCTAATACCGGTAATTGATTATGTTGATGTAGTGTATGCAACCGCACAGCAAACCCACTTTAATAAACCCAATACATTATAGAATTCATTCTTCCGCTTTGTATTAGAATGTAATTACTTTAACCACCACTGTGACATGTTAAAAGAGCTAAACTGGCTATCGCTGGAATCCCAACGCACTCTTCATCTTTCCAGCTTTGTGCAGAACAGCTTTTCTGGTAAGCTCCCACCCTACCTTAGTAAAATGCTCTCCCCCAGCTGTTCCCACCTCCTATAACCTCCGATCCAGTACTAGCACACCGCAATACAAAAATAAAGTGGCTCAATCCTCATTTTCATACAGAGCACCACAATTATGGAATAACCTCAGGGACATAGTCAAATATATATATTTCAGTTTGTATATTGTATTTTTGTAATACTGTATCAATGCAATGTTTTGTGGACCCAGGACATACTTGAAAATGAGAGGAATCTCAATGTATCCATCCTGGTAAATTATTAAAAAAAAAAAATTTAAAAAAAAATATTGCATACTGGAAAAAGAAGACTTTAGTGGACTAGAAGAGTAAAGGGCAAACTGCCGTTCCTCTAATAACCCACCCAGGAGTACCCACAACAGTCAGGGCGACTCAAGTGGCACACTATATACAAACAATCTTTATTAAATAATATTTTAATTTAGTAATAAAAAAGTAGAAGAAAAATAATAATAGTGCAACACACAAATGTGCTAGTGAGATTAAAAAGGAAAAGCTTGATGCAGCTTTAGTAGACCCTTGCATATATAAATGTAAATGGCTATAGGGCAATGATGATAAATTGGCCTATACCGTCAAAGTAATAGTCATATGGTCACTAAATAGGGGTATGACTTCAGAGGTGAGTAACCGAGCAATAGACTGTAGTTTATCTAGAAAATGAGGAGTACCACTAAATGAAATCCCCGAAGTCCAAAATGTTACAATCTGTATATATTCAGCTTGAAGTATAGAGTAATAGAGTGGAAAATCACCTTTATGAGTGCCAAGAACAGTGAGAGCCTTTACAGCTGCTAAATGAACTTGGGTGCTGGGATCAGTCACTGCAGAGTACACCATACTACACAGGGCGTCTTTGTAGCTTCCCAGACCGTTTTCATCTGCGAGTTAGGGGGGAAAAAGTTAGGTACAAGAGATATGTCAATCTGTAAAACCATAGGGGGTATCACTAGCACACAGAAGTCAAACATAGCTCATATTAAGATATTATATGTCATGTCCTTTCACTGTACTTTCAAAAGGTTAAACACAAATAGGATATGTGTTTCAGTGTATTTGGGGGCATTTATTAAGAGGCAGGGATCACAAAATGTTCTTGGGGGCCTGTGGAGTGAATATTGATAAGTGATGGAAATAAATAAATAAATAAAATTAAAAAAATAAATAAAATAAAAAAAATCGACTTTGAAAGTTGTTTTCTTTTTTAAAATTATTTTCTTTTTTTTGTAAATATAATTTTTATTGTTTCACCTTTTTGAGAAAATGCCAGCTAACAAGTACTTTGACTGGACTCGCAGGTCCGTCATCCGACAAAAACAAGGGGGAGACCATCGGTTTTGCATAGGTATGTTACAATGTGGGCTTGCAGGCCCCAAGCGCAAAGAGGACTCGCAGGTCCCATCAAGACATTATGAGGTTTAACAGGTGATCCACATTCCTTCTAGATGTAGGCTGCTGACACCGTTCTAGTCTTATTTCTTGCCCTCTGGCTACTATTTGTGCAGCATGTGTGGTTATCAGCGTGCCCTGTTCAGTCTATTCCCTTTTACGTGGTGAGATGTCCCCGTCCCTAAGTGGTCCGTGGCAGTTGTGTTTCGACCCCCCCCCGCTCCACTGAAGTTATTAGATTCCTGTCTGTGTAGTGGGCTTCCTCTAGGTGTGCCTCCCGGGTTACCCTTTCTATCGTAGTTCCAGGTGGTCCTTGCCGTCTCGCAGAGTTTGTGGTCTGTGGGTAGGGGTGACTGAGGTGGTAGAGGTAGGCTGTAATGGGAGAGCGTCGGGGGGTCTGGGGTCTGTGAACATCCAAAGTCTGTAACGTGTTGGGGTTTTGTATTCTGTCCCTGTTGTTGGACCTATGATTTGTCCAGAAAATCTGGTTTTGTCGCCTTCAGCAGCCAGTGCGTCCATATGTTAAGGTAGGTGTGGTGTGTGTTATTAGCGGTAGCGTGAAGATCCTCTAGGAATCTTAGCTCTTCCATTTGTGTGAACCAGGTTCTTAGTGGCGGGGTGATAGGTTGTTTCCAGTGTTGTGGAATGATTGTTTTAGCTATGTTTAGTATGCGTATCGTCAGTGATTTCTTATAGAGGGACTGGGGGTGTGGTGTAGAAGTATTTCGGCAGGACTAAATGGGAGTGGGTCGTCCGAGAATTGCCCTATTATTGTGTGTATTTCCTTCCAGAACGGAACAATCTTGCTGCACTCCCACCAGATGTGCAGGAGCGTGCCCCTCTCCTCGCCACATCTCCATCACGTTGGGGAGTGATCCGGAATGTGTGCGTTTAGTGTGGCGGGGGTGCAGTACCAGTGTGTAAGTAGTTTGTACGCTGTTTGTGTCTTACTGAAGCTGGAGCAATTGTGCATGAGGAAGCAGATTTTTCCCATTCTGTCTTGTCGAATGTGCGGCCCAGGGCCGCCTCCCATTTTCCCACAAAGCTTGGTTGTGCAATTGGTGTTTGAAGTGAGGTGCATATGAGGGAGACTCCATGAGTTAGCGGGTCTGGGTTTAGGCAGACTACTTCAAAGTAGGTGGGGGCTCTTGATAGAATCGCTCCCTGTGGGAGCGTTGCGATGTAACTCTGAATCTGTTTATGTTTTTAGGTGCATCAAGAGAGTATGTTCTGTGTCCCCCCTTAAGTCGCTAAGTGTCTTAAGGCCATTTGTCGTGTAGATGTGTCTGAGTCTAGGTAATGGATCCTGTACTAGTGTTTTCAACGCTTTTGGGTCTAATCCCGGTGGGAAGTTTGCGTTGTGTGTCAGTGGGAGCAGGGGTGATGAGTATGGTGCTAGATCGTGTCTGCAAGGTAGCCTTTATGTAGGGGGAACATTTCTTCTCCACGCTCCGGGTCCCAGAAGACAGCCATGGCAATACCGCGACTGGAACCCCCGCTTCATTTTCCTCCGCTTGTTTCCACTGTTTTTGCACCCCTTGTTTAGTCCATTCTATTATCCGGAGGAAGTTACAGGCCCTGTAGTAGAGTGTGAAGTCTGGCAGTGCCAGGCCGCCCCTATCTTTTGGTTGTGTTAGTAGAGTGTGTTTAAATCTGGGCCGTTTCTCGTTCCAGACGTATTGTCCGAGGGCTGTGCGGAGCGCAGCGAAGAATGTGCGTGGGACCGTGATGGGAATGGTTTTGAAGAGGTATAAAAGACGAGGGAGGAAATTCATTTTAACTACTTGTATCCTACCTAGCCATGAGATGTGTGGGTATGCCCATTCATGCATTTCCGTACGGAACTTTGCGTGTATTGAGGTGAAATTTCTGGTATTGGTATTTCCAGCTAACCCCATCGAAGGCCTTCTCCGCGTCTGTGGACAGCAGGAGAAGGTCCCCACGCACGCCTGCCGCCGTGTATTAGTGTGAGTGTGCGTATTGTGTTGTCACGTGCCTCCCTCCCCATTACAAACCCCACCTGGTCCGGGTGTACCAGCGTGGGTATGTGTATCTGTAGTCTGGTGGCCAATATTTTGGCCAACAGCTTAAGATCGCAGTTTATGAGGGAGATGGGTCGTAATTTCCGCAATGCTCTCCGTCCTTGCCCTCTTTGGGGAGGATGGTGATGTGCACCGCCAAGGATTGTTTGGGGAAGTGATGACCCTCTTTGGTGGCATTGAATGTAGCTATGAGTGGGTCGTATAGTATGTCCGCGTAGGTCTTGTAATAGCAGAGCGGCTGGCCATCTGGGCCCAGGCTTCTGCCGGGTTTCGTCCGTTTACTAGCCGCGGCTAGTTCCTCTGGTGTGATTTCTTCGTCTAGAAGGTCCACCATGTCTCTGTCCAGTGTGGGTAGTGTGTGTATTAAGGTATTCATTTATGGAGTCCAGTAAGTGTTTGGTTGCTTGGTTTGACTGTGGTCTCGGGAGAAAGTATAGGTCTGCATAATATGCCCTAATTACAACCTGAATCTCAGTGGGAAGTCGGTGTAGTGTGTTTTTGTTGTCCCTGATGCGGTCTATGTATGTCTGTTGTCTGCGTTTGGCTAGCATCCGTGCCAGTAATCTGACACTTTTGTTGCCATGTAGGGAGAAAAACGCCTTGTGTCGCAGTACGTCTCTGTGATATCTTGTGTGAAGTAGTTGGGTCAGGTCTCTGCGTAGTGCAAGCAGTTGTTCCTGCAGAGTGTGTGTCTGTTTATTTTTGCTGAGAATGTCTATCCTCTGTATGTCCGCCAGCAGAGTGGTCAGGACTGCCTCCTTCTGTTTTTTCAGTATGGCGCTCTTTTGTAGAAAGTGGCCCCTTACTACACTTTTATGTGCCTCCCATACAATTGTCGGGTGTGTTTAATGGTAAAGTACTCCCGAAAGGTTGATGCAATGTCGGCTTTAACAGCAGGCATTGAGAGTAGATGTTTGTTAAGTCGCCACTTGGCTACCCTGGGCCTATATAAAGGGGAAGCTTAGTGTGATCGACACTGGGGCATGGTCAGACCACGTCGCCGTGCCGTGTTCTGCCTGTAGGACGAGTAGGAGATGGTAGTGTGGCAAGAAGAAGTAATCTATCCTGGTATATGAGTTGTGTGGGTGTGAGAAGAACGTATAGTCCCTTTCGTCCAGCTGTCTACTAGTTTGTGTCTGGAGAGGAGGGTTTTGATTGTGGATAGGTGTTGGGTTGGAGCATGTGATGTGCCATTAGAGGTGTCCCATCTCAGGTCCAGCGCCAAATTGAAGTCTCCCCCTAGTACCAGGATACCCTCGGCAAATATCTTCAGTTTGCGCAGGGTCCGTGAGAGGAATCTATAGTGCCTCTGGTTGGGGGCGTATATGTTGGCGAACGTGTATGGCTGTCCTGCGATTGTTCCCTTCAGAAACACGTACCTGCCCTCCCGGTCCGTTTGCACCCCCCTCTCTTAGTATCGCGGTTTCCTGTGCTTTATCCCCATGGTAGTCGCTAAAGTACACCGTAGGGTATTGGTGGTCCTGCATCTTGGGTCGAGCCCCTTCTCTAAAATGGGTCTCTTGTAAATAGACTATGGACGCACTGGCGGAGTGAAAGTCTTTTAGGGTGGTCGCCCTCTTTTCTGGTTTATTTAATCCCTTTACGTTTATGGAGATAATCGTGAGGATGGCCGGTGAGAGCGTCATTCTTAACGTCTGTCAGTCAGTGGGGGGCCGTAGCTGACGGTCTAGGGGATTTGGAGGGGGGATAGGGTCCGGGGTATGTCCGGTGTGGGAGTGTGAGCAAGTCTGGGGGGCTCCGCTGCTTTGGCTGCGTTAGGGTAATAGCGTCTGGGTGGTCCCAAAGACCTATGCCTGTTCGTGGGCCTAGTGTCTTGTCCACCTAGGTTTGGCGCCCATCTCCTAGGGGAGTAGAAGGATGGCCAAGGCCTCCAGGCGGGTTGCGGTCTCGCTTTTGTAGTGTATCTTGGGCAGTTCGCCCTGCGGTTACTCTCCGGTCTGAACTGTTTTGCTAAGCCGGTCTCCCGTATGTTCCCTTTGTGGTTCAATTAGCAATGGTGCCATGGGTTCGTGTCCTCACCTAAGACGTGTGAAGCATCTGTATTTCAACTTAAACATTCAACAATGCATAATACAAGAACTTTAAACATGCGTTGGCATTTACATTTGAGCTTGCTCATTGTATTGGTACCTGTCCCTCTGTGTGTGAGCCAGGCTCTGCGGAGAGCCGGTGGTGTGTGCTTATAACCTGGTTATCACGCCCCACTTCCTTCCCCCCTCCCCCGGTTCCCGTATTCAGCGTGTGGGGGGGGGGGTATCCGGTTCTCCTGTCCTTCCCCTCCATCGGCTTTAGTTATGTGTGGTTAAGGTTGGTTGGCTAGGGTTGTCCCCCTTCCCATGTGAATAGGCTACCGTTATTCCTTTCTGCCTTGCACGCCAGTCCCCCTCCTTGAGTGTCTCCTTGAGTCTTGTGTGCGTGTCCCATGCCCCATCCGGATACCCGAGCGAGCCGGGTCCCTGCCCCCCCGCCTGCTCCTGGTTAGGTCGTCACAGGCCCTCGAGGGGGGTGCAGTTAGCCAGGTCGGTCTGGGATTCCCCCCCCCTATACTAAGTATTTATCCGTGGAAGCAATATTCATTGTGAGGTCTCCCCCGCTCTCACCTCTTCCTCCCCCCCCACACTCCCCCTTGCCCACCAGTACAGCTCCCAAGAACTAGGTTTCCCCTCTACATTGCACATATATCGTGTTATCTCTTAGGCCCAGTGGCCGGTATTGTTTGGTACTTGCAGTTCTCAATTATGGCGATAGAGTCCAGGGATGTTCGGGTGCCTCCCGGCTCGGCCCGACCTGATAGTGTGTCCCAGCTTAAATCAGCGATATCCCTGCGGAGCCAATGCCAGGGATTCTGTGGAGGCGGGAGGACTCATTGTCCATTTTAGATGCGATCCCTGCTGGGTGTCTCCCCATGGGTCTTGTTCCTCCGCTGAACAAGGTGGTCAGGGTGGGGAACCCGGTGGCGGTGTCCTTAGCTTGGTGTGAGGAGGGTGATGCTCAGACTGTTACGTCGTTTCGGCGTTGTAGACTGTCTCGGTAAGGCACGGTGGGAGTCCCCCGTGAGCGGGTGGAGTATCCTAGTGTCTAGCCTAGCAATCATGGGTCAGGTAC
This sequence comes from Pelobates cultripes, assembly GCA_933207985.1. NCBI lineage: Eukaryota > Metazoa > Chordata > Amphibia > Anura > Pelobatidae > Pelobates > Pelobates cultripes. Next base: position 117,118,369 of record OW240922.1, on the reverse strand, counting down.
CGCGAAGAGATCCCGTTGTTCTTAAGGCCTCGGGGGCCTGTTGCCTGCTGGCGTGTTGTTCTCGGGATCTGGGATCCTGCGGCCAGAGTCCCGGATCTCTGGGCGGGTGTGTAGAGTGTCAGAGGGTCCCGCCATAGTACGGGTGCCGGTGTTATTTGCAGCTCTCTCGCAAGGGCGTCCAAGTCAGCACTTTCCCTACTCTCGAAAGGTCCTTTTGGTGTGTGGACCTGAAGTCCGTTCGGGAAGCACCAGCGGTATTTAAATTTTGTTTGCCTGCAGTTGCTTGGTGAAGGGGCGCAGGGCCCGGCAGTATGCCAGCGTGGTGGGACGATAGGTCCAGGTATAGTTGTATCTCCGTGCCCTCCAGGAGCACTTTGCCCGAGTCTCTTGCCTTCCGGAGAATTTCTTCCTTTTGTTGAAAATTGGATAAGCAGCATATGATGTCACCGTGCAAGCTCCCGGGGGGCCCTTTCGGCCAGAGTGCATGGTGGGCTCTCGCCATATCGATCGGGGCCTGTGTGGAGTGGCCCAGAAGGTTGTTAAATATGCCCATTAGGGTTGTCTGTACTGGGATCACATCATCGGCCTCTTCCGGTACCCCGCGGACCCTAATATTCTGCCGTCTGCCCAGGTTGTCGAGGTCCTACAGGTGATACGCCATCTGCCGGAGTTGTGTGCTAAGTTGCAGGGTGTCAGTGGTCTCAAACCGCCTCGAGTTGGGACACCCTCTGGCGTAGGCCAAAGAACTTTTCCCTCATGGCTTGTAGCTCCATCGTGACGGAGGCATGCAGTTCGTTGCCTTCAGGCCGTTTTGGCAAGTTGTGCAGCATGCTTACCCAGTCGGTGGAGTTGTTGCGGTATCGGCTATGGGTGCCTCTATAAGGGCCTCTTCGTCACGTGGGGAGGCTGAGAACAGCCCGTCTAAGGCCACAGAGTCATTAGAGCCATGCGTGTCTGGGTCCGCCGGGGCAATCAGGTATTGTCGCAGGGAGAGGTGACTGTTCCCCCTGGGGGTGTCTGCGGGTTTAGAGGCTTGGGATGCTCTGTGTGATTTGCCCATTTTCGGGGCAATGTGGTGCTGTCGGCGAGGTTAATGCGGAGCCTGTTAGGGAGCTCAGGAATCACGTTCTTCCTTGCCACCTCACATTATGGCACCAATATTGCTATATGAGTGGGACAAACCTTATTGGAATGGTATCAGTGAAGACCAGGTAGCAATGACGTGTTCGACTATCACAGATACTTTAGGAATATCTTGATATCTAGTAGTACTTAGAATGGTTATTTGCTGTTCTGTATGCTAGAGAGCTTAACTAACCTTAAGCAGGCTGTATGTTTTCAGACAGCTTGACAAGTCTGTGATTGTAATTAGATGTAATCATCCAATTAGAAAGCAGATGTATTCATCCTCTTCTAAGCTCTATATTTGCAAAACGAACTTGCCTCAAATAAGGCCAGCTTATATCTGTTTTTCCACTTTGCAAGGAAGCTGTATCATTGTAAATGAGCAACCAATGCTTTCATCAGCAGAACTACCATTGCTGTAACTCAAATTTCACATTCTAAAACTGCAAATAATTGTTATGCACATACAGACATATAAAGGGCTCACCTTCTTCGTCAAACCATTTACTCTGCAGCTTCAGAAAACCCACAGTCATCTCTAGGATTGTCCTACGATGACTACTCTGAAAATTAAGATATAAGAAAATGTAAATCGAAAATTGTAAAACCTCATCTGTTGAGCAAACGCCATTGTTTCCTATTCAAAGCATTGATCTTCACACAAATTCAGGTATTATAAATTGTATGCATTACTGCTCATATTTTCTATTATTACAATCACACCCAACAAAGGGGATGGTTATTTTCCAATATTCTTTAAGATTGCAATAACCACAGTTATAGGTCTCTTTCCGATATTTAGGCCTTTAGAATAATCATTTTTACAGATTCATACATATTTTGAGTAATGTTCACATCGGCTACACAGGAGAATTTAAAAAAAAAAAAGTTATATTATGTTGTGCTGTTTAGATAATTTTTCAGTGTGCACACAGATAAGAATTTTAAAAAAAGAGGTCATGTGGCTTTAAAAGATGGAAGTAATGAGCACTATAATCATAAAGAGAGCAGAATCAGAGGACTTTTCAAGATTGCTGTGATTGTTTCACATGTGCCATACTTAGATAGACATTCAGCAACACAGTGAATTTGAAGATCATTTACAAAATGCTGTGACCTGAATGCAAAGCAATAAAATACCACGAAAAATACTAAGATCTATGATACACATATTTATGTTATGATGCCTATGGCAGAAATGCCTTTATAAATACAGGTTGAAACCTTATTTTAAAAAAAATAAAAAAACACTAATATTCAGGGAGAGCAATTGCATGGTCTTATTTAGATTTATGAGTATAAAACAGGTACAATTTCCACTTCAGCTACATTTCCAGCTTGTCTACTTTGCCTAAAATTTGAAATTCTCTTGATCGTTTGCAGGGGTATGTTAAAACAACAAACACTAATGCTCATTGAAGTGGTTATGGTGCAAACAGTCTGAAATAATAATTAAAATATAACCTTTAATAAATTAAATGTTAAAACAAGTATGTAAAAAGTATCACAGCTATTATTGCTGAAAGTGAGTAGAAGGAAGGAGTACTGGCTTGAAAAATCAGAGAATGAATAATAGCAGGGATAACGATACAAGAAACATATATACACCAAATATTACTATCACCTACAGTGCCATCGTGAGCACCCATTAAAAAAGTCTAAACTCCCCTAGCCTCCAAAACCCCAAACCCGTTAAAAAAAAAAAAAAAAAAAGAGAAAAAGAGAGCAAGATTCCTTCCCCTAACCGTTGCTAGCTGGTACAGTATATAAATTATTTCATACTAAAAATCACAGCGTAGTGGCTTGTCTAAAGATTAGAATATAGCTGCAGCATCATCCCTGGTCTAACTGCCGCCCACTGCTCTTAACGGTCCCGACACACGTTCCGCCAAATAGTGGCTCTTCCAGGGGAAACGAGTCCAAGTATAACGGTGGTTTAAATATTCCGCCCTCAGCTCCGACTGGATGTTAATTCCACCAACCGGACTGAAGGGCAAAGATGACGTAAGTAATGTTTATTAACCCTTTGTAATAAGGGTGACCTTAAGTGAATTAGTGTAATTAAATGAATTACTATTCTCTTAATGAAAGGAAAGAAAAGGAGAAAGTAGGCTTGATAATTATAGCTGGAAAAAATATCCCTTGGTGAATATCGGTGTAGAACAGACACTTAAATCATCGTTATATTACTCCGATACGTACTGTAAAGTAGAAATTTAGTACGGGATCTGTACTAGATCGGAGGTGTAATGAACCACTGACAGCAAATGCTACTAAGTAGCTTACTTGTAAGGAACAATTTCAACAGCCTCTAGCCAACTGTATAATGTACAGATACAATGTAACTAGTCAGTATATCTGTACAGTCTTAATGTCAGAATGTCAGTGGTGAACCCACATCCCAAATGGGAAACACACACATGGCTTTAGATTAGCCAATGTAAAAAAGGTATTACCAAGTTCAATGTGTTTATTAGTATCGGTACAATATCGTTCCCCATAAAGTGATAATACTGCATCTTAAGGAAATCCTTAAAGATAAATATAATAATCGATCTAGTGGTAAAAACAAAAAAGTTTACTAGCTACCTTCATGGAAAGACCACAGATATATTTAAGTTGCTGGAGATAAACCAGCCATTGTCAGACTAAATAATAGTACCCATACAGTGACCGGGTATTAAAATGACAGAAATCAATCTTTCTATATTTCTACTACAGTCCTCAACAAGACTAAAGGACAGACCTTATGATTTCTAATTAATTGACATCTTCAAATATAATGATGATAATAAGCCAGTTGGTTTAGATGCCCCAATTAAACAGTTGTAATGAAGGGGGAACTAAAGTCCCCTTTATTTTAAGGATGGATGAATGGAGTAAAATTAAACTCCTCATTTAGTCCTTTGGGATGTAAGATCCTAAACTGGTATATCCAACAAGATTCAGCCTTTAGTAACGCTATAGTGATATCTCCTTTGCGATGATTTAGGGATAATTTTTGGATCGCTTGGAATTTTAGTATACCAGATATGGCTGCATGATTTAGTCATACCAGTCTAGCCACTTGAGTGTCGATATGTAAATTGGTTATGGAGTTGATGTGTTGTAATACTCTGCGGCGTAACTGCTGGTAGGTTTTACCGATGTATTGTAAACCGCACACACATGTTACAAGGTAAATTACATTGGTGGAACTGCAGTTGATAGTAACCTCCTTGGAGGTTTGTTTGTGAGCAACCGATTTAGTTAAAATAAAATCACAAGCTTTACAGTGTCCGCACTTGTAAATGTCTTTTGTGGGTTAAAGCCATGTGGGCGCTGTTTGCGATGGTTCCAAGTGGCTACGTGTTAGATGATCTGCCAAATTTCTTGCCCTTCTAAAAGTCCTTGGAGGTTGGCTAGCAATAGTATTTTTTAGAGATGGATCATATTGCAATACTGCCCAGTTTCTTTGGAAAACCTGTTGGGCCATGTTCCAATGGTTATCATAAATGCCTATAAATCTAATGATTCCTGGAGAGGTAGCGGTATTTCTAGGAGGTCTTTCTAAGCTTTCAGATCTAACGCTTTGGTTCGCCAGTAAGCTCTTAAGTATCTTGCTTAAATAACCATGACTTTTGAATCTGCTTCGGAGTTCCTTGGCTTCATTTTCAAAGTCCTCCGGGTAGGAGCAGTTTCTCTTTGCTCTTAGGTATTGGCCATATGGAATGTTAGCCTTTAAATGGTATGGGTGAAAACTGTGCCAATGTAGCAAGCTGTTGGTGGCAGTTGGTTTTATGAATAGAGTGGCAGTAACTTCTCCATGTTCTAAGATATTAATTTTAAGATCCAAGAAGACTAATTCCTTCTCATCGATGACATGGGTAAGTTTTAGATTTATTGCATTCTTATTAAGTGTGTCCACCATTTCTTCTAAGAGTGCAAAGGGACCTGTCCAGAAAATCAAAACGTCCTATATATGCACACACATGTACCATTTGTACATAGATGTAGTAAATTTGGTGTTCATAGTGGGGTGCACTATGGTTTCCTCCCACCATCCCCCCAAAAAAGAAGAAGACCCCATGGCTGTTCCTCTTAACTGTAGGTAGTACCATTAAATGTAAAATAATTATGTGTAAGTACAAACCTGAGGGGAGAGAGCACGAAAGTTTTTTCTGTTCATTGAAAACTTTAGATTTGGGAAGAAAGTAAGCCAAGCCTAATAGCCCTTTGTCGTGTGGAATATTATTGTATAATGCCACTGCGTCCAAACTGGCTAATGACGTATACGGGGGTACAGTTGGATTTTCCAAGACTAACAGTGTTCGTTTTGTGTCTCGTATATGAGAACTTTGTTTTTGTACCAAAGGTTGTAGTGGTTTGTCAAGGAACTTACTGGCTCTGTCAGGCTATGATTTCCAGACAACTGGTTTCCCAGGGGGTTTGCATAAATCCTTATGCACCTTTGGAAGGCAGTAGAAGGTGGCCACAGTTATGTTAGACTGAGATACGATGTATCTATATTCATTTTGTGTAATAATTTTGTCTGTCAATGCCATTTATTAGATGCTTTAGATAAATGGAAGTGGGATCACCCTATAGTGTTTGATATCAGGATTAATCTGCCAAATGTGTCTTGCACATATAAATATACTGTTCTCTTTTCATAAGGACAATATTACCCCCTTTGTCTGAGGACTTAATGACAATGTCATATTGCTGTTGCAATTCCTGTAAGGCTGGTCTTTCACTAAAAGTGAGGTTAGATAATTGTGATTGTATATTAGATTGGTTTTCAAGTTCATTAGTACAGATTTGAACAAATAAATGAATACAGGGGAATTATTTTATGTTGGGGGTAAACCAGCTTAAAGGGTTACAATCTGTAAGGGAATTAGAGAGTTCTTGTTCCGAGTTTAAATCTGTCAAGAGTCTATATAGTTCAAAGTCTTCTGTGGAGAGTCCCATTTCCTTTACTGTTCTAAGGTTTCTCCTCATGAAAAGCATGGAAGGCCAGTTTCTGACCAAAGAGATGTACGTCTTTTGCCCAATTAAACATATTTTTGGGAGGTATTGGTACAAAGGATAAACCTTTGTTCAAAAGTAATAGATGTGTAGGTTGCAGAACAAAGTGTGATATATTTATGATCATCCATCTTGCTGTCTGCTAGTAATTGTTCTTGTGAGTTTTGTATCCCCTCTTTCTCCTGTATCGGAGTGTCTCTCTCTGTGGTCAAGACAAATCCTGGTAAAAAAAAAAAAAAAAGGACAAGGATTGGGATGAACCAGAGGAGGCATCATGCATAGGGAGGATCCGGATTTGAATCAAAAGTGGTGTTTGAGAAGGAAATGTTCTTATCAGCATTTCCCAAAATACCTTTAGTCTGAACTGAGGGTGATTTAGTATGTCTAGAGGGAGGTGGGTTGTGTTTTTTTTATTTATTTTTTTTTTTTTTTATTAGAACGTCTAACTTCTGGCTCGGACAAATCGGTCTCTTCAGAGGAGGAAAACCCCTTTTTCCCCCGCGCCATTCTTACATTTCTAGATCTATGTTTGTTCTTAAAGATGTTACCCTGATAAAAGTCTCTAAAGTCTCTAAAATCCCTTTGGAATTTGTAATGTTTTTTGTGTCTGATGTTTCTGTGAAAATTGTTCTTTTGTAACTTGGATTCCATGGCTGTATAGTTAGATTCTTTAGATTTAGATTTTAATTTCTAAATCCAAATCCCCATTGATCCAAATTATCCTGTTCCAATTTAATAAAAAACTGCATATCCTTGAGGAACAGTCCAACAGTATTGAGTTCCATTCTGCAATCTGTTTCTCTGTTTTGACTTTATCGGGCAATAGAATATCAGGTCTTAAACCTTTCAGGACCAATTTTTTTTTGATATACTGCCTAAGGCTTACTAGTTTCCAAAAGCCTCTAAGTTGGTTCTGATAAAGCTTTTGTATGGCAAAAAATGCATGGTTAATATCTCCTGACTCCCCATTAGAGGTACCCAAGAGGTTGTTAGAAAATACATTTGCAACATCTTCAGTCAGGGTGAAGTACTTTGCAAGAAAATCTGTCATCCTTATTTTAAAAATTAAAGAGTGTGTCTTGAATTCCAAGACCAGGAGCGTGGTGGACTGCCTCAGAAGCATTCAAAGGGTACGGAGAGAAAGGTCTGCTCTGGTTTCAGCCATAAATTCTCAAGGGTATGACTCCACAATTTATATAACTTCATTAAAATAGATGCCTGACAAGTGTAAATGTTTAGAAATCCTGCTCTAACCAAGTCCCTAGGGTGTGCCAGTAGATTGTACTTTAGTTTGTTTGATTTTTATTATTATTCCACACAAAAATCAAACATGTGTATTTCAGAGTCGAGCAAAAAAAAAAAATGTTTAGGTATACTTATGGTTTGCCCTGTTTCAGATATGAATATTTACATGGGAGAGGGGCGTAAAGGAAATGCATCCAAGTAAGACAAAGAGTCTAAGAACTTTTTCCACCCAAAGTAAGGAATGCCATGTTCACCTTATCAACTAACTTGTTCTTGTCTACTAAAAGAAATGGTTAGTAAAAGCCTGTATGATGGTGGTGTTACCGCTAGCCTCCCTACGATAAAGAAATGTTTCCTGATCAGGTAGAAAGGATTTTAAATACTGGGCCAACATTTTGTGAATGACCTCAGGTTAATGTTTTTGTTTTTTAATGATAGCTTGTAGGCCTCAATTTAATATTACGGGATAAACTTTTTAAATATGTTTAATAAATATTAGAAAATATATAACATGTATTAAATAAAAAAAAAAAAATAAAAAATAATCAGTATTTAAAAAATATCACATTATTACTAAATTTAAAATTTGAATAATATGAAATCATTTTAAAAGTATCCAAAATATTAAATCTGAAAAGTTTATTCAGCAATATTGAATCAAAGCCATAGTTAGGTCCTTCTCCAATTAGGTGTTAGTGGAATTAGTGTTGTTTTTGCCTACAGACTTGATTATTTTCAACTGAATTATTGCCTGAGAGGAACTATGGACAAGGGGATGAATGATTATAAAATGAAGGCTAATCGTATTTGAAAGCTTCTGTCATGCCAATTTTAAATGGCCATAGACATATTCGATATGAGGAACATAAAAGCAGTGGAGATGTTTGAGATATAAATGCATGCAGCAATTTCCATAGAATAAAAGCATTTGTTTAGTTAAAAAGAATACTATACTGTATAAACTAGAAAGACTCTCCTACAATTTACAATAAGTGGTGACAGAAGGAGAATATTTGAGTGATTTTTTCTCAGTGGTGAATATGTGGGAAGCACAGTTCGAACTGCTTTAATTTTTCTTCAGCAGTGTTCCCCACTTAATAAGTCCTCCCTTATTGATATTCTTGCCTGCATCTCACAGCAGAACATAAGTAGCCTTTGTTTTAGTTAGAATTGTAGAAGACAAATACTGTTTCACTGTGGCATATTTCGATAAATTAGCACTTAAGTAAGTTACCAAAATCTGTGTTCTGGGGGCTAGGAATGGGAGTTAAAGTAGTGTTTGTGCTAGGTTTCCGATTTTAGCAGAGTGAACTATCTGGAGAAATCTGTGAACAAAATTAAATCAATCCGAGTTTATACATTCACAGCTAGAGAGTAAAATAAAAATAAAAAAATACTTTAGTTGCTGGATTATGGATGCCATCAATCTAAGTCAACTGTCTTAAAGCAACTTGCTCTGATTGCTTACAAATGGATTGGAGAGTATAGTGTTGGTAGTGTACTGTCATGCTTAAAATCTAGTTTAAAGACATTAAAATCACCCCCAAATTTAACAACCATTCAGCAAAGAGTCAGTTAAGTGTAGACACACTTTTAACCCCTTAAGGACACATGACGTGTGACAGGTCATGATTCCCTTTTATTAATTCTTAAGGGGTTAAAGGGTATCAGGCGGTTTTCACACTGTTAGCATGTTGTGATCAAGAACATTTGGACTACATCAAAGAGGATGGTGACCAAAGACTGCCTGCTCTATAACTACTAAAACAAACTGTAGTGGTTATTGTGTTTAGACTGCTCCTCAAACATACTTTACAAAGAGTGGTTTAGAATGAGTTGATTTTTGTAAGGCAGTTTTACTTTCTACACATTAATTCATTACAATGATAGAACCAGCTATATACCTGAATTATGTAATGTGCACATTGTGTGGTATACACCATAGTATAGAATCACCCACCTGTGCCTGTTGGTTGTACTGCTCCATAAGTAAAGGAAGAACACTGGACGTCACTTTTTGACATGCTCTAGGAGAGGCACTGGCGGCAGCTTGGAGGAGTTTGGCACTGGGCCAGACCAACTTCATATCCGGCTCACACAGATGGTGTTTGCAATCTGAAACATCAAAACCATTTTGGTGGCACAAATCTTGAAGACACATCAAGGGTTATAGAATTGATCAAACCAATTACCTGCCAAGCACTGGGGAACATCAATTTACTTTTTAAATATAAAATTATTCAAACAAACAGAGGCTTACCAATTTAATGCTAGAGAGGGCATATCTTGGCAAATGTCTAAAAGTGGAGCAGTCAGCATGATGACTGCTAACACGTTCAGAGACACAACCCAGTACTGTTCGTTAAAATAACCTCTTTCTATCAAATACTGGAAGACTTAATTAAAAGGTCTATTCACTTAAAGCACATTTTTTGTTATATGGTTTATGATGAGCAGAATACAACTCAGCAGAGAAATTTGCCTTTTTGCCGATAACGGCAAGGTGATTTGTATGTTTTATAGCCCTATTTAGGGTTAATAAGCATGTGGGGGTTTATAAAACACCCCTTCATGTCTCATTCGAGATGTTTACACTTTGTCTGATACCAGCAAAGTTTATTGTATGTGTAGAAGCCCTATAAAGGGTTAAATGTGAAAGGGTTTATAAAAAACCCCTCCTGTCTCATTGGAAATTCTTGGCTGATACCAGCAAATCTAATGGCTAGAGTAGGACTCACCTTTTGGGCGAGTTCCTTGACGGGGCAGGTGAGCTTATATTCAAATGGCCATTGGAATAAAACTAAAGAGCCTCCATTTTGTTTAAATGTACATGGGGATTTAGGCCAGAGTGCAGGTAACGTTCTCTTTGTTTTTACAACTGAATATAAAAGTACCTTTTAAAACATTGTTCAAAAAGATTTCCAAGTAGTCTTCTGAGTCAGGAGTCAGAACAGAGCGAGACAGACATGAAGAAAGACTCTTCAGAGCAGCCAGTCCTTCAGCTTCGATCTTTTCACTTGCTGTCTGAAACACCTGAAACAGAGAGGGGAAAATCTATGAATTTGATTTTGAAGAGAGGAGAAGAGAAGAACAGCTGGTTTCCAAAATACCTCTCGGCGAATTGAAGACCAAAGACTAATCAGAAATTCCTTCAGCTCTTTCTGTTCATAGATGGCACAAGCAGCAGTCTGGATAATGAAAGAGGATAATTTTACTCCAAAATAGTATGCAAAGCTTAATAACAGGACACTTCCTGATGACAAAACAACAGATTAACATTAAACACTCCAAGAACCAGAGCATCAATAGCTCTCTGCAGTGGTTAAGGTGCCAGGAGTGCTCTAGCACACCTCACTGTAAGGAGTCAAACGGTTCTAGAACAGTTTGACTTCTTACCTGTGGTCCTCATGCCGCCTCCACTGATTAAGCACTACATCATCAGTAGTAAAGGTGCACCCAGAGGACCTCAGGTAAGACCTCAAACCGTTCTAAAAAGGTTTGAATACTTACAGTCAGGATGTGCCATGGCTCTTCTGGATCCATTACCACTGTTATGTTATATTGGTTATAGTGCCTGGACATTTCCTATAGAACCTTGATAATTTTGACAACAATAAATCCATCTACACATTGTGACTGCCCCACTGCTAGAATGATATAATGTATAGTCTTTAAAGGGACACCATAGGGACCAGATTTAGCTGTAATGGTTCTGGGACAATGCAGCTTAGCTTTAAAAAAGGTAAGGTTTACATTGCTGCCTAATGCAACCTCCATTCGCTATCACTGACAACCACTAGAAAGATTTCCTGAAATAGGTCCTCCTCTGCAAGGGAACACAGAGCAAGGAAAACTGATCCATTGCATCTCTGAGAGGAGATGCTGACTAGACTCAATTTGGTGATTGCCACGTATGGCTAACTAGCTCGCCAATGATTCCCTATAATGATGACCTCAGCAAGTGAAGGCAGGGCATGAAGACAGGAACACTGGGGGAATAAAGGTGAACAAAATGTTATCACAATATTATATAGTTATTATAACACTAGCGCTAGAGAGCACCTGTTTGCGCTAACGCTATAGTCTTCCTCTAAAGATAGAGATTCTGTTCTATACCTTTATGCAGTTGGCGACATAGGAATGCATCCCTCTGTTTACAATAGGGTTAATCCAGCCTCTAGTGGCTGTCTCATTGAGAAGACGCTGTGGACTGATTGACGCACATGAACATTCGGCAGATGACGTTGGAAGAGGGAGGAGAGTCCCCCGCGCCAAGGGAGCCCGGCGCTGGAGAAAGGTAAGTGTTTAACCCCTTCAGCCCAGCGGGAGAGGGATCCTGAGTGGGGGGGAACCCAAAGACACTACAAGTTTGTTTTCCTGGCACTATAGTGGTACTTTAAGGGTGCGGATTATTTCACTTTTAACATTTCTAGATGACAAAATAACAGAATTTTCCCACATGTAAGATCTCTCATCCACTCACCAGTGTCTGCAATGAATCCAACTTGGCACTTTGTATATCAGAATCCATCTTCTCAATAAGCAGTGGAAGCAAGAACTACAAAGCACAAGGAGTAAGAAATTAAAATCCAAGAGATATAAAGAGGCTATGCCAGAGCAAGAAAAAAAAAGTCAGATATTTAATATATAGATTTAAAAAGAGAAAGAAATAGCCCTTTATAAAACTCAATTACTTCCAACAGAAGAATGAGGCTTTTAGAAATAATTTTCTATTTTTTAATTTTAACAGCTGCACACTTAAATACCATTACGTTTCATTAAATGTGATGAACCTTTAAATAATTAAAATACATTTTTAAAAACGAGAAGAGAAAATCTGATGACTGCTGTCCTTCAAAGAGTCACACCCTACTGCAGTGATTCATTGTACAGACGATGCATTACAAATATAAAAAGAGGGGGCTATCATTTGAAATTCACTTTGGATTTTAAAAAAATGGACTGTGCAACCTGTACTCCAAAAGTTAAATGAAACTATTCAGCCATTGTGTTTGATGGTATGGTTGAACATTTTGGATGATAGAGTTTGAAGTAACCTTACAACATTTGGCTGGTTAAATTCCAGAATGTAATGATCTTTAAGTAAATTCTGCAATTTACCTCTGCAAAACAAGGTGTAGAAGTCAAGACTGCTCGCAAGCCCAGTATCAGGTCTTCTCTGGTTATACCATGTGGATCATTGGTTGGCTGGAACAAAACCGGAAGTTAAGAAATACATCTTTAAAACAAACTCAGCACACTCTGTCCATGCAGAGAACATCTTAGTAACTGTGATTTTAATACAATGATTTTAAATGACATAAGCAATTAACCAGTATTAACCGCCACACAGGATCTTACTGCTGACACACATGACATTTGGCTATATAATCTAGACACTACCATAATTAATGTCATAATCAGCCATTGTCTTGGAACTTTTCAGCAGACTGTTGGTAAGAACATTAACATCAACATGCCTATAAGCATGTGAAAATACAGCAAAGAGAGTGAGAATATAAGTAAAGAGTGGAGTGGGAATATTATAAAAGTAATGTATTGGTCCTGGTGTGTATAGTATGTCCCTGCAAGCTTTTTAATGTAAACACTGCCTTTTCAAAGAATTACTGCCTAGTGACTGTCACTCAGACGGCAACTAGAGGTGCTTCCTGAGTCAGTGCTGCATGTTCAATGTCTCCACGCTCTGCATGGAGGCGCTGAATACTCCTCATAGATATGCATTGATTCAATAAATCTGTATGAGGACAAGATGATTGGTACAGCACAGCGTTTTGCCGCAAATGCACGATAGCCTCCCAATGCTTTTCAATGGAAAAGCATTGGATTGACGGAGATTGGCAGTTTTGATGGTCTCAGCCAAGGAAGCGGAGCGAGTGTGGGGCCAACCATGAGGAGACCCCCATGCTGCTGCTGCAATAAAGTGGAGTATATTTACCTTTTACTTTGATGAAAGGGGGGCCCAAGCACCTAAACTGTGTTTTCACAGCTTTAAGGACAAGAAAATAAGTTTGTATTCCTGTCACTATAGTGTTTAAGAAAGTGAGGGAAATAAAATGGATACAGTACGTGAAAAAGGAACTGAATATGGTTGATATTGGGAGGAAACAAAATAGCTTGCACACCCCTCAAAAACAACTTTTGTGGATGCTGTACAGAAACAGTCAGTATGGTGGTCTACCTACATACTTACAGGATTGAAATCTATAGGGAAGTAGCAAGATGTCACTTCGAACAATTCTTCAACAAATGGACCTAAACAAAAAAGAAAAAATGTACACACAAATATTAATAAAATTAATTAGGTGTTTTGTCTAGTGCCCCTGGAGAAATTCTCTGTGAATGATAATATTTGCCATTTAACAATTCTAAAATCTTTTGCTAAAAATGAATTATATGCAATATAATTATTATATCACACAAATATAGACAAATAATAAATGCATAAAAATATATTTAGTATGATTTCATTCACTGCCCATGCAAATTATATAAAGAGTAGTGTTTGGAATAAAAACAGTGCTTGTGTACAAGTGGCGCTGTTGCCTTTGACATTGAGGTTTCAATGAAATCCCAAAACAGAATGGAGTTTGGATCGCAAATACAAAACCTTATCAGCATCTTTGGCAAAGGAACAAGGCATTCCCTTGCCAGCATTATCCTTCAATGACAGTGTTAGAATAACCGTGGTCATCAATCAAAATTATGTTAGGACCCATGCAGTCATAGAGGGAATGACAAGAAAAGGAAACCATAATGTTTGATTGTCCTTTTGAGGGCACTACAGAAGGTTCAGAGTAGTAATTGTATGGTAGAGTCAAGAGAGGGTTATTAAGAGATGATATATCAGATTTTGAGTTATGCCCACTATTATTGTAGGAGCAATATCGAATTTCTGGGAGACAAATCATAAAGCTATGGAACAGCATTCGTTAGACATGAAAATAAGATCAACCTGTACCAGAATGATGGATAGAAAAAAGTATGGAGAAGGCTTGGAACGGATCATGAACCGAAGCAGACCACATCATGTGTAAAACACAGCGGAGTGAGTGTGATGGCATGGGCATGCATGGCTCCCAATGGCACTGGGCCACCGATGTTTATTTAAGATGTGACAAGACAGAAGCAGCCGGATGAATTCGGAAATGTATAGGGATATATTGTCTACTCAGATTCAGCCAAATTCAGTGAAGCTGATTGGACAGCACTTCACTTTACAGATGGACAATTTCCCTAAACATACTGCAAAAGCAACCCAGGAGTTGTAGGGTTTTTTTTTGTTTTTTTTAAGGCAAATAAGTGGAATATTCTACAATGGCCAAGTCAATAACCTGATCTCGGCCCGATCAAGCATGTAGTTCACTTGCTGAAGACAAAACTTAAGGCAGAAAGACCCACAAACAAACAACTGAAAACAGTTGCAGTAAAGGCATGGCAAAGAATCACAAAGGAGGAAACCAACCATTTGGCAATATTCATGCGTTCCAGACTTCAAGCAGTTATTATATATAGTGGGAGGGAAAAGGTTTTATATTTTTGCTGTTATTGATTCACTGAGTCCCTGAGGAAGTCCGAGTCTAGGACGAAATGCGTAGGACGCCCAGTGGTGATATTTGTTTTAAGCTTATATGCAAGTTATTAAATTTCTTTTTTACTACGTTCTGGAAGTGCACTACATTTTTTGTATATTTCTTTCTTTGAGTTTTATATTCCAAATCTATTGATGGGAGTGTGAAGAGGAGAAAAGATTTCACTTAAAGCGGTTTTCCATCTGAAAATTTGTGAGTGGCCAATTGCAACTAATATAGTGTTACTCACTCTCACACAGTTAAACGCTATGTTTTTCCATTCTATCTGTATTTAGCAGATCAACCCCTATTCTATTTTGTATATTCAAGCAGTTATTGTCTGTAAAGATTCTCAAAGTATTAAACATTAACTTTTTATTTATGATTGTGTTCATTTGTCCATTTAAATTGGAGTCCCTGAAATAAGTGGACTGTGTATGAAAACGTTACATACAGTATTTTTGTTCAACCACTTGAAATACAGCTGAATGTCTGCCTTTCAATTGCATTTCAGCTGTTTCATTACAAATCCATTATGGTGGTGTTAAGATTATGAAAATTGTGTCAGTGTTTCCGCCAGTGTGTGCCCGAGGATAGTGTTTCCGCCAGTGTGTGCCCGAGGATAGTGTTTCCGCCAGTGTGTGCCCGAGGATAGTGTTTCCGCCAGTGTGTGCCCGATAGTGTTTCCGCCAGTGTGTGCCCGAGGATAGTGTTTCCGCCAGTGTGTGCCCGAGGATAGTGTTTCCGCCAGTGTGTGCCCGAGGATAGTGTTTCCGCCAGTGTGTGCCCGAGGATAGTGTTTCCGCCAGTGTGTGCCCGAGGATAGTGTTATGCTTCATGCATATTTATGCAGTATCCATGTTCTAAATCAGACAAAATGAACATTCTTTGGCAAACATTGTGCACATAAAAAGTAGAAAGTAAGAAGGGGGAAGGAGGTACTTACCAAGGTTATAGTTCTTTGTGATAATGTCATGAACAATATGGAAAGCAACAAGCAGGTTACGAGGATCCTTCTCACCATCCATAACTTGGATAAACCCAAAAGTAAAATCTGCTCCAAGATTTTTTAATTCTGCAGATTAAGACACATGCTTTATTATTGCAAAGTCAATGAAAACTTAAAAAAAAAAAAAAAAAAACACTTACAAACACCTAGAAAGTATACATCATGGTACCTCTAAAATACACTGAGTGCCAAACTGTGAGTACATTTTGCAGATTGCTTTTATTCCTCTAAGTAGTTTTGCTTTAATTAAAGACAAGTAGGGGCCATCAGCTTATACTTCTCAGTGTTGTATTCAATCTACTGACTGATCTCCATTCCAGCTACATGCTGGCTCAGGGCAGAGAGGGTACAGTCAATTCTGACAGTTTTGTGTTCCTTTGGTTTCTCTGCTACTAGTGAGTGACCTGTTTTCTCCAAAAAAAGAAAGCCTTAAGCACATAGCTTTCATTCTTCTATGACTTGGATTGGTTCACACACTATTGCAAAGATGGCTGTCAACTATTGTAAAGATGACAACACAAACTGCAGCTAACGGAGGAGCGATCTTGCATTTCAGCTCTATAACATTTATACCTTCTTCACGAATCTTCATAAAGTTAGTGATGATCATATAGACTGTGTGACGATCCATCTGCATCAACGACTAAACAGGAGAAAGAAAAAAAAGGAGGAAATCAAAATAGGCGTTTACAGAAAAAAAAAAAGTAGATCTATACATACAAAAGTGGATATTTTACCTGGACATGAGCTTCCTGAAATATTGACTTGAGTACGGATACTGCCAGGCCAGGGGGTAAGACTTCACACATGCTCTTTAAATAAAGATTTTTTTTTAAATCATCAACAAGGCAGGTTAGCATGTTTAAAGAGGCACTCTTATCTCATGTGAATTCCAGGCACTATCCCACTGTTTCACCCTTTTCACACTTATCAAAATAGCATAAGTATTTTCTTCAGCTTTAGCAATATCAGTGTTGTCTTGCTTGGATTGAATGAATTGTCTGAGGAATGTGAGCTCAAATACACAGTCAATTAATTCCATCCAAAGTCACAAACGGATTTATCAAACTCAGAAGTAGGAAATTCCGCCCTTAGCGATATCTGCAACCAGTTTGATTCTTAACAGTGGGATAGCACCAGAGGTCTCCTAGCACTAGCTTCCTGGCTGTAGGTAATATTTAAATAAATAAAAACACAAATAAATGTCAACATACGAAGCTTCAGAGCAATCACCTTTAATATTTTGTTATTATTATTACTACAATTGCACCCCAAACTTATCATTCGTTTACATTGTGTGAACTAAATTCCATCAGTTGAAATTTACTTATTACACTATATAAAACTGTACTTTACAATACTTTCTATTACCAAAAACAAAGCCCCTGGGAATCAGAAATGGGTATTACACTTTATTATTTAAAACCATGTAGTAGACAGTATAATGGATTTGAATAGATACATTTAAAAGGAATGCATGTTTACCAATGCTTTGAGTCCCTGTAGCACATGTGGTATAATGAGATGATGATCTTTCAGTCGGTTTTCATAAAACACAACCAGAACTTCCACTAAAATCCAAGGGAAAGGGGATATCAATCAGAAACCAAAATATAATAAGATCAAAAGCACAACAGCATTAAAACAGAATACCAGTCTATAATTTAACTTTTTTTTCTTCTACAACAGGCCAACACAGTTTTCTGCAATATTGTGCCAATACTAGCAAAACAGAACTTATTGAACAAACATCCACCTACGTATCAGACTTGTTCTCAGCTGCTTATACAAAAATACATACAAACATATTCTCAAATAAACCAAGTGTTCAGTTTAGAGTTGATTAAAATACTGCACAGAAACAAAAAGAAAATAAAAAAATAAACAATACAAAGAAATAGCATGTACTGTCAAAACTTGTAACTGTTAAATTGCGCTCAGGGCTTCAATTAAAAAATGTGTTGTAAACAAGCAATGTTAATGAGCACATTGTGGTTTTTGGAATTTAGTACAAGTGGTTAAATAAAAGGGAATATGCCATTTTTCTCCTCTCATTGGCAGAATTTTATAAACCACAGGCATAAAGTTCAGTTTCAACACTTGTTTGTGGAGAGTTCTAAGCTTAACTACCAGAACATATCACACTCTTTAACCTATTCTTGACTAAGTTTGAATCTTGATGGCTGAAAAAGTTATTTAGAACACGGTCTTGGTTGTTGATGCAATTTCTACTATGCTAAGTAATGATTGCAGGCAGTAATAAAACATAAGGCTCTATGGGTTATTCAGAAAGACTGAAACCCTTACAAAAATTGCAGCCTGTTGGATAACCATGTGTGAAAAAAATATATCAACTTTATGGGCCTGTTGAGAATAAAATATTAGCTTAGAATTGTAAGGAAAAATAAATGTCGAAAAAGCTTGACATGCTTAAAGGACCACTCTAGGCACCCAGACCACTTCAGCTTAATGAAGTGGTCTGGGTGCCAGGTCCTTCTAGGGTTAACCCATTTTTTCATAATTATAGCAGTTTCAGAGAAACTGCTATAATTATGAATGGGTTAAGCCTTCCCCCTAATCCTCTAGTGGCTGTCTCATTGACAACCACTTTAACTTCTCTGTGACTGAGAGCTCATCCATTTAAATGCTTTCCTATTCTGTCTACGTTGTTTTACAGGATATACTAGATGAACCCTCAGGGCACTATAGTGCCAGGAAAACGAGTATGTTTTCCTGGCACTATAGTGGTCCTTTAACAAAGGAAAAATTAAGCGCAGTTTTCAAAGAGTTTCACTACTCATTTTATTCCTATTCTGTCTACGTTGTTTTACAGGATATACTAATGAAAACATGGAGGTTTACAGCAGATTTAACCATGTGTTGTGATATGAAAAGCGGTAGAAATGTGTTAGTTTGTTAATCACCATTGGAATTGCTGTTTCTATGGTGACTCTCAAACTTTCACAACTCTCCATCACTTTTCTTGTTGAAACAAACCGATTTATTATTTCCCTGATCCGCGCTCTCCCCCTGCCCCCATTTTTTTTCTTTTTCATTTTTTCTTTTAATTCACTCTCGCTTCCTCTAGTATTGCTTCCTTTGTGGTGCCCTCTTTATTTTCACTTTGCAATTTATATATATTTTCTCTGTTTGAATATTGTTCTCCTTGTGTCTTAGCTTGTGCTCATCTCAGTATTGTGTCCATTGCAGTTTGCTCTTTATTTTCTTTGTTACTAAAATGATATAGAGTATGTTTAACAATATTTTAAAATGTAGTTTTGTTTAATTTTTTAAAAAAGCAGACTGAATGATTAACCCCAAAAGACTATCAGCAATGTTAACTCAATAGTCAAATATATTTTGTGCAGTTGTACACAATTTTTAGAAGTACCAACATGTTTGCGACGGAATACTGGGGGAGTGAACGGGTGTTCCTGGCATTTAGTTTAAACCCACAGCTCACAGTACCCCATGATAATCGTGTTTGTACAGGGGTTGTTGAATACACTCCAGCATGTGTGTGAGTGTACTGCCCTACATTTTGTCTAAAAAGATGTATCTGCTGTAATTTTTTAATTATCTCTTACTTAAAACATCCCCAATGGATCTCACTCAAATTTAAACCAATCATTTAAAAAAAAAAAAAACACATACTATTCTTAATTAAGTAAATAAAATAAGTGCTGTTCCGCATTCTAATTCTAGAATGACAAACGCACTGATAATGACACATATCAAAGGATTCCAATACATAGTATCATCACTCAAATTGTCCAAAAGCAATCAAACTGCAATGCTAACTTCCTACTCAGCTATTATTTCAAACCCCATATGCTGCTCATTGTAAGGTTTGCATGTTATTTTGTTCATGACAACACTTAATAAGCAATCTATAAATGTAAAAGAGGTGCAGGAGGATACCAGACATCTGGTAAATGTAGACTTGCATGTGTTTCCAAACATCTGTTTTGTCCCAGAGGAAACATTTCATCAAAATTGACATCCAAAGGTTGTGTGTAAACTTGAAATTTGAACTGGTAAAAAAAAAATCACTGTACCTTCCTTTTCCTTTAATCTAGAATAGCACTGTTGTAAAACCTGCGAGAGGAGCTGCACGCCACGACCTCTCGTTTTTGGCTCTGTGTTGGCAAGACATGACCTGCCAGTAAAGAAAGGAAGAGCATTGTCATCCAGATGACTCATCAGCATCCTAAAATTTAGATTGTTGTAAAAATGGCACACCGATATATATCACGGGTTCCCAACCCAGTCCTCAAGTAGCCCTATCAGTCCAAGATTTAGGGATTACAATGTTTTGTCTAAAGTGTTTTTTTTTTTCTACAAAAACAACTGGGTAATACCTAAATAACTGGTAGAGGGTACTTGAGGACTGGGTTGGGAACCACTAATATAGGTCAACTAAAACTAAACATGAGTGTAACAGTTGTAACTCTAACCACACTGTCACAAGAATCTTTTTGCAGCATTTTCAGACATGTCAGCCTCAATATCTTATGAACACATAAAGCTATTGGGCTGCATTTACTAAACAGTGCACTGAAAACAGTTGGTGGTCATAATGTGGTCCGAATTAGAATAGTTGAGAAAAAGGGACCAATTCTGACTCTCCAGTCATTACTGAACTGCATTTTTGCATTGTCAGCTAGATGAGAATTATAGTCAAACCGAAGATGGTTAGCCAAGACTGGACAGGGACTTGTTCTAGTGCAATAGATAGGGGTTATGTAGGTTCTAAAATTGAACTTTCATGATTCTAAGCGTATGTTTGCAGTTGAAGCAAAGTGGCAGACCACATTTCAGTCTCTCCTGTAACATAGCCAGGGTTAGGCAAATGTTTAGTAGTACTGTGCAAAAAGAAAATGTTGAAGTCCTTTGGTGTGCCGATCCAATTTGTTTGAACTGAGATGTGTTTGTTGCCATATTCTGCTTGTGTTATTTATGGGTGCTGCAGTTGCTTTGCAGTGTTGTATTTGTGCGTATGTGGGCTGTTATGTTGTACAGTATACATTTAGGAGTAGTTTGTGATATTGTGTAGGATACATATTAATGTGGGCTGTGTATAGGTGCTGCTTGTGTACTTGTTTGTCTGAATGATGTCACATTGTGTGTTTGCTGTGTGTATGTGTGTGGATGCTTGTGGTATTGCATGTGAGAGGCTGCTCGTGGGGTTGTGAGCATGTATTTGAATTGTCAGTGGTGTTGTGATTGTGGGGACTGTGTGTATGTGTTTGTGTGTCGGCTGTTTGTATTAATTGTATGGGACGGGGGACTTCTGCATCTCTGTGTATATCTATCCGCAGGCTGCTTTCTCCAATGCTGGGATTAAGTGATCTGAAATCACTAACTAAATGATGCAATGCAGAAATTGAAGATTGCCCCCTCACCACTGGCAATCACGGCTCAGGTTGCACTAGCAGATATCTGAAGTCCCACTGGGACACCCGATAGGCCAAACTTGTTAGGCTCTGGCAGCCTTGAGTGCCGTGCAAAAGCACCTTACGTGCCATAGGTTGCAGACTAATCATTTAGACCCTACTTCCTGAAAGAAAGAGAGAAAAAAGGGGAAACGGCAGAGAGGATTAAGGCCTGCACAACCAGCAGAGGGAGCTGTTTTCCAGCCGAATGGCAAGTATAAAGTATATAATGTTTATGCCGCACTGCTTCCTGAAACTGGCAATGAAAATCAATCTGAAATAATGCTTTTCATTTCAAAACTGCTAATTACCCATTAGCTAGCGATGGATGAATCTTTTAATTTTATGATTGTAGAGAATCACACATCACATCTCATCACAGTGAAACATTGATATCTTCTTCCAAATTTTATTGTTCATAATATATGCAAGAAAAATAAGCTATCAATATAACCATTTTCAACTCAGAGCTGTGCTAAAAAAAACAAAAAAAAAAAAACACACACTTCAAACTGTCACTCCTGCTCCATGATTAAAAGGTGAGATGTCCGACCTCTCGTTCCAGAATGGAAGCGCATTAGGGCAGGTTCCTCTTCACCTACTGTTTCCCTATGTCAAATGTGTTTGTTTTGTTTACCTATTGTACAGCGCTGTGGAATCTGTTGTGTGTTGTTAAATAATTCTAATTGTATGAAAAATTGAATTATCATGAACTTACCTGCTCCTGGAGCCCGTGCAGCCTAAACATTATATACTTTAGACTTACCAATCAGCCGGCAAATGGCTCCCTCTGCTGGTTGTGCGGGAATTAATCCTCTCAGCCATTTTTGGACGCTGCCCATCTTTTATGTATTTAAATTATGCAGTCTCACTCCCGACCACCCCATATGAAATAATTTGGAGTTGCAGCGATGCTATTCGCTATTCCTGTAAGCTGGGGTACGACCCAACTGTTAACTGAAAATAAGAAAGGTTTCCTTACCCAAGTGACTCCACCAACTGTAAAATTGTGAAAACACCATCCTTCACACCTAGATGGAATAAACAGAAAAGTATTCAGAAAAACCTAAAACCTCTGTGTATACCATTGCAAAATAAAAATTTTACCAACTTTTAAACACTTTACAGTTTAGGCACAGTTTGTAAATCAACCCTTACAGTGCTGCATGAATATCATATGCACGTGTATTGCACTACTAACAGAATACACAAGCAGATATGGACAACCTAGTGTGCATGAAAGGGCCCAAGGCATTATGGATTGGCAAAGAGGCCCACAAAGCAGAATGCAGTGGGTGTGTGTGTGTGTGTGTGTGTTTTTATTTATTTTTTTTAAGTTTCTTTTTTAATTTCAGCTTACCTCACCTGCTTTATTCATCCCGGTAAACACTGCAAAAGCATATACTGAGCTGAGGGAACAAGGAACTGTCAATTCCAGAAAAAGGGATAGTTCCGCTTTAAATGTGCAACTGTTGGTGTTTTTTTTTTTTTTTTAAATCTTGACAGAGAATGAAAAGACCAGAACACCATTGGCCCTCAGTCCATGAGCAATATGATTGCATGTAATTTAATATTATTATTGGAATTTATAAAGCGCCAACAAGTTTTGATTTGATTCACTACCTAGTACCCATTTTCTGCGTTGCAATCGGAAGACTTATTGCCCTCACCTCATTCACCATTCTAGGTTCTCTAAAGTTGCACAGCAGGCAAAAGACAAGATCACTGTACACGTGCTTGGAGTATAAATATACAATAACCCAAAGGAAACATTAAAGCCATGCTGGGCTAAATCCACACACTTGTGGCATGAAAGCCCACTAGAGAACTAAGGCGCCCCGGTCACAGAATTGAGCAGAAGCATGTACTATGTCACTTTGCTTCCAAAAATGCTACATAATATCTTGGAAAGAATATGAAACTTCATTTCACACATCCATCCACAGAAAAACCTTCTTTAGGATGTTCCTTGAAAAACATATTTTCTAGAGAAACTTTAACATGTTAGCATCTCCATAATATTAGTTTCCAGGTGATGCACAAAATCAGAGGTTCACTAAATCATCAGCAAGAGGATCTCTACCAAAACGTTTCTTGTCTGCCGACTTCCTGCCACAGGACCACGGTAACAAGACTTCTCGAGGGCTGCACCGTTCCTGTGGAATTCGCTTCCCTCCTCCGTTAGATACTCACCCAGTCTCCACTCCTTCAAAAAAAATCGTTAAAAACACACTTCTTCATAAAAGCATATCAATTAAACTGTTAATAGCTCCTGACTGATTCCTCGTCTGCAACTGTCACTAGTCTAATATTATCCTTATCTTTTTGTGCCATTTTACCCCACTCCCTCTAGCATGTAAGCTCATTGAGCAGGGCCCTCAGCCCCTCTGTTACTGTGTGTCCAACTTGTCTGGTTACAACTACATGTCTGTTCGTCAACCCATTGTACAGTGCTGCGGAATTCGATGGCGCTAAATAAATAACATAATAATAATAATAATAATAACAGCACCAGGCCAAGCGCTTCCCCAAGATGAGTCACCCACATTGAACATGTTATAGGACCAATCTGCTTTACTCATTCCTTTTAATTACCACTACATAGAGGTAGAAGTTGGGGTCAACTGACCAAAGTGGGTCAACTTTTTGATTTAAAATTCCTTGGTCTATATTTATTTCCAGGCCAGACCAGGCCAGCACGGAGCGGGAAATGGAATTTGGAAAATAAAGTGTCATGACGGAGCAAAGACTAGGGACATGAAAGATGGGAAGGTAAAGTGGCATAGGGGAGGGCAATGACAAGGGGATGGTGACAAAATAGCGAGAACAAGGTTACAAGGCAGAGAGCACAACAGAGAAGGACAGTGATAAAAGGAAGGAAATACAAATTAAATATCCCCATGCAAACACATCTACAATTAAAACTCTGATTTAACACAGATATCCCACAATGTTTTTTTTTTTTCTTTATAGTAGCATTTACAAACTGCATTCAGACTTCGGAGATAATGTTTGTTAGTATGGTGTGCAGTGGTGTTTAAGTGAGGAACATCAGAAGTAATGAAGGAATGAGGGACATGTAATTAACCCTTCATGCATCATATGGAGTAATGGAAAGTTATTGAATGCTCTCAATAAATCTCCTGCCTGCCTCCATGGCTCTTTAAGAGTTGAATTTGCAGTCAGCACAAGGCAATGAATTGAATACAGAGTGAATATGTTTCTGGAAGACATTCAGAGTCAGGCTGCACCAGCTTTCAAAATAATCCAGCTTCTTTATGTTTTTTTGTTGGTAGTTTAACATGGAACTCTGTCCAGAATGGCAATGGTTAGTAGTTAGTCACAACATGTCTTAACATGCCTTAACTAAAAGCAACCACCATTTATCTGATTTATACAAAATTAATATATTAGGAAATAAAATTGCCCTATCAGCCATAAAACGGTACTCCATAAAGAAAACTGAGTAAAATCTATAAACTAGCGAAATCGATAGAAATTGTACATCTTATATTATATAACTTGAAATGATGTTCCTGTATTGTGTAGTGGGATGCACACTGTAGATAGAACGTGGCAGAGAAAACTAGATGTTGGCAGCATACATTTTAAAGGTTTATTAAAGTGTGTTGTTTTTTAGAAACCAGGAAGTGTCTCATCAGTCATGATCATTTACCTTTCTATTGCACAGCTATGTGTATGCATTATCCAGTGTCTATAGGCAGAGCATTGTTTGTGGGGGTTTTTGTTTTGTTTTTTTAGCAGTTTTAGTCCAAATGTTACATTCTACATTGTAAAATAAACAGATTAAACAAAGTTAAACCATGGTATCTTGTAAAGCAGTATATTCAAAGCAAATAAATAAAAATGAAAAACTACAAGCTAATAATTGGGCAAAACTAAAGATATTAATAATAATAATAATAATAATAATAATAAAGTTTAAAAAATAGCACAATTCCAATGAGCAAAACGTTAAAATTAAATTTAAAAAAATACATATATACACATATATATACACACACACACACACACACACACACACACCTTTTGCAGAAACACAAATCATAGTTAAAACAATACAATTAATTTTCACAATATTACACTTTTTAAGTCTCCATAGTGCTTTTAAAAAGTGTGTGTGGGAGGGGTGGGGATTAATTCAGTTTTAGAGCACACACCATTTAATCTAAACTGATATATTTTTAATATCAAGTAGATAATCCAAAAGTTGTCACCAAAAAATCAGCCCCAGCAATGCAGAATGTTTTAGAGTTCCATGAATTATGAACAATGCACAGACCTGGGAACCAAATTAAATCTGTCCATTTACTGAAGATATCCCTGGTGCACTGTACAGATCAAAGGGGAAACTATCATGCGCACATTCCAGAAAGACACTTAATACCATAGTAAGAACATATTTTTTCCTATTTACTGGTATTTTTTTCTAATGCTTGCAAGATTTGATTGGAAGCAGTTTCCAATTGTCTTTGAGAACTGTTAATCTACTTAACCTATGACGGATCAGAAACATTGCTTACCCTGCAGCTCTCAAAGGATTAATCATAAGTACTTGTATGAACACACACACTTTGAGAGAGTCCAACTACAAATGAGCAGTTTGGTTAATTTGAAAGATATTACTGTCAATGAAGATGTAAGAGGCAGAGAAGGAAGGGTGTCAATACCACGACTGTATCACCAATGAAACCCATTCCGTAAAATGATAAATGTCCGTATAAATGCAAACCACCAGCTAACCCATCCCACAACTGCCCACATTAAGAACTCTGCCAAAGCACTATCTTACTACAGTGTATAATTCCTAATGTGATCGGCCCCCTCCCATCGCATGGGAAAGGTGTTTTTACTAACACTTTTCCCACACATGTCTCTATGGCTGAGATCATCAATCTTTATGGTCTCTGTCAATCCCATAGGAAAGCACATGCAGGCTTTTGCACATGCAAAAAAATAAAAAAAAATAAAAAACCTCACTTTCTCATATATATGTACTGAACCAATGCATCTCTATGGGGAACGTTCTGCAACTCCATGCAAAGCGTGGAGACACTGAACATTGGTGTTACACACTGTGCAGCACTGGACTAAGAAGTAACTCTAGTGGCCGACTGAATGACTGCCACTGTGCATGTTACTAGGCAGCAATGCAAACACTGCCTTTACCTTGAAAAGCCTGAATGGACAGGCTGTAGACATGGACATTGAAAATAAAGTTTTGTTTTAAAAAACAAAAAACATTTTCAGCTTGCTCCTAGATTCAAAGCAAATGTGTCAAGCCCTCTAATAGTACATATTCAGTATCAGCTATGGAAGATCTTCCCTAGATCCGGTTTCATACAAATATGTGAAGCCACCAAGAGCTAATGGGTAAATGAAGGAAAGAAAGATTCAGAAAAGTACAATCTACCTTTCTCCTACCCTCTTAAGCACCACCATGGAAGCAAAAATAAGTAAATACAAAGCCCACATAATTACAGTTCCTCTTTAAATATTCACTGCATATTCAACTATTCATTTAGTCCTGATGAAGAACTTTGCAACCCAAATACATTCCAAGTAACAACCTAAAAAAAGAATTCTGTATTTTGCTTTCCGTGTGTAAACAAGACAATTTACATTACAGAAACATTTAATTTAAAACTATACACTGAGAAAGTAGAAAATATTTTTTGTGGTTTCATAAAGGTTCTTTATCTTCAGTTATAATACACCAAACAGCCAGTTACGTTTCAAACTGTGTCAGACTGTCACAACAAAGTATTACTTTACTGAGAGGGTAGTGGATGCATGGAATAGCCTTCCAGCTGAAGTGGTAGAGGTTAGCACAGTTAAGGAGTTTAAGCATGTGTGGGATAGGCATATGGCTATCCTAACTATAAGATAAGGCCAGGGACTAATGAAAGTATTTAGAAAATTGGGCAGACTAGATGGGCCAAATGGTTCTTATCTGCCGTCACATTCTATGTTTCTAACTTATTATAGATATTAAAATACTGCTATATTGTACTTGACTCAAACACGTAACTGAAATTGAAAGAATAAATACTGATTACTGGTTAAGCATCCTTTCTCAGAAGCATGCAGGGTCTGTAGATATCTACTAACAGTATACAGAGAAGCTAAATTAAGAAATAACAAGGCTGCTTAATTGTGTTATTCACTGCTGAGAGTGCATTTTTTTCACTAAGAAAGTTTGGTTCAAACAGATGACTTTCTCTCCTCTGTCTGGATGACAGCATCTCAAGCACCGTAGAGTGAAATACATTTAATTATGGACAGCTCAAAGGAGAGTCATGGACTATGTGCTTTGCAATCCAATGCACAACCACCTAGCACTAAAAACATCTCATGTTTAAAAACTGGGGATCTGTTGAATTCAAATAATACTGACCAAAATAGGTAGCTTTGCATTTTAGTGTAATTTATTAAGGGAATTGTGTCAGGCATAACACAAGAATTAAATTCTGCAAATAATTGCATACAGGCATGGTGGTATGCAACAGGCAGGCCAATGGCCAAGTATTTTAAAAATGAAAAAGCATGTCTAATACATGGGAGTCCTACACTGAATCAGTATTGGGCTATGCATCTTCCTAACTGGATAATGCTTCACTTTCTCCTTTCCATACTTTAGGTTGCATTAAAAAAAAATGTAGCCGAGTAACAATTATCTTTTTTTTATCAGCATCATAACTATATGATTAACAAGGGTACCATATTCATCCCCTGAAATACAAAATTACCCCAACTGAAATTTAAAAAAACCAAATAAAAATAAAAGTATCTACAAGTATAAAACAAACATAGGACACTATTGTCTGTGCACTCAAGTATTATAGGTGGATGAAATGCACTAACAATAGTAAATATTATTGTAACCTTTGTGCATGTTTTCCACTGATAATTTGGGCATTTGTTTTCCATATATGTGATATTTCCTGTGTGCGTGCCTTGAATCTCCTGCACAAATGAGAATTAATTTGTAGAAGTAGAAAATGTCCCATTAGGAAAGCAGAGGAAACCTTAATAAAAGTCATATTATATAACAGGTGTAGGTCCCCAGAAATACAACTCACACGATGCTTGTTAAAGGACCACTATAGGCACCCAGACCACTTCAGCTTAATGAAGTGGTCTGGGTGCCAGGTCCAGATATGATTAACCCTTTTTTTTTTTTTTTTATAAACATAGCAGTTTCAGAGAACAGCCTCATTGACAGCCGCTAGAGGATCTTGCATGCTTCTCACTGTGAAAATCACAGTGAGAAGACGCCAGCAGCATTATGAATGCTTTCCTATGAGACTGGCTGAACGCGCGCGGCTCCTGACGCACATGCGCATTCAGCCGATGATGTCGCTAGGAAGAAGGAGAGGAGGAGGAAAGCTTCCCGCCCGGCGCTGGAGAAAGGTAAGTGTTTAACCCCTTCCTCTCCCCAAAGCCCGGCGGGAGGGGGACCCTGAGGGTGGGGGCACCCTCAGGGCACTATAGTACCAGGAAAACAAATATGTTTTCCTGGCACTATAGTGGTCCTTTAAGCTTTAAAACTGCTACACATTTGTAAATTAGTCTTATTAGGCTAAATGCAAATTGCTCTATTACAGAGTTCAAATCCCCTAAGGGCACCCTGTAACCACAGACAGGGGAGGGTTAATCTCTCTCCACCCCACAGGGCACCCGGTAACCACAGACAGGAGAGGGTTAATCTCTCTCCACCCCACAGGGCACCCTGTAACCACAGACAGGGGAGGGTTAATCTCTCTCCACCCCACAGGGCACCCTGTAACCACAGACAGGGGAGGGTTAATCTCTCTCCACCCCACATGGCACCCGGTAACCGCAGACAGGGGAGGGTTAATCTCTCTCCACCCCACAGGGCACCCTGTAACCACAGACAGGGGAGGGTTAATCTCTCTCTACCCCACAGGGCACCCTGTAACCACAGACAGGGGAGGGTTAATCTCTCTCCACCCCACAGGGCACCCTGTAACCGCAGACAGGGGAGGGTTAATCTCTCTCCACCCCACAGGGCACCCTGTAACCACAGACAGGAGAGGGTTAATCTCTCTCCACCCCACAGGGCACCCTGTAACCACAGACAGGGGAGGGTTAATCTCTCTCCACCCCACAGGGCACCCTGTAACCACAGACAGGGGAGGGTTAATCTCTCTCCACCCCACAGGGCACCCTGTAACCACAGACAGGGGAGGGTTAATCTCTCTCCACCCCACAGGGCACCCGGTAACCGCAGACAGGAGAGGGTTAATCTCTCTCCACCCCACGGCACCCGGTGCCGCAGACGGGGAGGGTTAATCTCTCTCCACCCCTGGGCGCCCTGTAACCACAGACAGGGGAGGGTTAATCTCTCTCCACCCCACAGGGCACCCTGTAACCGCAGACAGGGGAGGGTTAATCTCTCTCCACCCCACAGGGCACCCGGTAACCACAGACAGGAGAGGGTTAATCTCTCTCCACCCCACAGGGCACCCTGTAACCACAGACAGGGGAGGGTTAATCTCTCTCCACCCCACATGACACCCGGTAACCGCAGACAGGGGAGGGTTAATCTCTCTCCACCCCACAGGGCACCCTGTAACCACAGACAGGGGAGGGTTAATCTCTCCACCCACAGGGCACCCTGTAACCACCACAGACAGGGAGGTTAATCTCTCTCACCCCACAGGCACCTGTAACCACAGACAGGAGGGTTAATCCCTCTCCCACCCACATGGCACCGGTAACGCAGACAGGGGAGGTTAATCCCTCTCCACCCCACATAATGGCACCGGTAGCCACAGACAGGGGAGAGTTAATCTCTCTCCACCCCACAGGGCACCCAGCCACAGACAGGGGAGGGGTTAATCCTTCTCCCACCCCCACAGGGCACCCTGTAACCACAGACAGGGGAGTGTTAATCTCTCCACCCCACAGGGCACCCTGTAACCACAGACAGGGGAGGGTTAATCTCTCTCCACCCCACAGGGCACCCTGTAACCACAGACAGGGGAGGGTTAATCTCTCTCCACCCCACAGGGCACCCTGTAACCACAGACAGGGGAGGTTGTCCACTCTCACATGGCACCAGTAACGCAGACAGGGGAGGGTTAATCTCTCTCCACCCCACAGGGCACCCTGTAACCACAGACAGGGGAGGGTTAATCCTTCTCCACCCCACAGGGCACCCTGTAACCACAGACAGGGGAGGGTTAATCCTTCTCCACCCCACAGGGCACCCTGTAACCACAGACAGGGGAGGGTTAATCTCTCTCCACCCCACAGGGCACCCTGTAACCACAGACAGGGGAGGGTTAATCTCTCCACCCCACAGGGCACCCTGTAACCAGACAGGGGAGGGTTAATCTCTCTCCACCCCACAGGGCACCCTGTAACCACAGACAGGGGAGGGTTAATCCCTCTCCACCCCACATGGCACCCGGTAACCGCAGACAGGGGAGGGTTAATCCCTCTCCACCCCACATGGCACCCGGTAACCACAGACAGGGGAGGGTTAATCTCTCTCCACCCCACAGGGCACCCTGTAACCACAGACAGGGGAGGGTTAATCCTTCTCCACCCCACAGGGCACCCTGTAACCAGACAGGGGAGGGTTAATCTCTCTCCACCCCACAGGGCACCCTGTAACCACAGACAGGGGAGGGTTAATCCCTCTCCACCCACCCACGGCACCCGGCCAACCCGCCCAGACAGGGGAGGGTTAATCCCTCTCCACCCCACATGGCACCCGGTAACCACAGACAGGGGAGGGTTAATCTCTCTCCACCCCACAGGGCACCCTGTAACCACAGACAGGGGAGGGTTAATCCTTCTCCACCCCACAGGGCACCCTGTAACCACAGACAGGGGAGGGTTAATCCTTCTCCACCCCACAGGGCACCCTGTAACCACAGACAGGGGAGGGTTAATCTCTCTCCACCCCACAGGGCACCCTGTAACCACAGACAGGGGAGGGTTAATCTCTCCACCCCACAGGGCACCCTGTAACCAGACAGGGGAGGGTTAATCTCTCTCCACCCCACAGGGCACCCTGTAACCACAGACAGGGGAGGGTTAATCCCTCTCCACCCCACATGGCACCCGGTAACCGCAGACAGGGGAGGGTTAATCCCTCTCCACCCCACATGGCACCCGGTAACCACAGACAGGGGAGGGTTAATCTCTCTCCACCCCACAGGGCACCCTGTAACCACAGACAGGGGAGGGTTAATCTCTCTCCACCCCACATGACACCCGGTAACCGCAGACAGGGGAGGGTTAATCTCTCTCCACCCCACAGGGCACCCTGTAACCACAGACAGGGGAGGGTTAATCTCTCTCCACCCCACAGGGCACCCTGTAACCACAGACAGGGGAGGGTTAATCTCTCTCCACCCCACAGGGCACCCTGTAACCGCAGACAGGAGAGGGTTAATCTCTCTCCACCCCACAGGGCACCCTGTAACCGCAGACAGGAGAGGGTTAATCTCTCTCCACCCCACAGGGCACCCTGTAACCAGACAGGGGAGGGTTAATATATTTATTGCTGGTTATATAGATATATAAAAGGGTTAATATATGTATTATTGCAGTTTATATAGATATATATATAAAGGGTTAATGCAGTTTATATAGATATATAAAGGGTTAATATGTTAATGCAGTCTATATATATATAAAGGGTTAATATATGTACTATTGCAGTTTATATAGATATATAGATAAAGGGTTAATGCAGTTTATATAGATATAAAGGGTTAATATATGTATTATTGCAGTTTATATATAAAGGGTTAATGCAGTTTATATATTGAGCCTTGGTGGTACCTGTTGCCACCTCCACGGCGCTGCTGTCCTGCTGCCCAGCCACAAACTCCTCCACCAGCCCCCATAGTGCACTGCGGTGCTCGGCCATGATGCCGCTGGGATGCACGGGGAGCAGCGGCAGGCGGTTTGTCTCCCTAGCTGCGCACGCGTACGTCTCCCAGCGCCCCGTTTCGCAGAGTCACGTGGCGAAAGGTTCGACGTGGTCACGTGACAAAAAAAAAAACCACCACAAAGCTTTATTGATCGCTGACAATTTGTCCCACAGACAAAGCTTGCTAGTTCATTCCATGAGCCTTGCCAACCTTATGATGAATATTTTCTGTTTTGTTTGAATGGGATTTATCCCCCCCCCTTTTTCTCTCTAATTAAATTTTTTGTCATAAATGCACACTGTACCAAAAGAGGGGTAACGTGTGGCCCTTCTATTACGCAGTCAGTATTAAAACAGCAGTTCAATATGTATCATTCATTGATTAATACCGGCATTCATGCCAACATATTCCATAGCGCTGTACAATTGGGAAATAGACAGTACAATATAAACCGATCAATACTAAATGTAGAGGTCTGTCCCCGAAGATAATAAATATATAAGTGTAGTAGAACATTAAACATATCTGCTTTGTAGAGTGTTTTGTTTAAAGGACCACTATAGTGCCAGGAAAACATACTCATTTTCCTGGCCCTATAGGGTCTCTAGGTCCCCCCCGCCCTCAGGGACCCCCTCCCGCCGGGCTCCAGTGTGAGGAAGGGGTTAAACACTCACCTTTTCTCCATCGCCGAGCTCCCTCGGCGGTGGGGACTCTCCGCCTCCTTTCCCCGTCATTGGCTGAATGCGCATGCGCGGCCAGAGCCGCGCGCGCATTCAGCCAGTCTCATAGGAAAGCATTTTCAATGCTTTCCTATGGACGCTGGCGTCTTGAGAAGCGCCTCTAGCGACTGTCAATGAGACAGCCACTAGAGGCTGGATTAACCCATAGGTAAACATTCTCTGAAACTGCTATGTTAATCCGAGATGGACCTGGCACCCAGACCACTTCATTAAGCTGAAGTGGTCTATGTGCCTATAGTGGTCTTTTAAGCAGGGCTATCTTCACGGTAATTGTCAATTCACTTTATTTTGTTGTCTGTCTATTACCAGCTGTTATGCATTCCTACAGCAGATTTTGTTCTTCAGGCCTCACTTCACACTCAAATAAAGATCCGCATTATTATTATTTTTTTATTATTATTATTATTTTTATTTTTTTCTTCTTCTCATCACTTCCCACCCACATTCTTCCACCCCCCCCCTTCCCCAAATAAATAGCATGCTTCTCCAGCTGTTTGAGATTCTTACTTAAAGGACCACTAGAGTGCCAAGAAAACATACTCGTTTTCCTGGCACTATAATGCCCTGAGGGCGCCCCCACCCTCAGGCTCCCCCTCCCGCTAGGCTCTGGGGAGAGGAAAGGGTTAAACTTACCTTTTCTCCAGCGCCGGGCGGGGAGCTCTCCTCCTCCTCTCCGCCTCCGATCCTCCTCTTCGGCTGAATGCGCATGCACGGCAGGAGCTGCACGCACATTCAGCTGGTCTCATAGGAAAGCATTTACAATGCTTTCCTATGGACGCTTGCGTGTTCTCACTGTGATTTTCACAGTGAGAAGCACGCAAGCGCCTCTAACGGCTGTCAATGAGACAGCCACTAGAGGATTTGGAGGCTGGATTAACCTATTTAAAAACATAGCAGTTTCTCTGAAACTGCTTTGTTTATAAAAAAAAAAGGGGGTTAATCCTAGAGGGACCTGGCACCCAGACCACTTCATTAAGCTGAAGTGGTCTGGGTGCCTAGAGTGGTCATTTAATTACCTCATCATTCCCTTTACAATTTACCAATAGTTGCTTCTCTCTGTTAACTCTTTTAGCCATGACCTTGAAATTTTCTCCTACTACCTTTTGTTTCAGTTCCCCGCTATATTCTTTAGATTGTAAGCTCACGGGCCATCTAGCTAAGCACTTTGTATAAAAGAGCTCCAATGGCTTGATATCAGCTTACGGGCAGGGCTCTCTCTTCCTCTCGTATTTGTCTGTGTATATTGTACGTTCTCCATTAATTGTACAGCGCTGCAGGATCTGTTGGAGCTTTATAAATACCAGTAATAATAATAGTAATAATAATTGTAAAGTGATGCAGATTATGTCAATTTTGTATGAATGATAAAATGTATAGAAAATTAGACTGCAGATTATACTTTAGGGATGTGTAGCTTTGGCAATCTATTCTTTAATTATACAATTAGCTTGGTGGCCATCTGTAACATTTTATTACTGTTGCTATTCTGTGTTCCCTGATATGTTCTACAGTCAACAACGTGACCACTACAAGCTTTTATATTTCAGTCCCTGAAGCAGAGATTTATTTAAGTTTATTCTCTAAAGAGTGAATGACTGGAAATTCAAAGTGAAATTCTAATTTTAGGCCAAACTGCAAACATAGGGCTTGTAGTTTATTTATTTTTTTCTTCAATGAAAAGTACAGGTTTTGTATATTCTCAGAATAACTACATCAAAAACAGTGGGTTTATTCACTAACTGCGAATAGAAATCATTTAAATCCCAAATGGCTAATGTAGGTGAAAGTAGCAGATTTCTATAGTCACTGTTTAACTATTTTTGCCTAACATGGTTATTTACCAAAAGGAGGATTGTCGGGAAGTCAAAGTAAATAACATGAACATGACTTTTCTAAGTTTGGCTATTTTTGCCTTAAATTTCGCATTCATTCTGAATACACAACAATTTAAACTGTGGCAGATAACCATGCCAATCTTGGAGTTTGGGTTTCAATTTGCTAGTAATTTACATGGTTATGTTTTAAAGTGGGAATTTAAAGAAAATATCAAGTTTAAGGCCAGGATAGCTGAAATTATAGCCTAGATGATTTAGAGAATTTTTCCAGTTCAGTTTTGACCTTAAATTTGAAACTAACCTTAAAGGAACACTATAGTCACCTAAATTATTTTAGCTAAATAAAGCAGTTTTAGTGTATAGATCATTCCCCTGCAATTTCACTGCTCAATTCACTGTCATTTAGGAGTTAAATCACTTTGTTTCTGTTTATGCAGCCCTAGCCACACCTCCCCTGGCTATGATTGACAGAGCCTGCATGGAAAAAAAAACTGGTTTCACTTTCAAACAGATGTAATTTACCTTAAATAATTGTATCTCAATCTCTAAATTGTACTTTAATCACATACAGGAGGCTCTTGCAGGGTCTAGCAAGCTATTAACATAGCAGGGGATAAGAAAATCTTAATTAAACAGAACTTGCAATAAAAGCCTAAATAGGGTTCTCTTTACAGGAAGTGTTTATGGAAGGCTGTGCAAGTCACATGCAGGGAGGTGTGACTAGGGTTCATAAACAAAGGGATTTAACTCCTAAATGGCAGAGGATTGAGCAGTGAGGCTGCAGGGGCATGTTCTATACACCAAAACTGCTTCATTAAGCTAAAGTTGTTCAGGTGACTATAGTGTCCCTTTAAATTCTAACTTTAGTGACATTCATGGTTTGTTAATAATTCTGATGGTGTTAGTGCTACATTTTAAGGAATTATGTGTACTCTATAAGACCAATTTGATTAAAGTTTTTTTTTTTTGCAGTTGTAATTTTACACTGAACAAATATTCAGGCAATTGATAGGCAAAGCTGTATGAGAGTTCTGGGTTTTCTGCATCTTCTGAAACAATTATAAGGGGCATTTGGTTTGAATGTACATGGTTCACAAGCGGGGCCGGATTAAGAGAGGGGCTGATGGAGCTGTAGCTCTAGGCCCATGCTTATAGAATAGATCCTTTAATTAAAAAAAACATATATATATATATATATATATTTTTTTTTTTTTATTTTTTTTTAACTACTCTTCACATACTCTTGCCTAAGTATGGAAACTTAAGATGGATGTAGGGAAACAAAACTAGTGTGGACTCGCTGACA
This sequence comes from Pelobates cultripes, assembly GCA_933207985.1. NCBI lineage: Eukaryota > Metazoa > Chordata > Amphibia > Anura > Pelobatidae > Pelobates > Pelobates cultripes. Next base: position 117,082,138 of record OW240922.1, on the reverse strand, counting down.
ATAAAATTAGTTAAGGTAAAACTGACTTTGCGCACTATGCAAATGCTCTTGCTGCTTCAGTCTCTCTAACACTGATATGATATGTTTC
>OW240922.1:116877009-117081557 GCA_933207985.1 Pelobates cultripes | reverse complement strand
GTGTGTGTGTGTGTGGGTGCTGTGTGTGTGTGTGTGTGATGTTAGTGTGTGTGTGTATGTGTAAGGGTGCTGTTAGTGTATGTGAGGGTGCTGTGTGTGCTGTTAGTGTGTGTGTGTATGTGTAAGGGTGCTGTTAGTGTGAGTGCTGTGTGTGTGCTGTATGTTTGTGTGTATTGTGTGGAGGTAGGGGGGCTGTTTAGTTAATATCCCCCCTCCCTTCTTACCTTTTGTAGGGGGGGGACCGTGCTGCTGCCATCCCTGGTGGTCCAGTGGTGAGTGAACTCTAGCCCCGCATCTTGTGGGGCTGGAGTTCACTCTCGCGAGATCTGAGCGTTGCTGCAGCAACGCTCCAACCTCGCGAGAGGAACCCGGCAGAGCTGCTGGCTAGAGCTCCCCGGGTCCTCTCCTGCCTCCCTCCCTGCCTGTGGGTCGGTGAGGGAGATCTTTGATCTCCCCACCGGCCCATGGAGGGAGGCACATAGAGCGGGCCACGGGGATTAGGGTGTGCCTGCCTCCCTCCCTGCCTGTGGGTCGGTGAGGGAGATCTTTGATCCACCGGCCCATGGAGGGAGGCACATAGAGCGGGCCACGGGGATTAGGGTGTGCCCCGGCACACCCCATGCGCATGCCTATGCCCAGGCCCCAGCTCCCTAAAGTTTTGCGGAAGAGGACAAAGAAAGGTTAGAAAGGAGAACATAGCAGGCAGTGTAGATGTGAGAGGTGTAGTCTGAATCAATTAGGGCTCCCACCCATCGCCGCCCCAGTCGTAACTCCCGGTGCACCCCCATCCTGCCTGTACCGGGTCATATATAGGAACCACGGCATCCACGTCTCCGCGTGTCTGGTTCCTCGTCCTGTCAGAGTAGCATGTGTTACCATTTGTTCTTTTTAACCCATTAGACAGCCACACCCTAATATGTATTTGAGTAGGAACATATAGAATATGTAATATTCTACAGGCGCCATCGCATGTTGATCCCCTGGTGTTCCCCATTTAGGGACACCAAAGAACTGTCCCCAGCAAGCACATTGCAAGCGCATCATTAGATACATTCACATTATGCTGAAAGCAGTCGTGGCACCAGGACTACAATGCATAGTCTGACCTGGGGCAAGCACTCTATTCAACAAGCACCTTCTCTGGGTATCCCACCCCCTTTCCAGACAGGACTGCTGATTTTGAGCATCGTGAGTAACACAAATGGCATCATTGGCATGTCCCCATAAGCTCTCCCACCTCGTCTCAATTTGATACTGCCCAATGTCGGGAGGTATGCTGGTCTCTTCCTGACTAATCACTAAAGAGTGACTTATGATACAATTAAAAAAATGTAAACACACTAGCCATAAATAGCCATGTTGGTTATCTTTTTATTTTTTCAATTTCACTATTTGTGTCTAGTTTTTGTAAATCATTTTCAATTAAATCATTTTCAAACCGTTTAGTGAATATTTCCCTTAAATCATTTTGTGCTGTCTGTTTGTCTTACTGCTGACAAATAACTAGGGTGAACTTAACTGCTATAGATTTCTTTAGATCTCATTATAGAACAAAGGGTAATTATTATTATCAAAAATCTATTCTTTAAACAGAATCCAATCTCAATTCTATTAGTTTTAATTAGTTGTTTACACATTGAAGTGTTTCACATGGTTAATGCAAAACGATTCACCAAGAAAGACTAAATCAAGCTCCCTTGAACGGGAACCTCATCACCTCTTGTTGCCACATGCCTGGTTTGTTTTGTCATAATTCTGTTTTAGCTTTACCCACTGTTTAGCACTGCAGAACATGTTGCCGCCTTATAATTAATAAGTTAGGCACATTAAAAGAAAATATTCATTAGCTGAAGCTAAAACTAGACTTTATTCACTAAATAGTTTGTTGTAATGAGCAACCAAAACATTTTCGCAAAACTTTGTTTAAAATTGCAGTTGAAGATTTTATATATTAAGATTATTGACGTATCAGGGTAATATATGAAAAGTGGTACAGCTGTTTTCATGCCAACATTTTGTTGTGATTTGTGTTTATGCCATAATTTTGCTTAATCTGTGCCACATTGTATTCTGTTGTGCCATTCCTGACAGTTTTGTCCTTTTTTGACAATTATTTTTAACATTTTAAATAGCGAGGGTTGTCAACGTATAGAAAAGAAGTGCAAAAGTGTCAAATTTTTCTGACAACATTTTCCATGAGTGGCGCATTATTTGAAACAGGTCTTTTCCTTTTTTTCTTTTCAAGGAAAGGTTAAAGGACCACTCTAGGCACCCAGACCACTTCAGCTTAATGAAGTGGTCTGGGTGCCAGGTCCAGCTAGGGTTAACCCATTTTTTCATAAACATAGCAGTTTCAGAGAAACTGCTATGTTTATGAATGGGTTAAGCCTTCCCCTATTTCCTCTAGTGGCTGTCTCATTGACAGCCGCTAGAGGCGCTTGCATGCTTCTCACCGTGATTTTCACAGTGAGAGCACGCCAGCGTCCATAGGAAAGTATTATGAATGCTTTCCTATGATCGGCTGAATGCGCTACAAGAAGCTCTTGCCGCTGCTGCAAGATTCAGTCGACGGGGGGAGAAGAGGAGGATCGAAGAGGGAGAGCTCTCCGCCCAGCGCTGGAAAAAGGTAAGTTTTTACCCCTTTCCCCCTTCCAGAGCCGGGCGGGAGGGGGTCCCTGAGGGTGGGGGCACCCTCGGGGCACTATAGTGCCAGGAAAACGAGTATGTTTTCCTGGCACTATAGTGGTCCTTTAAAGGATCCTAACATGTATAGCTTGGAGGAAAGACAAGACAGGGGGGATATGATAGAAACATTTAAATACATAAAGGGAATCATCACAGTAAAGGAGGAGACTATATTTAAAAGAAGAAAAACTACCACGACAAGAGGACATAGTCTTAAATTTGAGGGGCAAAGGTTTAAAAATAATATCAGGAAGTATTACTTTACTGAGAGGGTAGTGGATGCATGGAATAGCCTTCCAGCTGAAGTGGTAGAGGTTAACACAGTAAAGGAGTTTAGGCATGCGTGGGATAGGCATAAGGCTATCCTAACTATAAGATAAGGCCAGGGACTAATGAAAGTATTTAGAAAATTGGGCAGACTAGATGGGCCGAATGGTTCTTATCTGCCGTCACATTCTATATTTTCTAAGTTTAAAAATCCTTCAGATTATGAATGCCTTTTACTCCTACTAATAATAGTTTTTGTCTTCTTAGTTTCTGAATGTAATCCATTAAAATTTCAGCAGAAAACAAAAGAGGCAAAAAAGAAAAATTAAATTAAAAATAAATATATACCTTAACAATAAAAACACCAAGCGGGACGACTTAGAGTGTACATAAAGACGGAGACGCGATCGCGAACTGGCAACTATGTATGCACCCGCTAGACTTGTTCATGAAGCTTGTGGGAGTTCACAGATATGCGGTCTAGTGGATATTGTTTGTAATTTGAGGTTCAAAGATCGACACATTTTGTATGTATTCTGTGGATGTCTGCCAATGGTTCTGTATGTAACGTATAATATCTATAAGATGTCCTGTGTTGGAAAAAAATAAAGAATATAAAAAAAAATTTTTTTTAAAAATATAGAGGAAGATTATTTTATTGCCTTACAGTAAACGCGGAAAAATGTCCCCAAAGTATAAAGGTGAATCAACAGTTTTATTTTATAAGAAAATCAAGCTTTGCCACAAATTTGGTGCAAAAGTGAGTATGACCATTTTTTTGTATACCCTTTTGTCTCTTACTATAGCTATCTGCTGTGTACAGTTTTGCTTAAATCAGTTGTTATAAAGAATAGATTGGATACTAGTGTTGCACGAAAAGCAAACAAAGAAACAAAGAAATTCATGAACCCAAATAAAAGTGAATGAAGTGTGACAATAGTTAATTTGGAAACCCTACAAGCAACAAAGCAGCTTCAACACATGCTAATTGCAAAACAAATGATCCTTTGTTGTTATTGACCATTAAAGAAACACTGTAGCATTAGGAATACAAACCTGTATTCCTGACGCTATTGTGTCCCTGTGCCTAGTTAGATTCAGCCCTCCCTGTTGAATAACAGGTTTAGAAAACGCTTTAACCTGACCTTTTTTCCAGTGCCGAGACTCCCTTACTCACCTCTCTGCTCGCTATAAGATCGTGGAGAAAGCATTGCTTCCTCATCTCTGGTCCATTACAATACTAATAATACTAAAAAATAATAGAGGATCATTGGGGACCTGATACGCATGTACAGCAAGTGCATCCAATGCTTCTAGTAGGAACGCATTGAATCAATGCTTTCATATGAGCTGTAATGTCACGTGGGTTAGTTTTACTTGGTCAGTGCACCACAATAGTGGGATAGCAGAATATTTCACCAATATGTCAGTTGATACCGCTCCCAAGAAGATCAGGTAATTGAAGTTAAAAGACGTTGTCGGACCATGATATGTTAATAGAGCCCCACCACCATGGAGACCGAGTGATACCTTGTTAAAATCCAAAGAAAACATAGAGTATATCAATTTAATGTCTAAATATTTTTTTGAAGAAAATATATCAGAAGAGATTTCTTTTAAATGCCTTTGGAGTACTTTTAAAACCGTAATAAGGGGCTATTGGATTAAATTGCAAGCCAAGAAAAAAAGAAGAAAGGACTAAATCTGTCAGATCTTACATTCAGTTTTATATAGTCTTACCACACTTAACAAGGAAAATGTTTTGCTAAAGAGGGACAACCAAATCAAGATTTTTCGAGATATGATCAACACAAAAATATCGGAAAGAATAGAAACTAGTTTAAGCAGCCTAAAAAACATATTCTACTATAGGAACAACAGAGTAGATAAAAGTCTAACAAGTTAAACAAAAACAAAAATAGATAACAAAATGTATAAAATAATAAAAGATGGCAAGACATATTTAAAGCCAGAAGAGATAGGTAATGTGTTCAATATTTTAATGAAAAACTCTATAATCTGGAGGACTTCTCAATATCTTTACAAATGGCTAATTATTAAAAAAATTCTAATATCCCGACAATATCTTTGGAAAATGTAAGGATTCTGTACCAGCAGTTTGACTCGGCCGAGGTTCAGCACGCAATTAGTAAGTTACAATATAATAAAGCCCTGGCAGCAATAGGGTCGGCCTCCCTATCCTGAAACAGAACAAGGTACAGACGGATGCATCAAGCTATCGCCCAATATCTTTAGTTAATATAGATATGAAGATATATGCTTAAATTTTATCAGAAAGACTTAAAAAGATCTTACCTTCAGTAATTCATTTGCATCAGATAGGTTTCCTAATGGCAAGACAGGCTTGTAATAATACAAGATGGGTGGTAAGACAAACCCTAAATAGACCCTACCCTAACCCTGCCCCTACCCTAACCCTAACCCAATCCTACCCTAACCCTACCCTAACCTAGCCCTAACCTTAGCTCTACCCTAACCCAACCCTACCTGAACCCTAACCCTAACCCTACCATACATTATCCCTACCCTAACCCTAACCTAACCTGGACTACGAAGGCTATACGACACCTGGGTATTGATATTATCGCAGATACAAAAGAAATAATGTCAGGGAGCGATAGGATACCCGGTAATTAGAAAGATCTATCTGGCAAATATGATTATCCACGTCCACAAATTAAAAACCAATGATTCAAAGGATCGGGTGTGGTATAAATTGGACAATGCAGAGTAGGCTCTGACAACCTTGCTTATCTAATGTGGAATGATATAGAAATAAACTACACTAATAAGGATCTAGAAAAATCATTAATAATTTCACAAACCTTGAAAGAATAGCAAGGTATAAAGAAATATTTAAAAAATTCATAATAAGATCTACGAAGGGTCTGATATTAGAATATTGGAGACACTTATGCCTAACATTGATCGAAGAAGTTGGATCAAACAAAGCGATTATACTAGAAGTGAAATATGCGATAACTACCAGCTTCTTTCTTTTGATAAATTGAAACAGGAAATTAACCTTCTCCCACAAGAATTATTTAATTACCTTCGAGTCAAAGGGTTTCTTAGAGAACATTAATTAAAGGATAATAAGGATATAATTGACCTACTGAATAAAACATTCAATGGCACAAACCAAAATTGGCTATTACTAGGGCAATGGAGTTTATAGGTGTGAAAACTCCTATACCGAACATTTCAGCTGTGAAGCAGTGGGAAAGAGACGTGGCTATCTCTCTAAGCAACAGGGTGTGGGATTTAATACTCTCAAAACTCAAAAAACACATTCATTGTCTTAACATAATTGAGACACAAGTGAAAGTCATGTATAGGTGGTACATGGTCCCTGTGAGACTTTCCAGGATTTCCCCTTCCAACTCCATAGTTTCTTGGAGGTGTTTACAGCTAGAAGGAACTTTGTACCACGTATGGTGGAATTGCCCTAGAATGGTTCAATTTTGGGACTTAGTATTTAAAATCATAAAAGATACTAATGGTATACCGCTAATTAAAAACCCCAGAAATTGCTTTGTTAAATTTGAACAGTAAGGTAGGTGTTAGAAAATATGACATTCTGATTACACATTGCTTAAAGGACCACTATAGGCACCCAGACCACATCAACTTATGAAGTGGTGTGGGTGCCAGGTCCCTCTAGGATTAACCCTGCCTGCTGTAAACATAACAGTTTCAGAGAAAACCCTGCTATGTTTACATATGGGTTAATCCAGCCTCTAGTGGCTGTCTCATTGATAGCCACTAAAGGCGCTTCCGCACTTCTCACTGTGATTTACAAGAAGACGCCAGCGTCCATAGGAAAGCATTGAGAAATGCATTTATTCACAAGCAGTTTAAACTGAATGTACAGTCCATTGTTGGAAATTTTAATTGAATAGAATTTTTTTGTGAAAACTGGGGGGAAAGAAATCTCCAAATCAGCTACATTTTCATTTCAGCTATTATGGTTTCAAATTTCAATTCATTTTTAATTCTCAAAAATCACATTATGGTGAATCAGCCTGTAGACAATGGATCGTAGTGAATTGATAATTGAATTACAAAATTCAGGCTAAAATAGACAGGGCGTGACCGGACTATAGTTGAGATGAAGGCTTTTTTCCAAATGAGCTATTTTTGCAGTTCAGTTTACAATCCACTATAGTTTAATGAATACATTCTAAAAAAAAAAAAAATAGAAAAAGTTCTAGAAGTGGAATTATCACAGCAAAAATCTATTGATGACATAGCTTTAACTTTTCTGTCTTAAGAAATTAAAAAGGTACACCTCCCAGCTATCAGTAAGAGTCTGGTTTTGTCAGTTCATACCAAGGATTTATTAATTTACTGATGATATTGTCATTTACCAGGAGTTCTAAGAACATGGCCAACTCTTGCCGATAACAAGTAGCAGGGCTAGAGGACAGCATGGGGACGGATGGTAGGCAGAGGGAAGGAGTGTGATTATAACGCTGTTTTAAACGGCAATTTTTACATTTGCTATTGATTTCGCTTAGATGGAAATTACTGAGGAATTAGTTTATGATTTTAGAAAAAATGGCATGACAGGTCCCATTTAATCACATACCAAACTGTGACAGATTGAAATCTGAATGTCAAAATTTAGGCAAACTCAACTGCGTCAGAAAATTCTCCAACCCTGGTCTAATCACAGCTTTGTTATTTTACTAAATTGGCTATTCTGGCCTATATCTTAAATGCCAGCAATATATACTTTAGCTAATAAGCCTAGTGTTATCCTTTTCAAAACTACATATCGGCCAAGTTTAGAGGTAACATGTAGACAGATTTCATTAATTCACTCTATGGATGATCTTTTAGTGCAGTACAGAGTAACCTGATCTGAAAATTGCTCTTGAAACATAACCACAGGGCTCTCTCTCTAATAATTGATGTACTGAGCATATGGTCACCATAGCAATTTTTACGTTCATTCGGTAAACAGTGAGAGTTAGTCACTAAACTCCAAATTTCAATGAATTAAATGCAATGGCAATATTGAGGGTAAAATAGCCAAGCTATGACTATAGTTAGCTGAGTTTAAGAATTTCTCTAACTACCGCAGACTCCTTTTATATTTCATATTAAAATGGAAACTATAGTGCCAGGAAAACAAAGCTATATTTTGGGGAACAAATAAAGAAAGTAAAGTAATAAATAGAGCATACAAGTCAAGGCAAAAGTGCATTTTGAGTATTTTTCCTGTTTTTCCACTTTAATGTGAATTTTGCTTTTTTCCCCCATCCAGTGAATAACCTGGCAATATATAAATTGTCATTTGTTTAGCATTTTACTTTTTTACACAATGGTTTGTTTCTGTTTTCTATGTAAATAAAGGTATAATTTGTAATAGCAAAACATATGAACTTTACACAATGCAATTTACTTATTTGAGTATATTTAGAAACATAGAACCATAGAATGTGACGGCAGATAAGAACCATTCGGCCCATCTAGTCTGCCCAATTTTCTATTTTTTTTTTTTTTTTTTAGAAGATCAATCATTTTTATTGTCAAATAAACTAAAACAAAAATGTAATATCCTAAAAAAGAACAGATGGCTGACATCCTTCAGTTTATATTATAACCCATTACATTATGCATTATTACAAGGTTAGGCAGCCATTTACATGCCATCTTTAGTCATGAAAACAAAACCTTCAGTAGCTGGGGCAAATTTATGGTTTGGTAAAGATGAAGGTAAAATTCCAGCAACCACTTTACTTCGAATCCTATGTCCTGAATCCTAGCATGATGACGAATAGGTCAGTTGGTTGAATTGTCCACTTGGCATTTTATGGCAATATTTTACATATAAAAACAGGTAACACAACCAGCACAAATGAAACAAAAATACAAAAAGTACATCCCTTGCAGCAGCATTTAATCCTTAATCCCTCCTTAAATTGTTATAAAAAAATAAAATCAAGACGAATCACTAAAAACACTTCATTTAGATCTTTGACAGAAGATTCTCTTAATTTGTTACACTGTCTGGTAAGGAAGGATAGTACGGGCAACTACAAGCGCAGAGAAATGGTCACGTTGGGTTCTCGTAGTTCAAATCTTTCGACTTGGTAAAGAGTTAGGCTCGTTCCTTCTAGCATATTCTGATGGAGGACCTTTGACATGATCTTCAGGACATAAAAATATAAAATACAGGAATAGCTATGTGCGCAGCAGAGTAAAATCCTACTTAAAATTTGTATTAAAACGTAAATTTGTTTCTCTAAAAAAATTTTTTTCAAAAATACAAAAATAAGTGTCTTTCAGCAAGTGTACTGTCAGCCAACACTAGGAAGGCAGTGTTTTAGTTTTTGGGAACTCCAGCAACAATGTCAGCCTCGATGCCACAGTGGTCCTCTCCACGCAAAATCTTGAAGTAGCCATTATCACCCCAGTCTGTGTTCCAGGAGTTTGCACACAGCCAGTATGAGGTATTATTCTCTACACCCCAGCTCAACATCCTAATAGCATGGCCTCCAAGTACTTGTCCTGCCACATGGTTGGGAAATCTGAATAAACCACAAAGTCTGCCTCCACCGGTCTGTTCTTGTAGATGTCTGCCATGATTTCTTGCTGATCTTTTGGGACATGGTAGGAGTTTCCTCCAAAGTGTTTATCGGTCGAGTAGTCGGGAGTGTTGCCAGATTCAGATTCTTTCACACACTTTGGAGTGTCACCCTCCTCCCCTTTGCAAGCCGGACGGAAGCCATTGACACGATGCTCACAGGGTAGGATTGAGTATGGCCTGAAACCCACATGTGAGTCATACCATCCTCCAGAGAACAGGCCTTTCTCAACCCAGTAATCTCAGGCTGCTCCAGGGTATCCTCCATTACAGCCCATTCCACACTTTGAGCCGCAACAAGAAAGCAGGTCTTCAGCAGAAACCTCCACGTTTACTTTTCCATTAGAGTGAACACAAGTACGATCAGAAATTGCCTCCATTGCACCGAACGTCCAGCGTGATCCACAGGAACCTTGGTCCCGAATTTCCCTGATAGTTGGACAGTTTGGCCAAGCTTCCTGAGAGTCAAAGTTTTCAGGCAAGTCCATTTGTCCAGCAAATGAATACCTGGTTGGTGGTTTAGGACCTCCTAATACGGTTCCACAAAGTCTCTTAACATGGTCCAGGTCCAGGTTTTGAAGTTATGCCCAGCCGTCCACGTAGTGTTTAGTTTGTTGATGTAATTTATCATATCAGGGGATAAAGGTTCAAAGAAGGTGATATTACGGCAGTCGGCGTTGGTGGCCAGAATGCAGAAAAGGACCACAGGCAGCCACATTGTTGTGCAAATCCCACTGAGGTTGCTGCCCTTTCAAAGGAAAGGAAGGGATTTATTCATTTATTTAAGTATTTTGATTAATCACCAAACAGGGAGTTGTGAAACAGATGCAAAAGAAGAAATTATAGATTTAAGGTCAAAAATTAAAAATGGAAAAATTCACAACTTCACAATTTTTATACCTTGTCTGTTTTGGCCTTAAATGTGCAGCTCCGCAGTCAATTCTCCTCAATTCCCATGTATTTTATATAAATAATTGATAATTCACATTATAATTATTATTATTGGTTATTATTTGTTATTATTATAATGCTAAGTGACAACCATTTATACTCCATGATATACAGAAGACGTTGACATTATTTCATTCTAAACAGTAGTTTAATTTGAGACTTTTGGATACATTCTTACATACATTTCAGGCTTATCTTTCCTTGCTAATCAAAGTATCCTCATGTCTGAGAAAAGCATGGAGATGCAGTATGTAATTAAAAGCTATTGGTGCAGCCAGCGAGCATTTACAAATGCTAAAAATAGGCAAATGTACTTAGCTTAATGGTAACAAGATAGGCTTAGAACTCTGGCGTGAGTGTGCTTGGAGTCCTGTGTCGTGTGCGGCTGGCAAGATCACAGCATTTGGAGGTGTTTTAATAAATACAACACAAATCAAATAACCCACTGTCGCTGCTGAATGAGGTAGATTATATTTTCTGAAGCTTCACTGGGTTTTAGTATACATGTTTGCGTTACATTATAATTAAATATAAAATATTAATGAGGAAAAAGTAACTGTTGTGGAAGATCAACTGTTAATTTAGATTAACCCTTAAAGAGACCATCGATATGCTGTTTGGTAAAAAAGGGACAAAAACCGTATTAGAGGAACACTATAGGCACCAAGACCACTTCTTCTCAATAAAGTGGTCCGGGTGCCATGTGCCCCATTTTAACCCTGCAGTTGAAAAATTTTTGCCATTCTGTTCACATTGCGTGGTTAACTTGCCTCTATTGGCTGTGAATATGACCTCCACTAGAGGCGCTTCAATGAAATAATGGAGTAGAACTCTGCTATTTTAGTTAGTTGGTCTCGGAGAGACCGTGTGATTGGCACGTGCGCACTGGCCTCCCAATGCTTTTGATTATGTTTTCAGTCAAGGAGGTGGAGGTTTAAGTGGGAGACCAGTACAGCAATGGAAAAAAGATGAACACTGGTAGCGCTGGTCCGGTCACCTAAACGGCGGCCTGGGTACTATAATGCTAGTAATTTGTATTACCAACACTATAGGTTTCCTTTAACCTATAATGCTGGACATGGCCTAACTGTGGAGTATGTCATCAGCCTTAAGCACATCAGGCAAGGCACTAAATAACCAATTGTGCATGCACAGTGTAATTTCTAAGCAATCTACACTATGTATTCCGTCTTCTTGAGCATTGCCAAGGCCTTATGGGAGTTGGAATTCCATGACAGCTCACTAGCTAGCCTTTGGCTAACCCTGTGTCATATACAGAAATAACATAATATAGCAGCTCTATTTTAATATTTTAAGGGACACTTCAAGCACCATAGCCACTGCAGATTATATCAGTGAGGACACAAGGAGGGTACTAATGCAGTCCTCCCATTTTGAAGAGGTTTGACAAAAAATACGAGTCCCCCAGCCCACATAACACACTCCTATCGCCAATATGATCACATGGGGACATATTTACAAAATATTTGGAGCTTTCTGTATAGATATCTAACATACATAACTTAACTAAATAAAAGTATTATGCTTGTTAAAACCAAATATTTTTTAAAGCCTGTTTTAAATTGGGATACAAATATAACAAAACAATGTTTGCCAGGCGCAATTTAAATGTCATTCCTATGACCATATGGATCATATGTTTAGGTTGAAATTACTGTAATATCTCCTGAAGTACCTCGCAGAGTTTATTTACTTAAGTTCTGATGTAGTTCAGATTCACAAAATTCACATCTTTATTAACCCCTGGAATAAAAGGGAATCATGACATGTCACACATGTCATGTGTCCTTAAGGGGTTAAAGGCAAATCCTGCTGAAATTCTGTATCAATCTTGATAACAGTCAGGGTTTTTCACTACAGTGACAATTGCCCAGAACACAAAGTGAATTTAAAAATGTTGTCCAAAAATATGAGAAGAATTAGCCAAGCCAGTTTATGGCCTAACATTCTAAATGTGTCTTGGATTCAGTTTTAATACCTGGCACTTCTCACATTAATTAATAATTCTGAATTTCCGGATACCCCTACTTGGTACTGGATAATATTTGCTAATTCAAACCTGGGTGTTCAGATTTAAATGAATAAAATCCATGTGAAACTAATTTAGCATTAATAATTATTTCCCCAACTCTATTAAATATACCAATCTTGTATTAAGGTGACAGGGGCTTCTACCAACAGCCTACTATCTGAAATAGTGGCAGAAATTATTAAATGATCCACAGAAACTTTGAGGTTACCAATGGTGACCTGCAGGAGGAGTGTGAGCCTTTGAAGTCACATAGGAGGAGCTGTTAAAGGGATGTTTTTCACGTATTCTGGTTTATGACTTAATGCTCTGGGTGGAATGCAAAAAATCCAATAAACTGAGTGAACCTCTGAAAAGAGACGTGGTATAAAAAAAGAATTATATGTCTGCAAAAAACATTATGAGCAGACTAGTGCAAGAGCAAAAATACTGCAGACAATTTTTATTTTTGTTTATTAATGTTTCAGAGGAAAATATTGTACGGAAAATAAACACATACCAACAGCTCTGTTTATATAACAATGGGTAAAGCAAAACAAATGCAAAAATTAACTAAATTTAGCTAAGGGAAACTCTCTCTCTCTGTCCAGGAACTACAAAACATTGGTCTCAGTTTGTAAACAGATCCTGCTTTTTTAAAATTTATATATAAATAGTTTTAGACTAGAAATTATAGCCGAATCAGTCGAGTAATGCAGATGTGAACTAGATTAAATTAGTACCTTGTAATACCTCTTCTATTGGACTAACAGAATTTTGGAATGACAAGCTCTCTTTTTCAAGTCTAAAGCATTTCTGAACAAAAATGTTAAGTTATATTCACAGTGGGTGTTTATGAAGGGGAATGCCACTGTGACAAAAACAGGAGGGCAAGAAAGAAGTCTAAAGCTCAGGACTGTCCTGTTGAATCCAGGACAGTTGGGAAGTACTGTGCATGCCATGGTATATATGATTCTCGCTTTTAAAAGCAATTTGATACAACATACTCCAGTTTAACCTTTACAAGAAAAGGCCTTAAGTTTATCTACACCAGACAGATGACCAGTTTGTTATCATTAAATGATTTTCAGGGGGGAAAAAAGCCAGAAATGCTTAAATATCTACTGAAACCACAACACAATGTCAAATGTGGATGAATCAGCTGTGTAGACGAAACCTTCCAGTAATCTAATTAAAACAGAAGTATTGTTCACCAAGGGACACCCATCCTGGCAGTTTTGTGTATCTGGGGGTGGGGGTCACTGACCCCAGCTTAGCAGTGATGATCTCTCCTTGAGCTGGGAGATTACATGCAGAGGAACAGACACAGCAGGGGAAGGGTTTGCAGAACTGAGATAAAAATCCCTGGGAAGGAGACACACAGCATGGGATCTCATCAGTCTCAAGTGAATGAAAAGGGGGGTGCAAGCAACAAAGGTTAATTTGAATGCATATTAATTGTGTGTAAAGGGAGGGAGGGGGTTTACTGGGCTGCAGAGTGACTCTAGGGCTGTGTCACATGCTCTTACCTGAACAGGGAGGAGTAAGAGGTGGATTCCATTTACAAGGAAACATTTTGTAACAAACAGTTGATAGGGGCATTGCCTGTGAGCTTGGGCAGGGGCACAGGAAGAGGACAGTCTGTACAGATCAATCAGGATGCAGATCCCTTCTTCCTTGTAGGATTACAGTATCAGGGGAGGCTCAGTCCACAGACAGGACGTGTGCAAGATCAAAGCACTTTTCTCTCCCTCCATCCTGTGTCCATGTTTGAGAGCTGTGCTGGGATCCCCCCAAGGTGCTCTCACTTCCTGCATGCTTGAACAGTGAAAGGCAGGAAATTGCCCTGAAAACTGAGATGAATCAAGGAAAAGTTGGGGAAGATCCTGCAGACTGGAAGTAACCCTTTGGCAGCTTCTGGATTTTTTCGCCCCAGCTTTACCTCCCCTCAGCCCTCTTTTGCAGATTGGGGGGAGCAGACTGCCCTGACTGGCTGTGCATGGGGATTTACTGATTGCAATCCGGCCATGGGAGGCTGTATGGGCAGACCCCGAGGGGAGAATCGCAGAACCCACTCCAGGGCCTCAGGCTACCCCAGCAAGAGAGCAGGTAAAATTGGGGACTTTTTCTTCACCCATGTGTATCTATTTCAGGGGCCACGATGCCCTAATCCGTAAGAGCCTTGGGGAGGGGGTGGACAACTGAGCCTATTGTTTATAAGTGTAAATGTATACAAAGTATCCATTTATTCTGAGACACAGCATTCCATTCAGGGAGACTGGAAACAGAACCTTAGAAGATCCCTGTAGAACCTTGAGGAAGTGTTACAGAACGATCAGAACAGTCAGCGAAAGAAACAGTTCTTTAACTCTCCATAGTCCTAAAAAAAGAGGTGCTGCAGCAGCTGCTCATTGAAAACACTTCTAATCCTATATCTCATCCCCCAGCAGTCCAGCTTTCATGGATTGCCTGGAAGGCTGTGGGTTATCTGACAAGCATTTTCTCAATATTTCCCCAGCTCAGCATTGCTGTCATGTAGTTTCACTTCCCCCAATCTCATGTCTAAGAGGTTTGCTTTATCTCCCATTAGACCCTGCAATTAGGAAGGCTGTGTTTATCAAACAGCACAGTATCTGAGATAAGGCTACACAAGCAGAAATGGCTATATGCATTCACACACATCAAAGTCACCAGCTGATTGAATTCAGCTTCTCTATGTAACCATGAAATCCCAGTGTGATAAGTTATTTACTGCAGGTCCAGTAACTAGGAAACATAGGTCTAAGTTTGTAAACAGAACCTGCTTTTTTATATCTCTCTTACAAGTAAAAATAACCAAGTAAGATTAATGCATTGACTATCAGTTACTGTATAAATACAGATAAAGCCCAAGTAACATAACTTACATAATAATTCACTAAAGTGTGAATTGTGAGTAATTCCAAGTGAATTTAAATTTTAGAAGAAAGTTGCTGAATTGGGAAAATTCTCCAACACAACTGCTTTTCAATTTACCTATTTTAGCCTAGAATTTTAACATTCACAATTTCACAAAAAAATACAACACTGTGTCTATTTACTACAATATGTACTGTGTGCCTTGAAAGTGAATCCAAATTCAAACAAAAATAGTCCAGATATAACCGTAGCGTGGTTGGAGCATTTTTGATAAATTAATTTCAACGTCATTCATTTAACCACCTTATAGAGTTTGTAAAATATTTTAAGGTGAAGTTCCAGAGGCAGTGATATAAATTATATAACTGTGACAAGAGGATTAATGAACAAAGTCGTTAATAATGTGAAATTGGAAACAAAATTCAAAAATGCAGGCCAACAAACTAGCCACGTTCGAAAAATCTCTAATAGTTGAATTTCCTTTTTGAAATGTCATTTTTCATTTAATGTCTAGTAAATTAAGCTTAAGTTGTGGGTGTGGGTCCAGTTTTCACACTTGACAAACCCACACCATTGTGCGCACACGTGTGGGTGTGTTTGCGTGTGTGTGTAATTTATTTTTAATTTTTATTCAAGTCGGAATTTTTATCTCTTAAATGAGTATTGCGAAGTACTGAAGAATTGAGGCCAGAGTAGTCAAATTTGGAAAATTTAACAATTTTTCCAGTTCTGTCATTTTGTTTTAAAATTTGCTATCTTAGTATCACGACTGGACATTGTTTTATTAAACTGTCTTGCTTGTTTGTCCACTCTATGGTGAAACCAGAGCCTTTTCAAAGCGATTAACTGGCCTAACATACATGACAGGGACAGACAAGGGAAGTTTAAAGGAATTCTTTAAGTACCATACCCATTACAGACCCCTGAAGTTGTTATGGTGCCAAGAGGGCCCTCATGATCTCCCAGAGTAAGTAGTCAAACTCTTTTTATAGGACCACACTATAGGCACCCAGACAACTTCAGCTCAATGAAGTGGTCTGGGTGCCAGGTCCCCCTAGTTTTAACCCTCAGCTGTAAACATAGCAGTTTCAGAGAAAAATAGAGAAACTGCTATGTTTACACTGAGGGTTAATCCATCCTCTAGTGGCTGTCTCCTTGACAGCCGCTAGAGGCCGATTCCACGATTTACACAGAGTAAATCGCACTTATTTGACGCTGGACCTTCTCACGGAGTCTAGCATCAAATAAGATCCCCATAGGAAAGCACTGAGTAATGCTTTGCTATGGGCAGGTTTGAATGCGTGCGTGCCTCTGGCCGCACATGTGCATTCTGCTCCACTCGGGAGCTGACATTGGCGGGGGAGGAGAGGTCACTGGCGCTGGATTAAGGTAAGTGGCTGTAGGGGGGCACTCCAAGAGCCTAGAGTGCCAGGAAAACAGGTTTGTTTTTCTGGCACTATAGGATCCCTTTAAGAACGCTTGCACTACTTACCCAGGTCCTGCCAGGCACCCATTGCAATCTGACCTGGTGCTGGAAGATCTTGGTTAAACCCGATTATTGTTGTTGAACCGTTCCTTTAGTTTGTCTTGGTGGTATGGGAAGGTGTGAATGTTAACTTATCATGGCGATCAATGTTATTAACAGTCAAACACTTGGGTCTCCCACAGAACATTCTTATTCAACTGAGCACAGCTGGAGCACAGAAAGAGACCTCCTATGGGAAGGCCCCACGGTTGGGTACTATATTATTACATAGGCCCATTTTATCCAGTGGATGCATAGTAATCAATTGACTCCCAATTAATATTCTTAATTTTTGAGGCTTCAATGCTTTTACAATTTTGCACAAAAATTAGGAAATAACTGAAAAATTCTGATACATTTAAACTCATAATAGCTGGAGGTCCAACAATGTTGATTTCAGTGTCGGTGAATATACCTCACTGTTCTTAAAACGTACTGTCTGTATATTATCAGCAATTGCAAAGTTTTGTAAATAAGAAGAATAAATACAATTTGTGCATAAATATATTTAGACAGAAAATAATATAATATTTTCACTAACCAGCAAAATTGGTAAGGATTTGTTAATAATACCAAAGGAAGAAGAAAAAAAAAAGAGATTCATAGGGTCATTTACTAAACTGTGAATTGTGTAAAATTGACTAGAAAACTGCAAATGTAGACTAAAATAGCAGAACTGAAATGAATAAATCATGTCTGCATCCTTTGGGGTGAGTTATGTGAACCTAACATGTCACATTTCCTTGTCAGTTCCTGGCAAATTATACTTTTATGATTTCTTTTTTTTGGTAGTGCAATGACAAACTCACATATAGACGTGCCATTATGAACATCAGAGAGGTATCAGAAAATATGACACACCTCAAGAGAACGGCACACATTTTAAATTATACCGTGCTTATTAAATAACTTTGCTTAATATGTAATAAGAATGTGTGCCACTGAATAATGTAAGACAATTAAACTAAATAAACAAAACTAATACTATTTAGTATCTCTGCTTAAAAGCAAAGCAAAACCTGAGGCATCTAATGGCACCCTCATTATAAGCATATATGTAAAGACGATATCAGATGCAAGGATAGGTGGGGGTTTTTCAGCCCGCTCCAACCTCGAGGAAATTACAATATAGTGGACTCATGAACCTCTTCAAAGGTCTAGAAGACTTGAGAGGGTGCAGGCTTCTGAATACATCCAGTCCTCTAAAAGTCGACTTTGCGGTGTGAGAGCGCTGGTTCAATCTTGCCCAAATAGACTCACAAAGTAAGTAAATAAATCCTCCCGGGAAGATTGCCGAATGTGTATACTATGTATAGGCAGCCGCCATTTTATATAGAGCTCTTAAAATTAATGTTTAGGTGGATAAGCAAAGTCTTTTTATCCTTAAGAGCTGATTTCCCTTCCAGTGGGGACAGGGATAACCCCCACAGGTTCAAAGTGAGGAAAGCAGGGCCAGCCGTAATGCCAAAGTGATGTAAGAGTGGGGAATTGGCCGCATTCTACGCCTCCAGTAGGCCAATCGGCCTACGTCAAAGTGATCCAGTGAAACATCAAGTAATCCGGTAGCTGGAGCCAGTTATACCGATCAGAGTCTGATTAAACATTAAAACTTAAAGGGACACTGTAGGCACCCAGACCACTTAAGCTAATTGAAGTTGTCAGGGAGCTCTGTCCTTTTTGCACCTAGTGCTGCAATGTTAAACATTGCAGTTCCAAAGAGGAATCGTAACAGACTTTTTGTCCGTTATCTGACGCTTGACGTCCTCACGCTCTGCATAAGGACCTCCTGCATCAGAATTGCCCCATAGGAAAGCATTGATTCAATGCTTTCCTATGAGGAGGTCAAATGCGCATGCGCTCGTCGCGGGACAGAGGAGGGAGCGGAGCTTCGACCCAGCGCCGAGGGACATCACCACTGGGAAAAGGTAAGTAAATAAAGGGTTAGAAACCCTTTATTTATTGGGTGTGAGGGAGGGGGTCGGCAGGGGGATCGGTAGTGCCAGGAATACAACTTTGTATTCCTGGCACTACAGTATCAATTTAAATTTGCCAGATTACTTAATTGTATGCTCCTTTTAGAGTTGAAGCTGAGGAGCCCATGCAGCCCACGTTTTGCTCACTTGGCGGTCAGGTTCCGCCCCTCAAGTTAGCCTACTCTTGAAAGCAATATTCTACTTGAAAATACTGGTTTAATTCGTATAATGAACCTTGTGTATGTAACAAACAAAAAGTTTGGATACGCTTTTTTGTTTACGTGAAAACTGACTTGAAAATTAAAATGTTTTTCTTTGTAGGCATGGCCTGGCTCGATGGTATACATTTCTAAATGTTTTTCCAAATCTCCCTATATTTAGGATATTCCGGTCATGCAGAACAGGATTAATCCTATGGTGACCTGTCCTTAGGCAGCTGCCCATGGCCTAGAGGTTAGACAGGCCTGTGAATCATGAATCTGATTCCCTATGTGAAGAAAAGAGGGGGGCCCAGAATGTTAAACTGCCTAGGGCACTGGGAGATCTTAATCCTTATCTGCAGTCTTGCTTGTGAGTCTTTGATTTAAATGGAAATTATTTAACCTGGTGGCCAAGCAGGGGTAAATTTAAAGGGATTCTATAGTGTTAGTAACACAAATCTGTATTCGTAACACTATAGTTCCCTCTGTACCCCCCCCCCTTGTACTCCCCCTCCTTTACACCCCCTGGAAGAAGAAAAAAAGGTTAAATAACACTTTAATTACTTGCCCAAATCCAGCGCTGATGCTCCTTGGCGCTTGGTTGAAGCTCCTGCTCAATCTATGTCATCTGATGGGGGCTAATGTGCATGCCCGGCAAGCATTACAAGCACATTAAGCCTTCCCCATAGAGAAGCATTGCTTCAATGCTTTCCTATGTAATTTTCACTAATGCTGGATGTCCATATGCAGAGTATGAGGACTTCCAGCATCAGTAAGACAACCTAAAGTGGACGTCCAGTGTCAGGCAACCTAAAGTCCGGTAAAATCCCAGAAATGCCTCTAGTGTCGGTCTACTGTGGCTAAGTGCTGCACTGTAAACATTTCTGTTTCTCTAAAACTGCAATGTTTACATTTCAGGACTAAAGGGGACAGGGACCTTGCACTCAGACAACTTCAATAGAAACTGTGGGAATGTGTTTCTCTAAATTTTTCCATGCAGATTTAACCAAACCACCATGACCACTTCTGCTTTCAGAAGTGATCATTGGGCAAGCAATCCGTATGTGCAGTGTGTTAGCTTACTTAGTTAGTT
The DNA here is from genome assembly GCA_933207985.1 of Pelobates cultripes. NCBI lineage: Eukaryota > Metazoa > Chordata > Amphibia > Anura > Pelobatidae > Pelobates > Pelobates cultripes. The sequence goes on along the minus strand of OW240922.1, from coordinate 117,061,320 downwards.
CTATGCAAAAAAAAAGTCTGTTGCCAGCCCTCACAGATTTAGTGAGTTTCTTCACTTGCAGTTTGATTGGTCTTAGGACCAGCCAACAATTCTGTGTTGTGACGAAAAAGTAGTTGGAGATAACTTCAGGGACAACTTAGCCTTGCGCTGAATTTAAGCTGTATTTGTGGCTTATTTTATATATTTTTTTTGTTTTTAAACCACAAAGTGCCATAATAGTTACATATAGATAAGTTAGCAACAAGGTGTTAATAACTGTTTAAGTGAATAACCCTGGAAGCATACTGTGACGAAAGTAACCTGGTCACGGGTTCTTGGAGGGGCCTGCTAGCCAGCCCCTTGCCTCAGGACTATGGGCCTTGCAATATACCTTGCCCAATGCACCTTAAAAGGCTCTGTTTATGTGAAGTATGTACTTTTGTACTTCAGACAGAGAGACCGACCGTTAGCCCTAATTCTCTGGGACTGTTTTGGGCATGGGACCATGTGCACAATAGGTCAAAAATAATACTTCCAGGAAATGTCTGAACCCCTGAACTGATCTGGGTGATTTTTGGATATGTTGGTCACCCAGATCAGGGATACCGGAGGGGAGGTTTTGTGTGTTTGTATGTAGGAGTGTCATGCATTTAACCATTGTTGTTATTGGTCTGTGACTTGGTGCTGCAGTTCCCCACAAGGTCCAGGTGGGAGTGCCCCTTGCATGGGGACCTGCTTTACCCCTTCATGAAGTCTTGGCTCATGTTTGGGGGTTGGAGAACTACACTCTGGGGATTGCTATAATCACTATACTCCCCTGAGTATAATCACTAGCTCTTCTAAGAGCTGTTCCTGCTTCGCTCTCTGGACTAGGAGAGGTCTACCCACTGGAAGCTGGATCCTAGTCTTGGGTCCAGGGTGGGTGGAGGACGGCGAGACCCCAACCAAGCTGTGGCGGTTTGTGGGGTTTACGGTGGTTATAGTGTTCCAGTGCAGTGCTTATGGTACTCGCAAGTACTAGGAAACAGCGATTAACGGAGGTACCCGGTCGGGGTGCAAGGTGGTCCGTCACACATACCTAATTGTAACTGATGATTGTGGCTGAATTTAGTCTCTTGCATAATTCTTCACTCCTTCATGTCTGGGAGACCCTATTCGGTCTAGTACCAGCAGTATAAGCTTTGGAACAAAATTACCAAACGTTTGGAGAAGCACCTGTATTAACCTGAACAGGATTGTAACCTGGCATGTTTTATTTTTTTTATTTAAAACTGCCTAATAAAATGTCAGGGAGGAGTTGGTCTAATCGCAGTAGTGATTGTGGACATTCCTGTGCCCCACACACAGAATATTATTTGATCGAACACACCTGCTTACTACATTTTGATTTATACCAAGATATCTGGTTAGCAGGTTATACAAGTAAATGTTAAAGGTCTTCAGATCACCTTATAAATTATATTGCATTTCCATACTGAGTTTAGGGTCTTTTTTTTTTTAAATTTGTTTTATTGGCAATACTGGCATTCAATGCATGGTCTCTCAGCAATTTGCCGCACATGCTCATTTGTTTGCTGTTCTCAGCCGAGGAGGCATGGCGGCCGCGGTGAAACCAGAATGTCACTTGATATAAGGTCGGTAAACACCCTTTAAACACTCACAAGGGGGAGGGGGAGGACATCTACATATTTAGGGTAACATTATAGCATTCCTAACATAAGTGTTCCTTTAATGTATTGGTTTTGTAACCGTAAACAGTCCAAGGTATCTAAAGTGGCATATTTTCAACATATGTGTATCTCCGTTTTTACACTAATTTCTGCCATGTTTTGTGTCAATATTTTTTCACACTGGCTATGTTGTGCTTCTGGGTGTAGTACGTAGAGTGTTTGTGTTCAGACACATTCTCCAGCACAGCAGTGTTCCAGGGTGCACGAGTAATTCAATTTTAGGGGGAGGTTTTAAGGCATGCAAGAATATGGTTCGAACCTTTGATGGACCCACAGCTGTATGGATTAGTTCAGATTCTCACCATTTAAAATTGCACTCCTAGATAAATATTTTTAAAGACTGAACACCCTACGGCAGTGATGGCGTACATTTTTGAGTCCGAGTGCCCAAACCGCAATACAAACCAACTTTTTTCCCCTCAAAGTGCCAACACGGCAATTAAACGCAACCATTATACACACTGACTCTCACAGATACACAGATACTCACAGATCTACACATACTCACAGATACACATACACTCACATATATACACTGACACACATTCATACACATTTCCCCCAACACTCAAATTACTATTTTTTTAAAAATTTTTAATTTAACTCAACCCAGCCTCCGTGGGAGATCTGGGGTCCAGTGGGGCTGCAGGGACTGCTGGACAGGCAGGGGGCGAACTGGCAGAGTAGGCGGCGCGGGAGCTCTGATCTTCCTGCTCAGCTACCTCGTGAGCCGCTTAGTAATGTCGAGAGCTGGTCTGACGTCATATTCCGTCTCCCGGCATCCCTAAGCGGCTCGCAAGGGAGTGAAGCAGGAAGAGCTCAGACTACAGCACTCCCTCGCTACAAGCCCACAAATCAAGCTGACGCCTGCCTCGGTGGGTGCCCAAAGGTGACCAGCCGGCCAGCTCTTGGTTCCCCCCAGGACACAAAGCTAACAAGGCAGTGCCGTACAAGGCAAATGCCTTGTTAGCCTCGCAGTGAATACACCGCTGGGCACCCTACCAGCGACCTATGGCCGGGTGCCTACAGAGAGGGCTCGGTGTGCTAGCTGTGGCACGCGTGCCTGGGGTAATAGGTTACAGGCATTAAAGATTAAAGATGATATAAATACATACAATAGGTGGAACACTTTGGGTGAATCTGTGGAGAGAATATTACATAGGATAATACCGTAGGAGTATAGTGGATGATAATAGATAAATTCCAATACTCACAAACGTGGAGCCAAATATAATCATAAGGCTCTCATGAGTATATATACTACCAAGGTACCATTTAGACTTCTTTTTATTGGACTATACTTTTAGGATTTGCTGTTTTAGCACCCATATATTTGTTATTTTATATATTTTTATATCATTTTGTGCACATTGGTATATGTGCTTACCTGTTTAATAAAGCAAAGTTTATCCTTGAGAAGGTACCTCTATTTGTTGTTATCACCAACACTAGCTGGAAGCAGGATTGGGGACATCCTTTGAGTCCCTCTGCGCTACTTATGAGAGCCTTATGATTATATTTGGCTCCACGTTTGTGAGTATTGGAATTTATCTATTATCATCCACTATACTCCTACGGTATTATCCTATGTAATATTCTCTCCACAGATTCACCCAAAGTGTTCCACCTATTGTATGTATTTATATTTTGTTATTTAGAGTGGTATAAGGGGTTCCCAGTCAGGCGGTTTATAGCACTTGTTGCTAACACTTAACCCACCAATTGTGTATTGTATTTTTTATGTGAAAGATTAAAGATGATTTAAATTTTAGTATGTCAAATTCCCCTTATGACATAATGTGCCTGAAGGGTTAATGAAATTGCAGCATTCACTTCCTATACATCTTTCTTCATAAGACAGCTAGGGCAGGCTGGTGACTAGAGCTTTTGTAGTGGTGATTATTGTCATCATATTGGAAGCAATTATTTTTGCTGGTAGAGAGTGATATACTGTTGAATTGCAGTATATCACGGCTGTAAATCTGTCTGTACTGGACAGCAGTCATTAATGTTTCTATGACCAACCTTGCTGGCCATACCGCCTCTGGAATTTTACAATTTAAAGTAACATAACACTTTAACAAAAAAAAAACAACACAACAGTACTCTAGACTTCTACTTTCCATTGAAAAAGCCATTAATATACGGCAAAACAGGGGGAAGGGAAAGAAAATCTTTTTTTCATTTTTCTAATGATTTTTGGTTGCAATAAATATACCCTTTTTTTGAACGATATCTGACTTGAGTTCCAGCTTGTTGGAGTGGTGGGCAGTGTTAGCCCTTTCTAACACACTGGCATTTTACCCAGAGCTTGATACAGTGGCTCTTTTTCATGTGCGTGTTTTTGAGTGAAGGATAACCTGCACTATATGTGTTTTGTAAAATGCTCCTGATGAATTATTACCAAGATTTGACGGCAGAAAGGTGTGATGGAAACTTTTTAAAGACGCCAAGTGCCTTTTCACCTCTTGAAGGAAACATTGGCCCTGTGTTGTGAGTGAGCAATTGGTATATGTTCGCCACCTTATAATCCTCATTATTGCAGACTATACTGTGTGATCTTGATTATTATATACCTTTCAGTGCACCTGAGGACATGTTAGCACATCAAAATATGGCTCCGTAATAGAACCATTAATCAGATTTACTTTTTTTTTCATATTGACTTGCATGCACCACTTTTTTTTCCCTTCAATTAATTTCACATCTTTGTTTATATTGATATATACTGGAGGGATATGTACACAGGTGTTTGTAGCATATGGCATTTAATATTTGTATTGATAGTGCCCTTTGATCACCCCTTTCTGTTGGGTTCGGTATACCAGATTCTGATGATTTACTGATCTTTTGACATTCCTGATCTAGGCTTGTTACCTGCTTATTGTTTTAAAAGATTCTAACCCTGCAGAAATTTACACTTGAAATCTGCCCAACTCTAAAGATGAGTAGCACGTCTTTCTATGCTTTTCTATCCTTTTATCTAGTCGTATGGATCTTGCTGCCATCCCCCTAGTTAGGCCCTTTCACTACCAGAAGCTCCTTTATCCCAACGACAACCACCACCATCTTCTCAACACATTGGTACATAGAAGAATAATATACCACTCTTTGAGGTTCCCTCGGTTTCTTCTGCCCATACTTCTAGTGTTCCACTTCTGGTTTCCCATGCCTCCTTGCACATGCAAACATTTAAGTTGCGTTGACTGTCATTTTATGTGTTGGGAGTTGCTGGTTCAAAACCAGTTCACAGGCCCTGAGAAAAGAGCAACACTTTTAAACATTCCTCTTTTTTATATTGGAACACGAAAACAGAGGTTCCCATCGCAAGTGATCTCTTACATATGTATTGGGTTTGAAAAAAAAAAACCACATTTTAATTGCAAGTCCTACTAGCCTCCCCACTAGTGATGTTGCGAACTTTTCGCGAGCGGTTCCCGGCCAATCTGCAACAGACCCTCCCTCCCAGACCCTCCCACCTCCTGGACAGCATCCATTTTGAAGGCGGATGCTGTCCAGGAGGTGGAAGGGTCTGGGAGGGAGGGTCTGCTGCAGATTGGCCGGGATGTGTCTGCTGACTGGAGTCCGTGGCGAACCGTTCGCGAACCGTTCGTGAAAAGTTCGCGACATCACTACTCCCCACATTATCCTTTTACTTACAAAAGCTTGGTATTGAGGCAGATACAATATTTACCAATTCTATGCCAACCCAATTAAACATTCTACGTTTCTCAATCTCATAAAAGGCTTTTATTGTTGATTTAAAATGCCCTTACATACCCATATTAAATACTTTTTTTTTTTTTTTTTTTTTTACAAAAAATTGTACACTGACTGTTATAAACACCTGTGGACTTTGCACTTGAACTTGTCTGGACCTTGTGCAGCTGAAGTGGATCTTTTTGTGTTTGTTGCAATAGTAAAATTATTCCATTTGGATATATTATGTTGAGCTGTGCTTTTCCCATTTCTAGGTTATTCTGTAATTTTGATACAATTTTACCTTATGATCATTGCTATAATATTAAGTAGCTAGCCCATTGTTTTCAATAATGCAAATGCTATTAAATAAAAATAATAGCAATTTAAGGACGGTTTCCCCCCATTGATATTTCTCTTCTTTTGATTTTAGTTTTTTTATTTACCTGCTTGGGTTACCTATTCGGCAAACTGGGCAAATGCCCAGGCCATGATCTTGAGCCGAGGGCTGGGTGAGAGATCAGAACATTTCCCTGAGCAGAGCTGTCTCTGTTGACAATTTTGTGCCCAGCACCAGAGATACTTGTGTAGCAAGACCTGAAATCTCTCCTAACCCTAAGTTTCAAATCCTTCAAGATGGAAGCGTGATCTTGATGTTTAAAATGCGCAGGCCTATTAATTACTCCATACATCGTGTTGATTTATATATTATGTTACAGATATTGTGCATGTGTTGGTTCTTGTTGCGTTCTGTTTTTTGGAGTCCGACAGATGTAGTTTTTGGTAAGCTACTTTTTGGGCATGCTAGAATAATTTATTTTATGATTTCCATTTAAACAAAAAAATTTCTAGGGTTCCTACTGGCGGCCATTTCCAAATTCTAGCTCATTTTAGCAAAAGGAGTTGGTTATTTTTATTGACCTGTCTGATGATTCTCATCCACACATGATGCATATTCCTGGGTTCCCAGCAGTATCAATTTGCATTTCCTGCTACAGTAATTGCTGCTTAGTTCAGGGTCTATTTAAAGTCAGTGCCCCAAGGTGAGTGTAGAATTGACTCCTCCCTACTCTTCCATGTTACCTTGATTAAATACATCACATTGCATGCTAGTGTATACTTGCTGTAACCGTTTATTTGCATTTCTGTGGAATTAGACAAACCTTGTTTTTTTTTGCATTTTTGTTGTTACCTTTAATCATGTAAATATAATACAGCCCCCACCCCCCCAAAAAAAAAAAACCCCTATTTAATGTATTATCAATTTACGCATAACTTTTAAATGAACAGAACACATGGATGTGTATGTTTTATTTTATATACAATTATTTGTCCAGTTGCTGCATTGTGTATATTTATGTCCAGAACATTATATTCCACAATCTATAGGTATTATACATATAAATTGTCTTCCCTTGTATTAGGAAGGCTTATTAAAAAATAAATAAATGCTACAGGGCAGCAATGATTATTCACCAATCCCCCAAAAATGGATGGGTGCAATATTGCCTTAGCGTGTGGCATTAATAAGCAAGTGTACAATGTATTTACTTTATGATATTGCATTAAGGAGTATTGAGCCTATAAGTGTGTGGTAGAATTTGCTGCACTATATCGAGACAGCCTCAGTATGTCCAATTTAATTTATAAATTTCATATTTACTTTGAATTTATGATAATTCACACGACCTAGCAAGTCCTTTTATGGATACAATCGTTCTTTCAATACACACTTTCCAGACCCGACACTTCGTGATTGTGCACCACACAACCACCACAGTGACCATATTATTTTCACTGCGTGGCCTGCGAATTCCATATGCACATGCTAGATAGACGACATTGCAGCTACTGGGTGTGAATATCGGACATGTTCCTAGATATGGAAGTTTAAAAACCTACCAAGGTTATAGGATTTGACCCATTCAAACTATGCAATATACGGATCCTTGGGGAGAATATCCAGTGAGCAGACTTGCCCATTCATTGGGTTGCAAATCTAGTTTATGTTCCAAAGCTAAATAGTCTCCTCTTGTCCAACAAACCTGTTCTTGGTAGACATACACATACAATGGAAACTTCTGGCCTGAGGAAGAAAGTTAAAAAGGTCAAGAGGTTGGGAGACCTTTTTACTTAAGAAAAGAATGTGTTGATAGTTTGGAACTCAGTAGAAACCAGGCACAATCGGAGTCCATAGGTGTGTGAAATGTGTGACTTGCTAAGTGGTTGAGCTGGTTGTAGATCTAGTCTGCTCTCTGGCATTTATGCCCAGAGAATGAATTCCAAAATTCTAAATAAGGGCCAGTTATAGATTGGCTGTTGTGTTTAAAAGTTGCCTGCATTTAGGTAAATATAGGTGGTACGGTATATTCATTATATTCTGATTGCTATCCCTCTCAGTGAGCCTTTTTCATGGATATTAATAACAACTGCCCAATTTAGCCACATTAAAAGAGGCTACATTTTAACCATTGCTAATTCCCCCACCATATAAAAAAGGGCTCTCCCCATGTTATAATGCTATTATTACCCCTGTAGAGAGGCAAAAATATACATAGATGGGCACATGTTGAGTTGATCTTCCTTTCTCCCTATTTTTTTTAATCATTTTAGTATAACTGATAACAAATATCTACCGGTTATAACCACATTGAGGCATACAAAATTCTGATTTAGAAGTGGTAATTCACACCCGAGAGATTACACACATTTTTCCTTTTGCTTCCTACCCGTTGTTTGCAATGATTCCAACACACGGGCAAATTCTAACATAGAAGTAGGCAAAATATGGCACTCTAGATGTTTTGGACCACATCAGCCATAATGCTGGCAAAGCATCATGAGAGATGTAGTCTATGACATCTGGCGTGCAGAAGATTGCCTACCTGTGCTCTACCACATATGGTGGGGTTACCCCTAAATTAAAAACGTTTGGTTGCAGGTGCACACTTTTATTTAATAAAAAGAAAAAACTTTCTCCCTAACTTTTTTTTTAATTTTTTTTTATTTTTATAGATAAAGTGACTTTTGTTCCAGAAACTTTTATAATTCCAATCTATACGCAGCTAAGAATGTACCCTTTAACCAATAAGTGCTATCTAGTTCCAACAGAACTGGTAAACAGAAACAATTCTAGATCTCATGTGGAAAGAATGGAAATATTTTAAAGAGGAAACAAAGTCAAATATTTTTCTGCTACAGTTTGCTTTCAGTGATGATCTAATTTTTTAACTCTATACATATAATCAGATATATTGACCATTGCTTCACCAGGACGCCCAAATGGGGCAGATTTAATTTTATTTCTATGCCAAAGACTTGTTAGCAAACAGTAATCCACAGAGGCTGCCTTCCCATGTTCTAATACATATTGTTATTCAAGGGACACTATAGAATTAGAATACAAACGTGAATGTGACCGGGCCCATGCTACCAGGGTTAAAAAAAAAAAAAAAGTGAGTTTTACTTAGTTCTTCTTTCTTGTAGGACTGGCCTATGTCACGCAGCTCCACCTATTTGGATGAGTTAATTGAAAACGATGGTTTCCGCCAATCTAACGCTATGCCATTGGAACGTATTGGGAGGCCAGTGCGCGTGCATAGCAAAACGCTTCGCTGCTCCAATCAGAGTTTTGGCTGAAGTGAAAGCATTGCAAAGCAGAATGTCAGTGTTTTTAGCTGCAGGGTTAAACAGACAGGGACATGGCGCCCAGACCACCTTATTGAGATGAAGTGGTCTGGATGCCTGTAGCGTCCCTTTCACAGACTACTGCTCACGTTACACTTTTGTGCTCGTTGTAAATGAATAAATCCCAAGTAGAAATAACTTGTTTGTACACGCTTTCGGTCTCAATGCGTGTGTGGAAACTTGATAAAGTTACTGTAAATATGTAAAATATTTATTTTGCTTAGGCCCTGTGTGCTTCATCACATGCAAGGCAAGCATTCTCACCCCTGGGAGATATCATGTTAGAGAGACTATCAGGGTTATACTCTAAATTGACAATTGCAGGGAGTTCAAAGTGAATTTCACATTACAGGCCAAAGTAGTCGAACTGAAAGCATAGCTGACTGGGGGAATATTTTTAAAATTCCATTTGAATTCCTTGTTATTTTCAGTTTATTGAATAACCGTTATATTTTTCCCTCCATTTGTAGTATTATTCCAACAGGGTTATTCACTTTTTTCCTGGGTACATGGAGAATTAAAAGGAAATTGCTAATTGTAGACCAAATATTATCAAACAATTCTTTAACCAGGTCAGATATTTTAACCTAGAATAAGCAATTACCTTGTTAATTTTTAATTAAAGGGACACTGTACGAACCCAGACCACCTCAGCCCATTAAAGTGGTCTGTGTGCCGACTCCCATCATCCTTAACCCTGAATATGTAATTATTGCAGTTTTTATAAACTCCAATAATTACCTTGCAGGGTTAAGTCCTCCTCTAGTAGCTCTCTACCAGACAGCCACTAGAGGGACTTGTGGTCGTCTAAACCAGTGTTTCCCAACCCAGTCCTCAAGGCACACCTACCAGTCCAGGATTTAGGGATTACCCAGTTGTGTCTAAGGTGTTTTTTTTCCTTCTTGTAAAAACACCTTAGACACAACTGGGTAATCCCTAAATCCTGGACTGGTAGGTGTGCCTTGAGGACTGGGTTGGGAAACACTGGTCTAAACGACGCTGGACGTCCTCACACTATGCATTAGGACTTCCAGCGTTGCCGGAATCACCATAGGAAAGCATTGATTAATGCTTTCCTATAGGGAGATCCTAATACGAGCGCGGCCATTGCCACATGTGTGCATTATGTCTCCCCTGCCGGCTGTCGTGGGTGGAGCAGAGCTAGCGCCAAGGGACATCGGCGATGGACCCAAGTAAGTGACAGAAGGGGGTGCAACAGTGCCAGGAAAATGAGTTTATTTTCCTGGCACTATAGTTTCCCTTTAAGTTTCCAGTTAGGTGTATAAACCCTGCTAGGAATCCAAATTAGGAAAGGTGCACTATAGTAAACACTGCATTTTCAGAGAAAATGACTGCAGTCACTCAGACAGCCAGTAGAGGTGCTTTCTGGGTCAGTGCTACACAATTTGAAGCACCAACGTTTGGAGTCTCCACGCTCTTAATGGAGATGCTGAACGCTCCCCATAGAATTACATTGAGCCAATACATCTCTATGAGGAGATGCTGATTGGCACAGAGTGGCATTATGCGCGATAGACTCCCAATGCATTCCTATGGAAAAGCATTGGATTGGCTGAGATCATCAAGTTTGATGATCTCGGCCAGGGAAGTAAAGCATGGGCAGAGCGAGCGTCGCAAACGGACAGCCATGGCACTGGAAAAGGTGTGTAAAGTCCCTTTTTTAACCAGACCCAAGAAGGGACTGGGGGACTAAGCAGCTATATCTCTGAATGAGATTTATTCAACCCAGCTGTGAAAATAGCAATTTTGTGTTGCATAGGTGACTGCTAATCCTATAAAAAATTTTTATTAAATGTCAACATAAAAGCAACTAGCAGCTGATCAGAACGAGAAACGTAATGTAGTGTGTTGATACATGTTAAATGCTCTTTAGTGCACATGCTGATCTGTATCAGTTTTCTTATAAACATGTCCCGTTGAACAGATCATTGAATGAATCCTGAACATTCCGTTTTATTTGGTTGTCCCAGCTTCACCCCCACCCCACTCTATTTGTACAAGGTGACTTTGGTACAACAATAATCATACAGCCCTTTTTTTTTGTGATTTGCATTTAAATTGGCTGACCGTCCATCATTAGAAAACTACATTTATATCAGAGGTCATTTTATTTGACATGTCCTTTCTATGCAGAAAGGCAGGTTTAACAAGTTGACTTCCTCCTGGCCCCCAACTGTAGTGGTTCTTTAGGTTTTTTATTTAGATTTTGATTGGATGGTTGTAGAATGTGTATATAAGGGACTTGCAGTAGACCATTGCTGATCATTGTAGGGTAGTGTTGCTATAGCCAAGGCTTTATTTTCCTAGTGTTTTGGGAATTGTTAGATTTGATTGTTTTGGTTGAAGCCTTCATATCCATTCTACTAAAAAACAAAAAACAAAAAAACCATGAATTCCTAACTGTAATTACACTATAATTGCATTATATATTGTGTACCAGTATTTTATCTGTTTATGTTATATGCACTTATTTTATTTGCTTGTACTGGTCTTCACCTCTGTATTGTGTCACTGTGATGTGTATGTTATCCTGCCTCTCTTAAAGGGACACTACAGGCAACCATTATTATTATTTAAAAGTAAACTCCTCCCATAAAACTTATACAAATTCCTAGCCGCTATACTAACAAAAAAAACATACATTTAAATAGACAGACAGTTTAATTGTGGCCAGGGGTGGGGCGGTTATGAGAAATTTGAAGTGACTCAATTTATGCAACTAAAGTTTTATTGCTGAGGAGGTCTGGTTTCCACTTAGAGACACCAACAATCAGATATTAGGATAAAAAAAGTGGGGCAGAGGGAATTAGGGACTGTCCTTTCTAAATAGGGACACTTGTGATGTATGCTATATATTACAAATAGCCCCTTTTGTGTTTGCCTTAATTTGAAAACAAATATTTTGTTAGAGAACAGTCGAGAGAAAATGCTTTAGGAAAATACTGGCCAGCGAAAATGTAAATTTCTCGTTTTGGGTCAACAATCAAGTCCTGTCTTACAAGGCTGTTTTAATCAGTTTGCAATGTGTTTAGTTGACTGAGATAACAGGATGATATCATGGCCTTCAGCATACAGGTACGCACAGGTACATACAGGCACTGCTCTGACATTCTGTACTGCACTAAATACAAACAAGAACAGAGTTCATACACCAGGGCATGTGTATATATACACCAGGGAATGTGTGTGTGTGTGTGTGTGTGTATGTATGTATGTATATGTGTGTGTGTGTGTATATATATATATATATATATATATATATATATATATATATATATATATATATATATATATATATATATATATATATATATATATATGCCAGATTTAGTTTAAATAATACACTTGTCCAAAGCAAGAAACATTTGGATAAAGCCACCTCGAGAAACATCGTCTGATGTAGAGAAGTGGAAACTTGGAACCTTGCGTGCTAGTTGATTTATGAAAGGGGTGCCTTAAAGGTATATCCCCAGATATTCTAGAACTACAACTCCCTTGATGCTTTGCATGCCTTTAGAATGCCTTTACAATTACAAAGAATCATAAAAGCTGTAGTTTAAAAAAAATAAATAAATCTGGGGATCTACCTCTTAGTAGTAAAATTGGAAAGTGTATCAACAGTTGGTTTCTGTGAATTTGTCAGGCTATGCTTATATATATTTTGTGAGTATTTAAATGGTTTGTGACTAGACTCGAACCTCTGGGAATCCTTTAAGTTGTGCTGTTGGTGTCTAGAAGTGTCCATAATCTACGTTTTGTGTGGTGTGGAAATATCTCTCTGTGCAGTATTTGATTGATTGGGAAAGGCACACTGCAATTATTTTTAATTTTTGTTAGGCCTTTTAATAGTTTTATTAGTCAAATGAATATATGTAACTAGATTAGTCATCTTCTGCTGTGCCGGATATGAAAGTGCCAATTATGCCCTTGGTTTCAAAAATAATCATTAGAAGAATGTGTACCTTTTTAATATGGTCTGGTTTTTGTTTGGTTTTTTTTATTCCACCCATTGTACAGCGCTGCAGAATTTGTTGGTACTATATTAATAATTATTTTATTTAAAATTAACAGATTGATAATGATCCACATAGCCTACATTAACATTCCGGAAATAAGTGTTAGGCGGTTGGCACTTATTTTTTAACTTCTAAAAAAAAAAAATGTAAAACATGATGTTTGTTTAGATAAAACCTACAGATATATACGTAACCGCCCTGCAATTGGAATAATTTAGTTTGATTTCCTACCCTCTGCCAGACGAAACCCATTTGCATGATGCTTATTTCATATAGCTGGCATTGTGAGGCAAGAGTAAATTGTCACCATTTTATTTTTTGTAAGTTGACAACTTGTCCGGCAGCCAACATTCCTTTATTTTGAAATATAGAACTCAAGTATCCTGTAATTAGGTCACTGGAATGTAATTTAACGAGAATTACACAACGTTAGCCTAGCTGTTGCCCAAATTTCACTCTGTGTACTAATCTTCTGGATAGTAAGCTCGTTTGTTCAGGGTCCTCATCGACCTAGCGTTCCAGTCAGGTCAATCTCATTTGTTATGTTTCCCCTTTATAACTCTGTAAAGCGCTGCGGAATACGTTGACGATATATTAATGCCAACAATAAAAATAATTCATGTAGAGGGAGGACCAAACACTGTTTAAAAGGATACTCATATACCATAACAACTTCTTTTCATGTCATCATCTCGTGCCAGCCTGCAGATGCCTGGGAAACGTCATTCAATTTTTGAAAAGAATTTAACATGGAGACTGCACCATAATCTTTTCAGTGAGATTAGGTGATTATGGTGCCTAAAGTGTCCCTTTGAAATTGTTTTATCTATTTACATGGCCTTGAGATTTAGTGACTGTTACTCACAGTGTTCTGACAGTCCGTGAATAGGCTCTAAACATAGAACTCTCTAAGTGTTTTGGATTTATATTTTATATTTTTCATCTTATATGATTTGATCTTTCTTTCTTTTTTTTAAAATCTCCTATAATTTAATTTTGTTTCTGTTGTTTTGTATTTGCTTTAGAAGTTTACAAATAATTGTAAAATAGCATAAGGTATAATCGTAAATAAAATACTACGGAGTGTAGGCTGGGCTACTTCAGAATGTTTAAAACTTCTAGATTTGGTTACAAAATCTTGTACAGTTTTAAAAATGATGATTAGCTACACTATCGCTACATGAACTATAGCAGTGCTTTTTTTTTTTTTTTACAGGATACATTGTGACTTAAAGGACCACTATAGTGCCAGGAAAACATACTCGTTTTCCTGGCACTATAGTGCCCTGAGGGTGCCCCCACCCTCAGGGACCCCCTCCCGCCCGGCTCTGGAAAGGGGAAAAGGGGTAAAACTTACATTTTTTTCAGCTCTGGGTGGGGAGCTCTCTGCCTCAGATCCTCCTCCGTTCCTCCCCTGTCAGCTGAATGCGCACGCGCGGCAAGAGCTGCACGCGAATTCAGCCGGTCGCATAGGAAAGCATTTACAATGCTTTCCTATGGACGCTTGCGTGCTCTCACTGTGATTTTCACAGTGAGAATCACGCAAGCGCCTCTAGCGGCTGTCAATGAGACAGCCACTAGAGGCTTTAGAGGGAAGGCTTAACCCATTTATAAACATAGCAGTTTCTCTGAAACTGCTATGTTTATAAAAAAAAATGGGTTAACCCTAGCTGGACCTGGCACCCAGACCACTTCATTAAGCTGAAGTGGTCTGGGTGCCTAGAGTGGTCCTTTAAATTGTCCTGTAATCATACATTGCATAGTAGCCAGTGAGCAAGAAACTTGTCACCATAGCAACCAGTATGTCCAGAATCTGATGTTCCATAAGGTTTATCAATGAATGAATTGTTCATTCCTTGTCGACTATAAACCTTCTTGCTTTTTTGGCTCATGCAAAGTAAAGTTGAGAAACTGGCTCTATTACATGTGAGTCTACCAGTTGTTTTGCATGACATCAGACTTTATAAAAGTATATAAATATTAGTGTAAATTTTAAAAGGACATTTTACTCGAGTGAAGTAGTGTGCAGTAGAAGCGCGTACCTTGTCATTACACAGAATATTTAAACTTGAAGGCAAATTCCTAGCACCATAACCAGTAGCGCTTAATTGTCCCATTTATTCTTAGTCTAAAATGCCTGGAGCCATTAATCCTCCTCACCCTCACTCCCCCTAGCTTCTAGCATCATTTGATGAGTCTCTGCTTCCTCATCTGGCTATCCACATATTTCTGTGATGTGAGCACACTTGCACCAACTAAACTGGCTTTTACACTGCCAGGAGCAAAGGGACAGAATGCTTTTCCCCACGCAGTTTTTTTTATAAGTAACAGTAAATTCTACTACATTGTAATAGACTATATACCGGTCAGAATATTTTATTATATAATCCCCTTCTTTATTTTTGTTTTTTATATAATTCCTCCCCCCCCCCTTTTTTTTTTGTGTTTATATTTGTTAAATATTTAGATCCTGTGTACAACTCTGACCTCGCAAGAACATCACATCATTTCTGTCTGTACTTGTGCGCGCACTACCGGTTTCTTTTTTTCTTCCATTACTTTTGCTTTTTTTTCGTTTTTTTTCTATG
This sequence comes from Pelobates cultripes, assembly GCA_933207985.1. Lineage (NCBI taxonomy): Eukaryota > Metazoa > Chordata > Amphibia > Anura > Pelobatidae > Pelobates > Pelobates cultripes. The sequence goes on along the minus strand of OW240922.1, from coordinate 117,045,600 downwards.
CTGCGAAATGCTGTTTAAAAGAGGGTTTTTTGGATAAAAATAACAAGAAGAAAAAGATAGAGGGATTTGGGCCTGAAATAGGTCTTGCCTATTCTAACGAGGAATGTTTGTTAAATATGTATTTACTGCTTACTTTTCATTGAGATAAAATAAACGTTAATGTTTCATTGAACCGCGGCCCATTGGAAGGTTTAATTTTGTGTTTTGGAGCATGTATCGATGTGTTAAGAGTAAGGGTTCCTTTACCCTGTCTGATCTGCAGCTAGAAGTGAATACAGAGTATTGTTGGTTTTCCCACCTGTATAGGGATTAAGAAGTCCCGATCTCAAGGTCAGCTCTATGTAATTTAAACCCTTAAAGCTAGTCTAACCTAATCTTGCAGGCTCTGTTCCTTCCTATCAAACATTTTACAGCCAAACCGATCCTGAGTTCTGTTTTCAATCCTGCTGTCTTCTTTTTAAATTAAAGAAGCATCGTTTTTTCTGTTTAAGGATTAAGAGGTTTTCAGTTTTAACTGTAAGGTCAATATTCACGTCCTATTGCTGTTGTTTGAATTCCGCATCAGTGAATGTCAGTGAAACCTTTTGGCCCTTGTATAAATAATGCATCTCTGCTCTGTGTAATCAGATACCCTCTATTTGGAAAGAAAGGCTCTGTCTGATCAGATTATGTTTCATGACTTCTCTCAGATAGAGGCCTTTAACTCGTGCCCCTTTCCCAGCTGCTTTTTTTTTTTTTAACCCTTTTTGTAATAAATGTGAAGGGTGGCACTTTGTGTGTATTGTGTGTTTTTTTTTTTGGTGTCCTTAAAGGGGAAATGTCATTTCACAGGATTTGTAATCTCATGTTTGTATATCTCCTATTTTTAACAAATATATTTTTGTTAGATTTGAAAAATAAAATTTAAATGTCGAAAGCGACACCTATCTATCCTGGAAACGAGAGCACCTCAATCCCCCCTTCCAAACTAATAAAATGCCCTCCCCCCCCCTTTCCAAGTACATCTTCTCACAGCCATATCCCTCCCAACAACCACATTCATCACCCAGTCTCCACAATTACCTCATCACACCCAGTACCATAATCCCTCATAATCCTGTTCTAATCACCATATCCAGTCCCAATCAATTACCCATAATCCAATCACCACTGTTCCACCAATCACACTACTCCAGCCATATACTTTGCTCATCACACTACCCATGCAATTATGTCCCCAATCATATCAATCCCAGGCAGCTATATGGTGCCATTCTTGCCCACAGTCACAATCCCAGGCAGCCAGATGGTTCCCTTTAGCCCTATCAATTCAACACAGCTTCCCTCATCCCTACCATTCCCAGGCAGCCAAATGGCTCCTCTCTGCCATTTCAGTCATGGCATCCAGGTGGTTCAGCTCTGAATGGCAGGGAGAGGAAGCATCTATCTTAACTTTTCTAAAAAGTTTCTGTGGATTAGCACCTCACCATTGTCATCCTGACACTGACTGAGCATGATGGGCATTGTAGTACACAAACTTGAGTTGCACAGGTAACAGACTACCTATGTAAAACATGCCAGAAGGACAGAACTCCCAACATGTTAATCCAGATACTGAATGAGCATGATAGGGGTGGTAATCAAAGAAAGACAATGTTTGTGAAATGCTAACCAGGAAAGTATTTACATTAAGTTAGGATCTTCATTTTTTTTTTTTTTAATTGCCTCCAGAATCCCCAAAAATCATTGGCATTTTGCCTGGTTCACCCAGGATTACCAGTCTCTTTGCTGTCTGTTTGCTGGATGTCCTGGTTCAGGATCCAGGTTCTGGGGACTGCTGCACAAGTAGAGCAGCTCAGGGAGGTAGGGGAGACCAGGGCTGAGGCACACTGCAAAGAGCCAGGTAAAGACTCCGGAGATAACTTAAACAGCCAGGACAGTGCTCCCGAACAATTTTGCTTTTTAACAGGCAGAGTGGGCGTCTATAGGTACTCTGATAGTCCGTCAAACGAACGTTGTCCTATATTTCTATTTGTAGTGAAGATCATTTAAATGAAAATATATATATATTATATAAATATATATTTTTCAGTGATTTTATTTAATGGTGTAATTTCCAGTGAAGTGATACTTTAATCCAAACTGTCTGCACCTGATACACAAATATTGTTCGCAATTACCGAGTTTTGGGGATTTTTTACATTTTTGCATATTTATATATTGCTATGTAGCCATTTATGGGAACTGCATTAGCGTAACTTTTGACCATGTGGGCTTTCTGAATCACATAAAATCCAGAGATGGAAAGAACTGCATAAAATATCGGATTTTAATAAGGTTATAAAATGTCTTGACCAAAGACTGATGCAGAAAAACGCCAACCCCAACGTTATTTCCTCCTCTGATTTGAAGCTGTCATTCGAGGGTGTATTTTAGCTCAGTGACACTTGTATTGAAGAAGTTGTCATTGATAACTAGCAGTCTCGGTGGCTAAAATGGAATGTCACATTGAATTGAGCACTCAGATTATTTTAATTGCATGTTCTTGGCTCCTATTACACAGATGTCACCCACATTCGAAGATCTAGGGACAAGTAAATTATCCTTGCAATAATTAAATACCTTCATATATTGTTAGAAATCTGAAACCAATAGTCCTCTTCCATCATAATTTTTTATTTTATCTTCCGACACTGAGGTTATCAGAAATATTGTGAATTTTATTTATTTTAGTTTTATCTAGAAAGAGATACATTTGTACCATCTGGTTTCTAGAACACTGTGGGTTAGCAGGTGACTGATTTTACTATTTATGTCTAATAACTAGTGTTGGTTGAACCCTGGCTTTCAGTTATAAGATAGTGATAAGATAGAGTTGGTTAGATTGTTCCAAGGAACAATCTTGTTTTGGTACTTTATCAAATTCTGCCCAACCTAAATGGCAGTGATGGGCTGAAATAGACCAGTGCTCTCAGTCTGTCTCTAACATTCCTGTGAAAGGGTAGACCAGATATGCCAATTGTTTATCTGTTGTCACAATCAGATTTGGTTGAGCAGAATTATTCTCTCTGCTGGTTAGTTAGTTAGTTCCCAATATTTAAAAATTATTTATGAGATGCACATTTGATCTGGTAGGAGCAGGACCTGCAGACATTTTTGGAATGCTCACCACATTCTGTGTGCACATTCATAGATTAAACTAAATTAAATTAATGTGGCATTTCAGAATGCTATAATGCCATTGTCATCCCTCTAACATGCAATCGTAAATTGCATCCTCAAAAAGCCTGGACTATTGCAAATTACTACTAATCCGCCTTTCCCAATACCCGCATTGCTGCTCTTCAGTTTGTAATGAATGCTGCCACTAGGCTAATTTTTCTGACTGATCACTACCAGCCTCCTTACCTCCCTGGGGTCCAGTGTGGGGCAGCTCCTCACTCCTCCAGTGCTCTATTTAGTACAATGTCGTTCCGGCTCCCGGCATCACAGAGGACGCACGAGGGAGCAGTGGGGAGCTGCAAGAAAAGCCTCCCTTGCCGCCTACACTGCCTCAACCTACCTCCTCTCCTCCAGCATTCATTGGCTAAGCAGGTGTCTGCTCTGCTATACTGAAGGACAGCATCGGGTGTGCCCTGAGGTGGCCAAATGACGGGTGCTTGGCGGATCGGGTCGGCGCTGAGGGGGGAGGTGGGGTGGATCTAGAGCCGCTCACCCAGTGCTGCGGCCCAGGACAGCGGGAGCCCACCAGGAAATATCCCAGTGGGCATTTCCAGCAGGCCGGCACCCTAGGCGACTGCCTAGTTCGCCTAACGGTTGTGCCGGCCCTGCCCTCACTTCCATAGCCCAGCTTCCTCTCTCTCCTTCAATGGTTTAGTTCTTCCACACACAACTTTTAACTTTTTACTGGGTTATGCCTAACACTGGCATCTTACCCATCAGTCCCTACTCACTCTAACATGCTGTTCTTCCTCCTGTGTGTCTTTACCCCTTCCTAGTAGAGTGTAAGCTTGTTTGAGCAGGTCCTTCTTTATCTCTTGTCTTGTTAATATTTTCTACTCCAGTTACTTGTTATCATTTAAACCTGTTATATAATTGTATAGTGCTGCAGAATATTTGGCTCTTTATTTATAATGGTTATAATTGGCATCATCTTCTCTATAAACTGTAAATTCTTACATAGGTTCAATCAGGAACCCAGTCAATGTATGAATTCCATTAAGAGTACAGTCCTGTATGCTTTCATAAAATCCCCAGCCATTTTCAATGAAGCACACGCAATGGATGAGTTTATCTTTGACTTCACAAGCGCAGTCTATGAATTTGGACAAAGAGGAAATTGCGTGATAGGCATCTTGTGAATTATCCAAGGTTACCGTGCGGACAATAGACTGAGAATGAAAGGATTGTATTACTTATTTCACCAATCCCATTCTTAATAAAATGGACTTACAGTTTAAAATACTGTAAGTAAAACTTTGTATATATGATAGGTAGATTTACTCTATTCCTGAAAGGGACTCCAGTACCAAAGATGTTTACTTTAGGCTAGCAATTCCCTTTCAGTGTGGAGTGTAATCAATAGTCTTGCTCTATGAAAAGGGCATATGAATCCTGTTGCACAAAATCCTTAAAGGGATGCCAGTATTATTTTACTTATAAGTTATACATGTGCATTTCTGCCTAATTGGGGCTAATAAGCCCTATTTGAGATCAGTACCCCACACTGTTCTCGATTTTATTTTTATTCTGTTCTCATTCTGCTTCGTTAACACCATCATAAGGTGGTGATAGAATCTCTCAGAGCAAGGTTTATACCTGGATACTTAATATCTACTGGTTGGTAATATGCAATTAAAGTGTTGAAACCTCTGCTCTTTGTAGCATGTGATAATCCTATTTAAAGAGTATCTGTACCGCCCTAATCCTCAGAATTTCATCACTGCTCATTTCATTATCCATATGCCTGGAGGGTATTTGCTTAAAGGGATACTCCAACTACCAAAACAACTTAAGCTTAATGAAGCAGTTGTGGTGTATAGATCATGCCCCTGCACTCTCACTGCTCTATACCCTGCCATTTAAGAGTTTAATCACTTTTGTTTCTGTTTATGCAACTTTAGCCACACCTTCCCTCTCTGTGACTGACACAAACTGCATGGAAAAAATTGTTTCCTTTTCTATCAGCTCTGTGTGTTCACTTTAGAAGTTTGTATCTCCTTCTCTGTAAATTGAACTTTAATCACAAACGGGAGGCCCCTGCAATGTCTAGAGGGCGATTAACAGAGCAAAAGACAAGAAATTATAACCTAAACAAACTGTGCAATAAAGGAAGTGTAAAGATTATATCTCTTTACATGAAGTGTTTAGGAAGACTGTGTAAGTCACGTGCAGGGAGGTGTGACTAGGGCTGCATAAACAAAGTGATTTAACTCCTAAATGGCAGATAATTAAGCAACAAGACTGCAATTTAGGTATGCTTTCAGTTTAGCTATTTCTGGTCTAAAATGTTACATTGTCTTTGATTCCTGACAATTCTCACTTTAGAGAATACCTTGTCAGCCCTGTAGGCATGCACAGATTTCTCAAAATGCTCCTTCATGCTGCACAGGACAAACTAATGGTAGTTGCAGGAATGAATGATGGTCACACCTCGGAACTCCACCCACCTAGTTCCATCAGTCTGTGTATCACATGCTTGTATGAGGAGAACCACCCACACAGAGATTTAAAAAATAAGGCTATGCGAATAATCTCCTGTGGTGTCCTCTTCTATCTTGAGGTAGCTGAGGACAATCAAAGCTGCATAAAGTCCCTTCCATAGTAGGTAGATAGATATCCGTACAACAACAATATATGTTTTTTTGCACAGACTGATTTCTAAATTTGGGGCAGGGGGGTGGGTATATTTATTTCTCATTCTCGTTCCTCTACCAGAGATGTGAGGGTTCGCTGCAGAATCTTAGCTGTTGCTAGAACTACAGTTGTCTGGACAGCGGCCTTCATCTTCTCATATTTTCTTCATCAGAATATATATATATATATTCTCTTTTAGTGAATAAACCACTAACCTTTTGCAAAGTCATATTTTAAAATGCTGTAATATATCGGAATGTTTTTCTCAAGATTGTTACTCTTGAAAATTTCCTAATCCGCATTGAGTGGTTGTAATGTCCTCTTGCTGTGTGAGAGGGTGCTCGCTTCGTAGCGAAGAGTCTCTCTCCTGTAAGTAGGACTAATGCACCTTCTATTGACAGGCTTGTGTTGTAATGAGCTTGTGTAGTTAATACGAGAATTGATTTGCACATCGGACTAATTTTAGGAAGTGTTGATTGATTGGTTGAACGAGGTGGCTTACAGCAAGTTAATTATAGGTTCTCTCCGTCGTTATATATCTTTTAATTCCTAGTGTGCTGATGTCTGCAAATTCAAACCTGCTGTCATGTCCCAAAGTACAACATTTTATGGGACTAAGACACGAAACATGACAGTAATAGATTATGGCATTACCTGAAGGTGGAACCACTCAAGATTTGAACTCAAACCTCACATATATGAGCAGATTGACTATATGGAGCCAACTACAATATATGTTTTGCCAATTTAATGAAAATGCTTAATAATGTGACACTCAAGGGTAATGTGAGGAGCCAGTACACTACCTGATACTACGTGGTAGAGGCCTGAAACCTCCAAATAGAAGTATCAAATACAATGAATACATGCTTTCTTCTATTTATTTCTTTGTTACTGTTTATTTTTTTATATCTTGGTCTATATTAGTTGGGATAGTTACCAAGCATGGATATGATTACTATGATTGTTTACACTTCTGTTAATTTGTTACCATGGGAGGAGCACCTAATTTTGGTTCCAATTTCAAGGTATTTAAACGGTTTGATGTGTTGAATCTCCATAAGTGATTTAAATCCTCTAGGCTGAAAGGTTCTATATATTTCGTGTGTTCCTATCCTCAATAAATTTCTATTTTGATCTTTACCTGTTGAAACCGTGGATTCTATATATTGATGCTGATTTAAAGATACATAAAACTGCAATATTGGCCATTTTTTATTTAATTCTTGCCAGAATGAACAGTTAATATTTCAATTCAGGTGACTCCACAATCTTTTTTTAAAGCAGAGATGCTCAAGTGTAGAATTCCAGCTCTTCCAGACTATCAAATTAATTAGCAAGTAAGGCTTCTTGGGGAAAATGGGGGTGCCGATCACATAAACAGGCTTTATGTATTTACACAAATCCTATTTAGGGTGTGCAGAAACTAGGGTAATTACATTATTTTCTGTTTGGTTTTTTATATACATAGTTATTCTATACAAAGATGCATTATTTTATCACTTGAACTATGAACACACGTCATAGGTTAATGGAAAATCCCAGAAATGCTTATTAATCTAAGCTCCTTATGTCTTCTTTCAAGCAGTAGGAGATATTGGAAGAGATGTATCTGAGGTGGTGAAGGAGTGGTGGCTGTGGGGGAGAACATGGTGGTTTGAGGGTACAGGGAGTGATGGCTGTGAGGGAGAGATCGCTGAAGGGGAGAGGGAAATAGAACTGGAGGATGGTATGGGAGAGAGAACTTGGGGGTTTATGTTTTGTGATATGCAATTTTTATGATGCACAGCTAACCCATTGGGCATCATGGGGGTTGAATTTTACAAATCTATGGAGGCTTGCTGATCTAATTTTACCCCTTACATTGAAGACTTCTATATACACAATTTTTGAGCGGTTGGACAGAAACCATGCTCTCCCTAGCCATGTATAGTCTGATCCAATTGCTGCAACTTGACTAAAGCAAATGTCGAATATGGCGTTAGCCGTCCATGTTTGGTCAACCATGAGAGGCTGAAGGGTTGTCCATAAGCAATACTACCAAACTGATTCCATTAAACACCATCTAAAAGAGAGAACCTGTACAATCGCATGTTTTAGAAGTCAATCTAAAGCCCAGAAATAAAGAGGATAAATTCAAATTGTATTAATTTGATATGTCTAATATATGTTTTTTTTTTTTTAACTCCTGATAAATTCAGGACGTTACTGGTCCATCACAACATTAATAATATAGTGTATGACATGTAGACATATCTCCATGACCTATGACATTCAGTCAAGGTTACATGAGGGATGTTGATTTATAGATTACCTGCTATTCCCACCCACGATGTACATTTTACAGCCCCTCCTACATATTCTGACTTATGACTGTAACAGATCGCCTGGCACCCCGACTGGGTACCTCCGTTGAAGGATGCTCCTAGCTCTTACAGAGGGCTCCAACCGCTCTGCCAGACACCACAACCACCGTAGACCCCACGAACCGCCGCAGCTTGGTTGGGGTCTCGCCGTCTCCTACCCACCCTGGACCTACGACAAGGCTCCAGGTTCCAGTGGGTGAAACTCTCCTCCAAGAGAGTGAAACAGGAACAAGCTCTTAAAAGAGCTTAGTAGTGATTAGCTAAGGGAGTATGCAGAGCATAGCAATCCCTTGTAGTGATATAGCAATTCCCCCAATAAGAGACAGGACTCTAGATTAAGGGTGAAGAAGAACTCTGGTTTAATGACACACACTCTGCTTTTATGCAATTCTCCCATGCAAGGGAGACGCCCACTGACAATTATACATTACTCAATCACACACTAGTTACATCCCACACATCTCCTCCCCTTAACCTGAGAGGTAACACAATTAGCTGTACAGTTTAAAACATACTTTTAACCCAACTTTCATAACTCTAAAACTATACATATTATTAATCAGCACATTTCAAATACAAACTTACCCAAAAATCATTTGAATCCGTTCAGCCATTCGGGAGATAAATATAAATAACTTTTGACCGACCGCAAGCACATTTTCATTCCCAAAACAGTTCCATGGATTTGGGCTGTGTGGTCGGTCTATTTTACACTGAGAAAATTACTAAGTCCCATTCGAACAAGCGTTCGAATCTTCGAACGGGACTTAGTCTCCAGCCGCAGTGTCGAAGTAGCGTAGAAAGCATGGGTCAGCGGTGTTCGTGCAATTGGGTAGCCGAAAACAGTTCCTTAAATTTGGCTAGATTCTGCATCCGAAGTGCCAGTTTAAAAGTACAAATCCTTTCTCTGGGAATTAATGGGCCAGAAACTACAATATGAAAATCAATTATGCCCAAATCAGTTCCTAGAAGGGCAATACATCCCAGGGCCATAGTCACAGGGCAGGAGGCTGGCAAACAGGCCCCTCCAAAAACCAATGGCGAGGTTACTTTCGCCACAATGATCCAGCTAAAACCAGCCCTATGTAAAATGCCCTAATTCCAGCCCTTAAACTCAATAAATCATGTTGTGACCTCAGATATTTGATTGAATTCAAAGTATATTTAAACACTGCACCTGCTGTATTAACCTCAAGTAATGATGATGACCATTCACCCACAGCAATGCCTCTCTGTATATCTAATTACAAATATGGTTCATTAAAGTGACACTGAAATTCTCCAGGCACCCATTGTGTTAAAGCCGCAGGCGGTTTTAAGGAAACAAAAAAGCACAGCAACGTTTTGACCTACTATGAGGTCTTTGTCAAGTTAACACCACAAAGCAAACATGAGTGTGTATATATAGCTCATATACAACAACTCATGTTTGCTTTGTGGTATTAGCTTGACAAAGACTTCATAGTAGGTCGAAACGTTGCTGTTCTTTTTTTGTTTCATTAAAACTGCCTGCGGCTTTAGCACCTTGAGTGCTTGTAGAATTTCTTTCGTTGCCATGTCATTGTGGGATTGCTGTCCTGCTCCGGAGCACCGGATGGCTGCTGGAATTGATTGTGGCTCCTACCATCACTTTTGCAACATTAAAGTGGCACTGTCACAAATAATATAATTGGATTTTTTTTCTGTCTTTCCATATTACAGAGGCTTACACCCGGGGCTTCTCAGAGCCTTCAACAACACCTTTGTTAAACAATTATAATAAACCTTATATAATTAAATTATATGTAGTATATTATAATACTTTGTTCTTATTTTCATATGAACTATTTTGACCTAAAATTTTAGGTCACTTTATGTTCACAAGCTTTCAGTTCTAGTGAATAACATTATTTGACGTAGAACCTGGCCATGCCTGCAAGTGAGGTGAGACGTGTGTTACGTATACCTACAAATAGACTGGATAGGTGTGGTGAAACTATGCAGTACTTAGTTAAACAGAACGTAACCTTTGCTGGTTTCAATTGAGCTTTTTTTTCTTTTTTTATCTATCTACAAAAGCTCAGAACCAGTGAATAATAGAGTTTTAACTGACCCTGTGCGTGGATAAGTTTGATTCATTAATATCCAGAAATCCATAACCTGCTTTTGGTTTGCTATTAGTATGGATTTCAGATTAATACCAACGCAAATTGCATTTAAAGGGATACTCTCTCAACTTTAAAGTGCAGTTAACAGTACTGACTCTAGTGATTATGGTGCCAGGCTATGCTGTGTTGGGTGCCCATGTTTGTTTCAGTTTGAGTTGATCTCCTAAAACAGAGTTCATATTTTTGCATTACCATACCAACTCGTACAAAGTTTGGTGCTCTCGGCCAGTAAATACCATGTGAACCTGGCGCAAGTTGGTTGAGTAATGCAGAAGTATGAGCGTCCGCTATGTCAGATCAATTTAGACCGAAAGGACCATGGGAGCCTGACTCTGCAAGGTACATGTCAAACAGTTTCTAAATAAAGTGGCAGGACGCTTTTGGATGGCACCCAGGCATTCTTGACACCAGAACCACTACAGCACGCACATTGTAGTGATTATTGCTTTTCAACAGATACCTAAAGCATCGTAATCGTATATGTACCCTGCCCTTTTCTATGGTGATTGCATGACCTTGTAGAGGGTCATTCACAGCTTGAAAAAAATAATCTGCGGGATCCCAGGGACATCTCTGATAGGTAGGATTTCCATTCAGGGTTGCATAAATGTCTGCCCCTTATTGAGTTACTGCTTTCAAAGCTCCTTTGTTTGCTCGATTTGTGCGTTACTTTATATTTCATGTTAAACGTACGATTTGTCGCTATGAATTTAAATATACGGTACAATGTATCACTAAATATGACTTTAGAAACATTGTCTTTGTTTCTGAAATTCCCAAATCCTTACCATGCCATTGATATTTTTTTATTTTATTTTATATTTTGCCAAAGAAGCAGAAATTTTTTTGTGCGTGCTTAAATCTTGCGATGACAGCAGAAATGATCGATGTGCCTAATTTTCTTTGCATGATATTCTAGATCACTGGGTTAATGGTTTTGTCTAGGTTAAGCAGTAGCTTTAAATTATCCTGTCCAGAGGACCTCTAAATGGAAACTGTCACTTCGCCAGAAATTACACCTTTTGAAGAAAACACTAAACATCTCTATTTTGTGTTTTCGTGTGTGCTGTTCTGTTTTCTTTTAAATTGATATTCAGGATTTAGCAAACAATGTCACAATCCAGTTCACTCTGGGAACAACCAGGGCACAAATTGCAAATATATAAAAATTGTTTAATGTATCGTCTTTTCCTGGACACCCGGCAGTCGTCAAGACTGAGGAGAACTTATAACCATGATCTGAGATGGAGCTAAGCATCTTCAGAAATCATATACACGGGGGACATTGAGAGTGCTATATTCAAACATATGAGGGGCAACGAATAATTGAAGACCGATTGAAAGAATTAAAGGGAATCTATAGTGTAAGCAATACAAATCTGTATTCCTTACAGTATAGTTCCCTCTGCCCCCTGGCACTTCAAGGGTTAAAAAAACCTTGTAGCACTTACTCGACTTCAGCACCAATGTCCTTTGGCACTGGGATGGCGCTTCACCTACTTGTGAGCTCATTAGGCTCTCCCCATACGAAAACATTACTTTAATGCTCTCCTGTGGGGATTTAGTTAACGCTGGATGTTCTACTGCAGAGCGTGAAAACGTCCAATGTCATTTTAGCACCAGAAGTCACCTAGCCACAAGGAAGTGCATCTATTGGCTTTCTGATTGACAGCCAATAGAGGCAGTCTTAGACCTGCAATGTAATTATTTCAGTTTCTCAAAAATTTCAATAATTACCATTGCTGGGTTAAGGGGACACAGGGGCATTGCACCCAGACCACTTCAATAAGCTGAAGTGGTCTGATTGTGTGTAGTGTCCCATTAATGGATGGACATATTACATTGACAAAGACCCACCACATTCAAACACTTGTGGGATTGCTCACTACACTCTGAACTTTTGCAAATTAAATCCAAATGGCAAAAATAGCCGAGTTGTGACGATGGTTGAGTTGGAGAATTTTTCCAGATCAGCTGTTTTTGCCTTGGTTTTTCCATTCAGATATCATTCTTAAAAATGTGGAGTTTAGTGAATAACCCTGAAAGATTGCTTTAAGGCCCTTTGAAATGCAAACATGACATAAATACTGTAAGTTTTATTAACTTTGGAACGCTGGGCTTTCCTCATACACAATACTCATTAAGATTTATTTATTTTGCTGTGGGGTCAGTCTTTATGGCTATGAAACTCACAAACTCAATAGTATGAATGTATCACAGAGCTCCTCAACAATGAAACTCACAGTAATGCGCAATATGAATTTACCACAGAGCTCCTCAACAATGAAGCTCGGTAATATGCAGTATGAATTAATGAATGTATAACAGAGCTGCTCAACAATATAACTCAACGCAACGTGCTGATTGTATGAATGTATCACAGAGCTCCACGTTGGTAAAAACCAATAGTTTGTAGTGTGTGAGTGTATCACAGAGCTCCACGGCAATGGGAGTAACTTGGTTTGTGATGTGTGCATTTGTGTGGTGGCTGTGTATATGATGTGTGTGGAGCCGATGCGGTGTATTTTGACTCCTTTTCATTCTGCAGTCTTTTTTTCGCATTAAAAGCAAACAATGGGTCGCAAGAGTATTCTGAGAACGGACAGCAGCTAAAATAGCCTGCCCTTCGGTGGGTCCCCGCTCAGAACTCATGCTGGTTTTAGCTCAGCTTGTGCCATTACAGAAAGAACATATCTGAAGCATATCAGACTGGTCCCACCCATACGGGCAGTTTTTTTCGCATTAAACACTCTGCTATGAGTTTATCTATTTATTACATTATTTAGTTACTATGTCACTAGCAATAAAGGATCTTCTTCCATGAGGTTCGCTCTTGTGTGCGCATGTGGATTAGACCGGATTATCAGAGACAGAAGCAAAGACTAATCTGTGACACCGGTTGTGATGTTTGACAGAATCAATGCAATTTATTGATCTGGATTATTTGCCTTGTTTGTCTCCCATTGACTACGCAATAACCAGATTGCCAAAGAGATACAGACGGGGCTTGCGCATTTATTCATTTTTCTGTCTAAATATGTCTGTGGGCTGTAAACATAGTTTTACTTCATGTGACTTAGAATACATATATTCAGGTGTTGGATGTTTGTATTTGCTTCCTAATTATGTGCAGGTGTTGAGGTCGTCATTGTGAACTTTTCTAGTTTAGGACCCGGTTTGACCTGCTGATACAGAGTCTTCGAATTGGATGTAACTGCTAGGAAAAAGCGTAACATAACTGCCCTTTACTGCTCAATGTCCACAATCACACAGCTGCTCACCAATTTAGATTTAATAATCCATTTTACGCAGCCTCTGAATGGCAGTGAAAATGGCATTAAATGGTTTAGCACCAGATGGAGAGATATTTGACCAAAAAAAAGTAAATTTTCTGAGGTCAGGGATTCCTCCCGGTTGGACATTTGTAATATGTGGGGGAGGGGGAGGGAAATGAAAATGTAAAAAAAATTATTTATCGTCCTACAATTCCCTTTGAGTGTGTATTTTTTGTAAAAAATCGCCAGTAAAATCAAGGCCGGTTTATTAATGCGTTGCCCCAGGTAAGACGCTTGTGAAGCAAAATGTCCTTGGAAGGAATCTCAAATTTTCTTAGCATCAGCTTTAAATTTGTAACGTGCACAGCTTGATATTAAAAAAATAAAAAAATATTTCCCTTTGTCTAGCAAATCAGTTTTTTGGTTTGTTGGATTTTTTTTTTTTTTCTGTCATGTTACATCATTGTAGAGTAGATTGACAGATATTCGAATTACATATGTAGCCACTTCCTTTTGTTTCTGTAAGATTAGCGATATTTATTCAAACACAACAAATTCGCACTTTAGTACCTAGAGTTTTAGGATTGAACTCCAGTGCAGACTCTCGGTCTGAAATGTCATATTGGAAGACTTGTCTGTTGTACCTTGCTTTCTAGGGCAAATCTTGTAAATTCCAAATCTCCCTAATCTCTAGGTATGGCAGGGGGGAGGTTGTTTGGCTGTGCCAGCTCCCTGCCTGTCTCTGCCAACACATCATGAGTCTCTCCCTTTTCTGGGCACCCTTCCATTTTTACACCATATATGCTTTCTGTTCAGGAGACTGACCTAGGTAGCCCTGACTGTTCATACATTAAGGATAAGACGTTTAGCAGTGTGATAATACCGGCGGGTAGGAAATGGGTGGCATAGTCTGACTAATGCCTTTTAAAGGGACACTCCGGGCACTGATAAAACTTTTTAATGCATTTTATAGATTTTGCCCTCATTAATATGCTGTTTTTAATTTTTTGTTTTTGCATGCTCAAATCTTTCTAGTTTTTGTACAGACTTCCTTATCAAATGTATGTACACAGCTCAGAGCTGCTTTTAATTAACAACCTGGAAGCAAACCGGGGATATCCTTACTATATGCCTCCCTGGCAGTAGCAGAACTAATGTAGACAGGGCCCTGGAGGAATACTTGTTTTTGTCTCCCCCTCTGTCACCCCCCCTCCCCCCCTCTATTTTCTGTGTAGTGTTGGCATTTGAATGTAGTTGTATGCACTGTTGCCTCTTCGAAGCAGAGGCGTAGTTGTGTGGTTGAATGCAAGGGTTTGTTTGTATATAATGTTGGCATTTTAATACAGGGGTTTGTTTGTATGTTGTGTTGGTGTTTGATTGCAATAGTGTGTTAATATGTAGTGTGGGAGTTTGCTTGCATGTAGTATTGGTGTTTGATTGGAAGGGTGTGTTTGTTTGTTTGTAGTGTTGATGTTTGACTTTGAATGCTGGGATCTATGCACATATACACACATGCCAACACACACACCCTAACACAGAGAAAAACACAAACACGCATTCTGACACAAACACACACACAGAAAAACACTGATGCATAAATACACACAGGTATACTCACACTGACACACGCACACAAGTCTCAAATTACATATTTTTAGCCTCCCCCTGCAGGAGGGTGACTTCCTGGTCTGACTGAGACTGATGGGAGTCTGAGATTACACTATTTATCCTAGCTATACCAATTCATGCCAGCAGTGGGCGCAGTAATAGGCTTAGAGTGCCAGCTGATGCATTCAGCCTAGCACAGATGCCCACTCCTACTTAGGTTAATGCTCCCTAATTAGTTCAACCAGCAAGTACAGAGGGGCCGCTGGGGACTCTCATTTAGCATTTAAACATATAAAGTGTTTTAACTGTGAATGGAAGGATGACGCCAGAGGACTCCAAGCACTATAACCACTTCAATGAGATGAAACGGTTACAGTGCCTAAACAGTGTCCATTTAATGATTAGCTGTTGTCTGCTGTCTAGGCCTTGGAAGTTTCTCATGCCTGTTTTCTGAAGACATAGATGCAGCTTTCCCAAATAACACAAACAAAACATTATTTTAATATATAATAATAATATTTCTTTGCAGACGTCTTCAAATAGCAGGAAAAACAGAGAACATTTACAGGACAATTTACATATGGGCTCTGCCTAGAGCAATCATTAGTGACTTTCTAAGGAATATGTATTTTGAATTTACTATTATAACATTTTTATTTTCTGTTTGTGCTTCTTTTTTAAATATAAATAATATAACTAATAATAATAATAAAATAAAATAAAAAAATATATAATTGCAGGAAACATTCAGGTCAGTCAGTGCTGTGTGTGTCTGCTCATATAATTCAGCTTTACAGTCATTGAATTTATCTAATAAAAATTTTAGAATCACTATTGACTCACAAGAATGATGAAAATATACAGCTTAATATTTGGCTGGTCGTCTGCTACTTAATATCTTTCTTTATTGTACATAATATGTGGTTGGTTAATCATAATGATGATTACTACAGGAACCCATGAATCACTTGTTGCTTATTACGTATAGCTGATGGAACTTTGAAATGAACCTAAAACATAGTGTGTGCAAATTACATACTTTACAAATACTCTTGTTTCTTCACTGGAACTCCTTATGTGTGTTTCATGTACTCCGTTAGCGTATACAGTAATGCAAACATGTTGGTGCCTTTATAAAGAAGATAATGATAAATAATTAATTAGGGCAATCTCTCCTGGATAGACAAATTGATTTGTTAGGTAATTTCATTTTTAATGTTTTGTTCCATTATGTCTATTAAAACCACTTGTGTTTTGGCAAATCCAATTAGGTCGTAATGAGCCATTAAAGAAAGAGAGGCCGAGATGGAAGAGCGACTATCCTATGACGGACGGACAGCTACGCAGCAAGCGGGATGAATTTTGGGATACAGCCCCAGCATTTGAGGGGCGCAAGGAGATCTGGGACGCTTTGAAAGCTGCGGCCTATGCAGTGGAAGCAAATGACCATGACCTTGCTCAGGCAATAGTAGATGGTGCAAGTATTACATTACCTCACGGTACGTATTATTTGAAATGTTAGAAGGTGTGAAATACAACAAGGGTTACTCAAATTAACAAGGGTAACTCTAAGCACCATAACCACTTAAAAGAGACAGTGTAAGCATCACAACCACTACTTCTTAGTAAAGTGATTTTGGGACATAGATGCTGCCCCGGTAGCCTGTATGTTGCAGACATTGCTATTAATGAAGAAAACAAAATGGCCCTGTTTATATTTGGCAATTTTCACAAATACGAGTGGCCATCAGACTAAAATAGATTCTATAATTTACATCATATGTCCTAAATGGTTCTTTACGAGAACCAACCATCTGGATGATTTCACCAGTGGATCTGATTGCAATAAGGAGACTGTCCTGACTCTGGAAATAAATGTTATAATAAGGTTACATGGTGTTTTTTATTGTTTGTTTTTTTTAAACAGAAAATTAAAACTATTCTAAAATGAATATGTAACACCACTAATTAAAAAGAAAAGAAAAAAATGTTTCTCTTAATGAGTTTCTGTAAGCAAATAACCTGCATTGCATTTAGGTTTAATTCCCTATTTAAAGAATCACTATAGTGTCAGGAAAACAACTCCTTTTCCTGACACTATATAATCCTCAGAGCCCTCATCCTAATGGGCTGAAGGGGTTAGAACCCCTTCAGCCACTTACCTTTATCCAACGCCAGGCTCCCTCGGCGCTGGTGACCTCTCCTCCCCCTCCGACGTCCGCTCCGGAGTGGAGCCGAATGCGCAAGTGCGGCCAGAGCTGAGTGCGCGTTAAAAACGCCAGTAGGAAAGCATTTCTCACTGCTTTCCTATGGATGTCCAGCGTGAGTTCAATGCAATTTTCGCATTGAGCCTCGGGGAAGCGCCTCTAGCGGCTAGTGAGACAGCCACTAGAGGCTGGATTAACCTCGGTAAAACATTGCAGTTTCTCTGAAACTGCTATGTTTACAGCTGCAGGGTTAAAACCTGGGGGACCTGGCACCCAGACCACTTCATTGAGCTGAAGTGGCCTGGGGGACCTGGCACCCAGACCACTTCATTGAGCTGAAGTGGCCTGGGTGACTATAGTGGTCCTTTAATAATGGCTTGATATTTGTACAGAAGGATGGCTCGCCTGTTTACAAACATGTGGGCTTCTAACCAAGAGCAATATATGACTTAGTATGTTGGTATGTAAGCTGTTAACCCTGTAACTATTCCACACCCGGTTATATTACTGTTTAATGCTGAGTTTTTTCAATCACTTAAGAAGGTTAAAATGTACACTCCCTACAAAACAAAAAATCTGTGTTACGCTAGCAGGATTTTCAATAAGTGTGTAGTGTTACGCTAACAGCATTTTCAATAAATTCGTAGGCCACATTAAATGACCATTTATTAAACCCTGTCTCATTTTTAAATGTGCTCCCAGCATGCTGTTTTACTGGGGATTTTTTTTGTATTTCAAATGCAGTTCTGTGCAATCTTTATACACAATGTGATGCGTGACCTGGGCTGTAACGATTAACCCCTAGAGGTATACTTGTGACTGCGTGGTCAGTCTAGGCTTAAATCACAAGCATTAAAATGGCCTATTTGTAAAAGCCAACTGGGATTAAATTCCCTCTTTCTACAATGCTACACACTTTATATCCTAGGACATGGCTCAAAATTTACATTAGCCCACTTTTGAAAATTCAGGACATGTGAATAGAAATTCACTCCTGGTGAGTTGTGCCATGGACCTGCAAGGCTTGCAGTGGTGAGTAACCTTTAGACCTGGCTAGTTTCGCAGAACTTTAAAGTTTGAGCCCTGTACTAGGACATACTGATATCGGCAATTCCCTCTTTCTACAATGCTACACACTTTATATCCTAGGACATGGCTCAAAATTTACATTAGCCCACTTTTGAAAATTCAGGACATGTGAATAGAAATTCACTCCTGGTGAGTTGTGCCATGGACCTGCAAGGCTTGCAGTGGTGAGTAACCTTTAGACCTGGCTAGTTTCGCAGAACTTTAAAGTTTGAGCCCTGTACTAGGACATACTGATATCGGCAAAAGGATTAAGATTTCACAGGGCTTCCTACACGCTTTGTATAAGCATGGTGAATAGAACTGGGCTATAGGTGACCACCCTACATGGCTGTCTACGGTGTTTCTTTAATTTTTCACCAGAGCTATTTATATTTGGACTGCAATAATAGTATGCCTCTCGTAGACTGGTAATTTAGGGAACACATGGGAAAATGCACAATAAGCAACACACATCGTGCGTTCCTTTGTCGAATCTGAGTAAGAGTGCAACATGGTCCCCCGGGAAAAAGGCTGTTACCATAGAGGAGTTTTTGAAAAACAATTGCAGGGAGTAGTTAAAACCAAACATGCAAACCAACCGTAGTAAGTTGATCTTTGAATGTCTCCGGTTTGTGAATAACTAAAGGTTTTCCTTTTGCTTAGTTTTTCTGAGCATGGTTGTCCACCTACAACGGAAGCTAATCCATTGGGGAAATGTGTCTTGGAAGACCCTTTAGACATGCTTTTTTTGCTCTAATGGATTTTCTAAAGTCTCCCGTTTGCTTTGGGGAGTCTGATCCTGGAACCCCAAAAAGAAGGCCTGTGCATTTCCTGTCTCTTCCCAAATATATGTATTCAGAGGCTTGTTGATTGAAGTGGACATGGCCGCTCATTGTGTTAGCGAGGGTTTAGAACATGGTGTTAAATGGGCAGATTCAAATCCCAGGGATAGAGTCTAGCGTCCCACCATCTTTCAAGCTCCACCAGCCATTAACATTTTCCATGCAGTACTAATAAGAAAAAAAAATGTCTGCCAGTAGAATGCAATGCAGCAGCCAATCAGAACCTGAGAAGTTGAGCAGATTCCAGTACTGGGAAATGGTAATGCACTGTTTAAATCGCCAATTGATGCAGTATTTTGACCAAAAGTAAAAACACCACAGAAAGTGCAAACCATACTAAGGGTCGGCACACCTCCATGTACATTTAGAAATACCAAGAAGGTCTGGGCACACTAGGATTTAGTGCCAGGCAGTTTAAATGGAACTTTATGTACAGAACAAGCAGGAGCATTTTGACCTCATGCCAAAGTCTTTCATGCAGTACTTACTGATGGCGAAGCCTCATTTGCCCGGGCAAGAAATCTAGGGCAGTTAGAAAACTTTTGTCATTTAATAATAATTAAAAAAGTTTAAAATGTATACTCTGAACATAGCTGAATAAAAAAAATAAAAAAGTAATAAACATTTTGTACACATAGGATATTTTGTGCAATGCATTTTCACACTTTTAACAATAATAGAAAAAATAATTATTACTACATAAATATTAATTATTAAAAAAGGGCTGGGGCCAAAAACATCCGTCCAATATAAAGCAAAGTACGTTTCCATTTTTATCTCATAATAAAAGGATACAAAGTGTAGCAAATTAAGTTAATAACACAAAGCATCCAAAGTGCGTATTACAAATTGGTGTATATATTATGCACTGCATGTGAAGGTAAAGCTTAGTGTAGCCAACATAAAAAAACAAAAATAAAATAAATAATGAAGGTCCCTACCAGACACATTGTAAATATAAAGGATATTTACGTTTTTATATTCTTTTTCCAAACATCCCAATAATATCTGAGAGAATCAACAAGTTAGAACCTCCATGACCACAGAAACTGCATTGGACCTTATATTGTGCAATCTATGCAATTTTTTTAGAATTTTTCTGTAGGAGTATGAACTATATCTGTTAAATCATGGCTTAAAAAGTACTTACCATGGAGGGTCCATGCCACACTCAGAAGGAGTGAAGTTCAACTCTCCAGAGCTCAATTTTTTTTATTTGCCAACGGATAGTGGTAAGTGGAAATTTTGAGCACTGCAAAAAAAATAAAATAAAAGGAAGCAAGTTTCCTATTATTTGTTATTTTAGAGAGGTATGAGGAAGAGATGCGGAGTATCTGTTGCACCATATATGCATTGCTTCAATTCTGTCTTTTTAAACTATACCTTCAAGCAGTAATACAGTTACAAATGGACATTGTCAGGTGAACTGTTTAGGGACTTTCCAAGCTCCATAACATCTTGTTTGTTCACTTTATGGTTCCCTGTAACCAGTCTATTCATAACACAACTGCAGTGTTTTGCAAAAATTGCTGCAGCTACACCCCACCCTTCCCAACATCATAGGAGGAAGCTTATGTTTGTTTGTTTGGGTAACTGTGTGTGAGAATACTAGCATTATTAATAGAACTTTATAAATAAAAGAAGCCTCCTTATTCCTCCTCAATGTTGGGCATAACCCACAAAGACCTTTTTTAGTTGACCAAAAAAAATTAAACGTAAGGGAATGGGATCACCACTTGGATAAAATATCTAATTTCTTATATATCGAGTGTTTTAGTCTATCAATTGTGACAACTCTTAGAATGTACTTAAATAGACTGTCAGGGTTATTTTCTAATCATTCTAAAATGACCAAATTCTGATTCCAATGACAGTTTTCCCGCGCTGTATAATCTCACCAGAGCACTCTGATTGGTTGGCTTGTAATAGGTGCTGAAAAGGAAAATATTAAATGTTTTTCTTCTGAAATAGCAAGGGTATAATATTATGAACACCATTTGAAAATACATATTCTTAATTTGTCCTAATACTTCTCAAACCATAACTGAATTATGACTGTTTGTTTTTTTAGGATCTCTAACGGAATGTTATGATGAATTGGGGACTCGCTATCAACTACCAGTTTACTGTCTTGCTCCTCCTGTCAACATTATAATGGAGAGAAGTGATGAAGATGGCACTGACGTCCCAGATCCAGTAGCCAACAACCGACGGGAATTTCAGCTCAGAGTCCGGCTTTCATCTGGAAAGGACGTAAAACTCAATGCTAGCATGGGGGACACCATTGGCCAGCTAAAGAAGCAGTTGTACTCACTGGAGGGGATCGAACAGTGCAGGCAGCGCTGGTTTTTCTCAGGGAAACTTCTCACAGACCGAACGAAACTGCAAGAAACCAAGATTCAGAAGGACTTTGTGATCCAAGTTATTGTCAATCAGCCATTGGAGACGGCGAACTGACTGTGCTGATGGTCCATAGACTGAAATCTGAATGTCTACTGAAATCTTTGTACATTAGGGTGGGGACAGAAAGGCTGGCTGCTAGATTTTAATATCCTTTCTTGGTGTCCACCTTGTGAAGCACCATTGTCTCTGTGAGATTGGAGCTTCATTTATAGTAAAGACATGAGGCAGAGATTTTAATTTAAGGAACCATAATGTTGCACTGAGATTTCACATATCTTGATTGCACACAAGGTTAACCTCATAACAATTAACATTTTGAAACCTACTGTGCCCATGTTGCTGATGGACCAACCTTGCCAGGGTCTTGCAGTACAAATCAGGTGCCCCTGAGCTAAAATATTGAGATGTCTTTTGACCCCTATAACGTAGGCTAAATAATGGACATTTGGGTTGGACAGTGGAGTAGGGGCAACACTTTTAGCCATACCCACTTGTAACTCTAAGCAAATGCTTAGTGTATGAAAAGTGATATCTTGCACTGCATGCCGTGATTGAAATATATATCACCATGCCATGGAATCAATTATCATGGTGATTATCTATATAAATAATGATACATCTAGATAACAGAAATAATCTTGTTTAAAAATAAATAAATAAAATACAGCAAAGGCCCAAGGTTTTTATTTTAGTTTCTTTAAGGACAGGCACATTTAATTCCTAAATTCTGAGTACCAGCTTGTCAGGTGTCTTTTTTCATGGAATCTAAGGATAGGATGTTGCTACAAAAGTCATCCTTTGCAATTATGTCCCGATTTAATTCACTCATGGAATTCTGCAGTGTAACGCAAAGAGTATTTAGTTTGTGAAATAGTGAGAGTGTGGATTGTCATGTCCATCACGTTTGCTTATGTTATGGCTGTGTTACTGACTTGGTGAAATACCCGTAAATGTCATATACAATCATTAATATATCCTCAAAAATGAAAGACACGGGTGTTTTCTTACCCGACTAGAAGAGATGCAATCAATTGTTTTCATTTTTTTTTTTTTTATATTAATATTTTTTTAAGATGTGCCTGCTGAAAATTGGCATAATTAATGTGTTCTTTTTTAAGTGCCAGACTAATGTAACTTAATCTCTATAAAATACAGAAGCAATAATGTTGTTTTTGTTGAACACTGTGTTTTGCCTTTAGAACAAAGTATAAAAAAAGCAGTAAAAATGCAATCATGTGGGAAAACAAAAAATACACACGTTATGCAATTATTAAATGATCAGTTTTGACTCAATATAATTTCCTGTAGAAGTGAACTTTCATGTTTTAGATAATAGCCACTATTCTAACCATGTTATATATATATATATATATATATATATATATATATATATATATATATATATATATATATATATATATATATATATATATATATATATAGATATATATATATATATATATATATATATATATAGATAGATAGATAGATAGATAGATAGATATAGAGAGATATCATTTTTTTTTTAAATTTGTTTTTACATTTCCCCCCCCCCACCATGTTAATAAAACATTTTGACATTAATGCTTAATTTGGTAGAAGGCACAGTTAAGCAATTTAATAGTAAAAAAAACAAACCTAAAATTATATGTATAAGTGGGTACCTTTTTGTTTAGACATTTGGCTCAAAGAAAAATATGTTGTAAAATTTAACACATTAGATGCGGTCATTTCACTGCATTAGAGAATTATGGCAACTCTTAGTTGATTTACGTAAAATTCTCAACTTACAATTTGTCTATTATTGTCAGGATAACTATTGATCCAGCACGAAAAATTGTATCACACCTAGGACTACTGATACTGTCTAACCGGACCTTAGAATGGCCGGACTTAACATGCCAGAGAATAGTCAAAATACTTGCCGAGGTCAGGGACACAGAACGAGGAACAGCGATAAGGAAAAGCCAAAAGTCAAGGGTACCAGAAATTAGGGAAGTCAAAATGAAGCCAAAGTGAAAAATCAGATATACACGATCAGGAACACACTCTCTGATAACCATCAAAGGGAAACCACGACATGGCACTGACAGGTAATTTGGGTTTAAATACCCCTCCTTCGGCTGTAAATGTCCAACCTCTGACCCCAAAACGTGCGTGCACGTCTATGACGTGACGTCGCATGCACAATGGCGCCATCTTTGGTGTGGGCAAAGGTAAGTTTACTACAAAAATCCGAACCACAACAGTCAGAGCTCCTAAGAGCGTTGCTTCGGGACCGGACTGGAGGGAGATCGATCAGTGGTCTGCCGCGAGCAAGGTAAGTTTGAATTGTTTCTGGCGGCATGGTTGCTTTCTTTATGTGCAACCACTCCGGCAGAATCACTGGGAGCCGTGACAATTATGTCTAATTATACACAATGTAGCCAATCACAAACACTCCAATAGTTGAACTATACTATAATGGTCAACACACGCAGATAACCATTGCACAAGTTGCTGTATACTAACTGGACCTCTTTTGGATTAGTAACCTTTTATGAGGTAGCATCAGTTGTATTTACAATCCCATAGCAGTCCCAAAATGGTCTGGCTTATCATAATGGCTACCTGGGCTGACCATGGTGGTACTTTACAGTGTATAGGTCATAGAAAAAAGAGGAACTTGGGGGGGGGGGGAGGTACATGGAACATGCATTTTCCAGTAGTGGCTCTGTAGTAATGACCAAAATATATTCAAAATACATATTAAGAACAGTGTGCACACAATATGGCCATATTGTGTTAAGTCCAGCACTGTGTCTCAGTACCCCAAGTACCAGGATTGGTGGCCCACTGGCTTATTATTGCCTAGAAAACTTGCCAGAGTGCAGGAAATCAAACTCATTGCCTGCCTACCTTGGAAAACAAAAATATAAACATTCCATCAACACAGCTCCCTCAACATAATACTTTGCCAACTACAGAATTTTATGAATATATCAGACATCAGGAGGGTAATGAATTTCACACTGTATTACAAAGTAGCAGTAATAAGGAAAGCCATGACCAATTCCTAAGACACACAAACAATCCAAGTTAAATGACCTGTCCCAACTGTATTCCAATGTGTAAATGGACAAAACCAGGACTGATGATGTACCTTGTGCATGGGGTTGGAAACCGTTGGCAAAGATCATGTGAGTCAGGCTCCAGGAAACCTGGAATGTTATTCATTACGCTGTGTGATTTGCAAAATTTAAGTCAAAATAACTAGGAAGAAGCAATAAATGTCTGTATTGTATACATGATATACTTGAAATTAGATTTGTTCTTCTGGCCAAATACATGTGTGAATAAATTAATTGATCGGCTACTATCTAGCAACAAAGCGAACATTTATTAAAATGTGTCTTGATGAATTTATTCTTTAACAGGGTTATTCACCAAGGACCGAGCAGTCTGGATTAGCAATTTTTTTCTTAAATTTCTAATAAATGAGCTCATCTCATAGGTATCATTGGTACCATCCAGTGTCGATCCATTTAACGATCTGTTAAGCTCACTTGTGAATCTTGTATAAAATACAGTGGAACCTCGGAACGCGAACGTTCCCGTTCACGAACCGTTCGGAATTAGACAAATAATTTTGCGTTAAAAATGCCTTGGTACGCGAACGATCCTTGGTACCTGAACACATCACACGGCATTCACCTCTTTGGTAATCTTGTTGATAATTTTAAGCAGTGACACCTGCTGGTTCTACGTGACTATCAGTAGTCAGGCTGTATTCTGGAGAGGTTGATGGATATGCTGGATGAGCTGCTCATGTCGGGGTTTTGACTTCGATGGGCAGTGCCCTTGCTGTGGCGGTCGCTCTCTGCAGTGGACTCTGTGGAGCTATCTGCCAGGTCAGCTTTTGACAGCTAGAAAATATGACTGGATGAGTCCTGTCCACATGAGACTTTGGAGTCATGACGGAGGTGAGTGCCCATTGAGCAATCTTTTGGGACACCCTTGTTACACATTAGGCTTTTAGGTGGCTGGCAGATTTCTTTGTAAAAGTGAACACAAGTACTGTAGTGACTGCATGTTGGCGATACAGTAGTAAGGAAGGATTGGATGTACATGATCACATCTGGTACATGATATGCCTGGAATGGATTAATCAAATTTTCATTCATTCCTATGGGAAATGTTGATTTGGTTCCCGAACACATTGGAACTCGAACAGCCTTCTGGAACTAATTAAGTTCGTGCTCCGAGGTTCCACTGTATAAGGTTTGCATATTTATTAAACTCTGAAGTTTACTGGATTCACTCCAAGCAAGTCTGGTAGCAGGCCTCCTCACCATCGTGATTTCAGCGGGACATTCAAGATTTCCGGGTCCTGTTTGACTTTGTTCCCTGGTTGACTTTTGGGTCCAAAAATGTGCAATTCCCTTGTCAAATTCTCCTCTATTTGTAGTTTTGGGGAAAACCCTGTACAAATATATCTTGGCTGTACTTGGAAAAGTGGAAAAGGAGAAGTAATTTTTTTTTGGGGGGGGATCCTTATGTTCTGAAGGTTCTGAAAACTATTAATGTTCTATTTCATACTAAATTACAACTATTTTTTTCTGTTTTCTTGTTTACAATACTTATCTGATCGGTCATCCTCAATTAATTCTTTTACATGGGTTTCTTTCACTGTGCAGCAAGTTCATGTGACTGACTGAGCTTGTCAGGACAATAAAATAGATATTTTGTTGACAAACTCCAGGTGTCCTTTTGCCCAACTTCATAGTTTATTTTTACCTTTAGCAAAATTAAGTTTTAAAAATTAACAAAATTAAATGGCCAAGTCACCTGCCCGATGAAAACTTCACTCATAACTATTAAACACTGCAAGTTAAATAATAAAAAAATAGAGGTGCTTCCCTTAAATTGCAAAGCCGCTTCCGTGACAAGATGTTGCACAAATTGTATGGCATGCATTGTATGTTGGTAATTAATGGGTTAATGTCTGTGGGGGGGAGGGAGGAGTCCAGCAACCTCTGTTAAAGGCGTACTATAGTCACCAAAACAACTTTAGCTTAATGAAGCAGTCATGGTGTAAAGATCATGCCTCTGAAGTCTCACTTGCTCAATTCGCTGTCTTTTAGGAGTTAAATCACTTTTGTTTCTGTTTATGCAGTCAAAGCCACACCTCCCCTGTCCTGTGACTGAGACAGAGTGAATGGAAAAAAAAATTGGAACTTTATAAATGGAACTTTAATCACATACAGAAAGCACATGCAAGCTAACAGTGCTTGTGATCAGCAATTCTACATTAAACAGAACTTGAAATAAAGGACGTTTACACATTAGATGACTCTTTAAAGGAAGTGTTGAGGAAAGCTGTGTAAGTCACATGCAGGGAGGTGTGACTAGGGCTGTATAAACAAAGTGATTTAACTTCTAAATGGCAGATAATTGAGCAGTGAGACTGCAGGGGCATGATCTATACACCCAAATGGCTTCATTAACCCCTTAAGGACTGAGGCCGTTGTACAAGTTGTGATTAAAACAAAAAGTAAACAAAACTTTGAATTTTGTGAGATATATCTGTTCAACCAGAATTCACCCCTTTCATAATAAATGCACCCACACCTATTATATATAATTTTATTCAGGAGAAACAGGGCTTTTATGTCATATCAAATATGTATATATGAAACATGATTTAATATGAAAAGAATATAAAGAAATTTGAGAAATTAAGAAATTTCAATTTTTTTTGTTTTGTCTGGCATTCTAACTGTGAATAGCATAATACTGTTAGCTGTTACTGCAAGAAAGTACACATATTTGTATTCAGTGATGTCTGACGAGTATAAACAGTACCCCAAATGTACAGGTTTTATGGTGATTTTGAAAGTTATAGGGTCAAAAATAGCACGTTACAAATTTTTCAGTTTATACACATTGAAATTTGTCAGACTGGTTATGTTGCCTTTGAGACCAAATGGTAGCCCAGGAATGAGAATTACCAACATGATGGCATACCATTTGCAAACATAGACAACCCAGGGTATTACAAATTGGGTATGTCCAGTCTTCTTTAGTAGCCACTTCATCACAAACACTGGCCAAAATTAGCGTTAAAATTTGTTTTGTTTTTTTTCAATTTTCACACACAAACAAATATGAACGCTAATTTTGGCCAGTGTTTGTGACAAAGTGGCTACTAAAAAAGACTCAACATATCCCATTTGCAATACCTTGGGTTGTCTACTTTTGCAAATGGTATGCCATCATGGGGGTAATTCTCATTCCTGGGCTACCATACGCTCTCAAAGGCAACGTAACCTGTCTGGCAAATTTCAATGTGAAAAAACTGAAAAGCAAGCCTTATATTTGACTCTGTAACTTTTGAAAACACCATAAAACCTGTACATGGGGGGTTCTGTTATAAATTGGGAGGAATTTTACAAATATTTTGAAAGAAAGAAAGAAAATATAAATGTAAGAGTACTTAAAACAGACAGGATTTGGAACTTTCCATAAAAGCTCCATAGTCCCAGGTACAGTATTATCTTGCCCCCTCTTGTGGTGATTTAAAGTACATGCAGCACATAAATATTTAAAGGGCTCCTATAATCATTGGAGAAAATTCAAAGTTCAGTTTGTGTTGAGGAGCAAATGGTACAGATTTTTCCATTCTGTTACTGAAAGTTAAAATGTAATTAATTATTACTTTAAGAGAGAGCTGTCCAATCTGTACTTTCCCGCTACATTTACATGCTTCATAACATTACTTTGCAGGCATACAAATTAGTTCAAGAAAAAAAAATTACGTTGCATCCAAGAATTTAAAGTTTTATGAAATCAGATTTAACTCTTTGCAAGACAGTTTATTTACCACAACTATCATGATATGACCAGATTTGCATAAACCAAACCATGAAGGGGTTAAACTACATGGAAGGTAATGAACAACGCACATAAGTAACACTGTGAAAAAAAATTACTTTATGTGTGTCACATTTCCACAGGTCTCGCCGATCACCCTTTCAAGGGGTGCTTTTGTATACATGGGATTCCGTGTGTCCAGTAAGAATGGTAGGACTTTGATAATGGGTGTACACATGCATTTTTCAGCAGAATGGGTCTAAAATATTTGGGGCCAGTGGGCTTATTTCCAGCCCTCTATGAGAAGAAAACACCCTTGGAGTGGGACTGCTTGATTAAAGGTTGTGCAATAATTCTGGACAATTTAGCACCCCTCCCCCCAAGTGTCCCCATTTAGGAGGGACAGTCCCTAATTTGGGAACAAATCCATCTGTCCCTCTTTTTATATCCTAATCTCCCTCTCTTCTAGGAGCTCCATATTAGTGTGAGAAGATACATTGTTCTTGATTTAAATTACATTATTTGCATAAATTACATTATTTGCATAAATTGATATTAGTAAGTCACCTAAGATTTCTCAGAACAGCCCCACCCCTAAAATGAAAGTGCATTTAGTCCCTCTTAGTCCATTTGAAATGTTAGAAGATGTGATTTAGAGATCGTGTAGCACAAAAAAAATATGTGAAAGACAGATGCGATGCGGTGGCTGCATGAGCCACATGCAAATGCCCACATTGTTCCCAAATGTCCTCTTGGCAGTTCAATCATGATGGGAGACTATTTAGTCATGCAGTGAGAGAAGGAATTGGCATTAGCGACCCTGGTTCTCGTCCTTGTAACACAATGTACAAAACCCAAGGTCACTCATGTTAACACCCTCCATCCAAGCTCCTTCAGGAATTGAAATGAGAGCATGGAAAGGCACATGGGTGATGAAATGCAATGCTACTGCTCCCTCTGTAATGAGTCAGTACTACCGGTCTGTCTGCACAAAGTACAAGATCCTGCTCAGCTTACCAGATAATTCCCACTGCAATGGGGGCATGTGCCATATTATTACACCCCAGCTCTAACAGGAAGCAGCATCTCATATAAAATGCTCAACTTACCCCACTTGTGTCGTCTGCTAAAAGTAACATGGCTGGGGATTAACAACCATGGAATTGCAACAAGATGAGCTGGATGCACAGGAACAGAGTGTATTGAGGGCCCTGCTCAAACAAGCTTACATTCTACAGGTAGTGGATCTTAATAAACAGATTTAAGAAAAGGGGATGTATGACAGGTTGTTAAGCTCAGTGGCACAGTTAGATGGCTTCAGCCCAAGGATGGCCACTACCACATGAAATAAACAAGTCCCAAAATCACACAGTGATTGGCATGTTTAATAAAGCACATTATGACACCAAAGTTTTCAATTAATTCAGAGTATTAGATAAACCTGTATTTATTCGAGTTGTGTAAGGCAAGAAAATTAGTTTCAGCTGAACATGAAAATAAAACAATTTGTGGGACTATTATTGGCTAGATGTGGGTTCGGCTAGGCAGAATTTCTGTAACGATAAACTGATTTATTTAAGGATCACTATAGGGTCAGGAATACAAACATGTATTCCTGACCCTATAGTGTTAAAACCACCATCTGCCCCCCCCCCTCCAATGCCTCCATAAATATAGCAAAATCTTACTCTATTCAAGCCTGAAGCTGTAGATCTGCATGATGTTTGTCTCAGAAAAACAAGCAGTCTGCTGACATCATCAGAAGTAGTAGCATGATCCAATCACAATGCTTCCCCATAGGATTGGCTGAGACTGACAAAGAGGCAGATCAGGGGCAGAGCCAGCATGATTCAAACACAGCCCTGGCCAATCAGCATCTCTTCATAGAGATGAATTGAATCAATGAATCTCTATGAGGAAAGTTCAGTGTCTGCACGCAGAGGGAGGAGATACTGAATGTTTGGATGCATTTTAAGCAGCCATGACACAGGGAGGATCTCTAACAGCCATCTGTACTAGGCTGTAATGTAAACACTGCATTTTCTCTGAAAAGAGTGTTTACAGCAAAAAGCCTGAAGGTAATGATTCTGCTCACCAGAACAAATTCAATAAGCTGTAGTTGTTCTGGTGATTATAGTGTCCCTTTAAATATAGATTTTCTTAAGTGCTCCTCATTTCCCCCCTCTATTGGTCACTTCTCGCTTGATCTGTGAATAAAGTCAACATTTTGTGACCTTCTCCTATTATCAGTGGTCTTTCCCCCCATATATTATCTTTTTTTTTTTTTTTTTGACACCATGGGTGGGATTAAGAATCACCAATCAACACAAACATGCTCGGCCAATGCGCCTTTCGTTGGTTTCACTGATGGCTACCTTTGCACTAAAGTGACTGCACTGAGTGGATGTGATGTACTAATCCTCCTGGCTAAAACACAGTGAGTGGGTGAGAAGGTGTGTGTATATATGTTTATTATATGTCTATATATCTGTGTTTCTGTCTAGCTGTGTGTTTCTCAAGGAATATGTGTATGTGTAAATGTGTGTGTCTGTGAGTCACTTTCTTAACCCCTTAAGGACCAAACTTCTGGAATAAAAGGGAATCATGACATGTCACACATGTCATGTGTCCTTAAGGGGTTAAAGGAACAATATAGTGTTAGGAATACAAAACAATATTATTAAAACACTATAGTGCCCTCTTCTACCCTTCTCCCTCCCGTAACCCCCTCCCCCCCCCCCCACTGGCTGCAAAGAAAGGGTTGAAAACCCTATTTTCACTTACCTGATTCCTGCGCCAACGTAACTTGTTGCTGGACCGGGCTCCTCCACCAATGTCATGGCACGCATTAGGCATTCCACATAGGAAAGCATTGACTTATTGCACTTCAATTGGGTTTTCCAACAAACTAGATGTCCTCATGCAAACCAGTGTCGATTCACAGAGTCAAACTCTGTGAAACTGCAGGAAGCGCCTCTAGTGGTTGTCTGGTAGATAGCCACTAGAGGCAGGCTTAACCATCCAATGCTAATATTGTAAAGCGCTACGGAATCTGTTGGCGCTATATAAATGGCAATAATAATAATAATGTAAACATTGCAGTTTCTCTAAAACTGCAATGTTTGCAACTGCAGGGCTAAGGATCCTTCCAGCATAAGCTATCCTTACCAAGATTATTCTTGTTTGAATAGCTTACAAAAAAAATTATATATTAATAATAAAAAAATCCCCAACAGAATCAGGTTGCATTGGTCGTTTTTCATTTTCACATACATAGTGTTATTCATTTTTGCATCTTAAGTGAATTTCAAATTTAAGATCAAAATAGCCGAACTGGATGAGTTCTCTAAGTCAGTTATGCTTTCGGTTTGGCAACGTTGGCATTAAATTTGACGTTCACTTTGAATTCTCACTTTAGTGTATCGCCCGGTTACCCCATATAAATTACCTTTCGCAAGTTTTGTCAGCATTATTTTACAATTTATGTTAATGATACACCCGGTTTACAGAAAAGCCATTTTCATATTTAAAAAAAAATAAAAATGGAATGGATGAAAAATTGGAAATACACAAAAAAAAATAGAACACATATCGGTATGCTAGTGTCATTTATGAAAACAAGACAAAACTATACAAGACAAAACAGATTTGCCGCTAGTATTTTCATTATGTTCTAATTAACATGCTATAGAACATTTATTAGACTTTAAAAGGTAGCATGCTGGTAATGAAACTTTGTTTCAAATCAAATTGCCTTATATTATCCTTTTTTTTTGGTAATAAAAATTCAAGATCCATAACAATTTCATCTTTAGATAAAGGTTAAAGACGGGAAATCACGGATTGACATTATTTCTACATTAAGCTGGTAGGAAGGTAGAAATCATTCTAACAGATAGGATGTAATGAGTTTCCCAGTTCAGTTCACATTTGAAAATGTCCAGAATAATTAAACATAAATTGATCTTCGATCTTATTTAGAAAAAGTTGTATACATTGAGGCACAATCTCGCTTTTGACTGTGGTTGGAAAATCAGATTTTTCGAGCAGAAAGGGAAATGCCATTAATTCGGTGTTATTTGTGCAGTTTGTGGTCACATAGGCTAATCTGACAAGAACAGGCCTTTCATAGCACAGCAGTCCACTTTCAGCCTCAAAATTCAAACATTAAAATAATGAATGAGTGAAGAGATGAATTTGTAATGGAGACAGCCTGACAAGGTGCGAGACATCCTCCAGCAGCATTCAGCTCAGCGCGGACATCTGTGCAGGTAGTGGTTTGACTTAGAGTGCCACGGTTGGAGGCACGTTCCTCCTCGAGGTGAATATTTGGAGCAGAGCTTCTGTGTTCGGGGCAGGGATGAGGATAGCATTATATGAGGTGATAGCCAGACAGGGTCAGGAGAAGTTAGGGATGGATAAGAGTTGAGAATGGACAACAGCTGACAGTTCCTTGAGGTCAAGAGAATTCAGGGTTCTCCTGAGTTAAGGAGTGTTAGGCTGAGAATGTTGGGTGAGGGGCTCAAAAAAACTAAGATAAGAGGGATCTGAGAGAGGAAATGAAGCGTTGCAGAGATTAGAGACTGTGCATGCATCTGAAAAAATAAGATTGAGGGTATTGCCAGCTACATGTATGGGAGAATTAGTTTACTGGGATAGGCTGAGGGAAGAGGTATTTGAAAGATGTTTTGAGGCTACTGAGGTCAAGGGTTGGTTATTGGTTCTTGCTCCCCAAGAATTAGAGATGGAATATTACTTAAAAAGAAAATAGGGTGCCTGGACCCCAACCCACTAGCACATGGAGTGTCCGTACTATACATCCTACTACTAACACTCACACCAATTGCACAACCACGATTCATGGGAAGTGGGAGGTGGCACTAGGACATACTTTTGACAAGGCGGAATGGGAGAAAATTTGCTATCTGACACACCACTGTTCCAGCTTTAGCAGGACACAGGAAACGGCATATAAATTACAGACGCACTGGTACTACACTCCTGCGACGCTACATGCACGCATCCCATCCCACCCCCCCAGTGCTGGAGGTGCGGGGAGGAAGGAGGCATGCTCCTGCACATCTGGTGGGAGTGCAAAAAGATAGCCCCGTACTGGAAAGATATACATCAGATACTGGGGAAGTTCACAGACGACCCCTTCCCACTTAGCCCAGCAGCAATGCTCTTACACCACACCAAGATCCCCAGAACAGCGTATAAGAAATCGCTCACAATCCGCATATTGAACACGGCTAAATTGATAATACCACAGTATTGGAAACAACAGGTTACCTCTCCCCTGAAAGCATGGTTCACACAAATGGAGGAACTGAGATCCCTAGAGGAACTCCATCACACTGCTAACGACACATTCTAAGTGTACCTCAACACTTGGACACATTGGATCCTGAAGACAACCGACCCAGACTTCACTAACATGATATCGACACCACCAAGTGTTTCTTTGGCTGTCCAATCACAGACTTCCCAGAGCAGCTCAATGAAAAGTCTTTGCAAGACAAGTGCTTTGGCCAATTGCTGCATCTTGAGCTCAGTGCATATAAGCTAACCAAACCACGAAGTAACAGGACCTGTTGCCTGCTTGAAAAGCCAGGGCGTATAACGAGTATTATTTATAAAAATGTAAATTTCAATTGAAATCTACACTATTTCCAAAATGAAAAAAAGGAGGACACACTCTTCTCAGCAAGCTAAAGTGCTTTAGGTGTCTGGAGTGTCCCTTTAATGCCCATACGTTTAGAGAACATGACATGAATAAGCCATGAACAGCAGTTGAGTTTGTGATGTTGCACTCAGAGCGTGCACTCAACATGGCAGTGTGAAAAGAGGACTTAGAGGGAAAGTTCCAGGGGATGAGTATAAGATTGGTGGAGTTTCTGGTTTTGGCTAGTGGAGGAGGGACCAGGGTTTGGAGAAACATCACCAGCTGCCAGGAGGAGAAGGACAGAAAGAAAAAGTTGGGTGTTATGGTTAAATGTCGGGGATGAGAGTTTGTACTTGGAGGCTTTTGAAGGAAGAAAGGTATTTGAGATATGTATGTAGAAAGTGAATAGAGAGGAGAGAGAAGTAAAGCATGGGCAATAAAGCTGGTGTCAATCTCAGGTAAAAAACGAAAGAACATCATTAGGAGAATGACATGTTAGTATTATAGATAATACACAATTGTATCACCAACGCTATAGGGCACACATGGAGTGGATGGCGGTAGTCGTGAAGCATCTAGGAGACATAGATAGGTGTTGATTGGGGATATAGCATCAAATGGGTTTTTTTTTTATGAGAAGGGCCGCCAGTAGATCAGAAAAATATGGTTGATGAGATTTTGGCTGGTGATAGGGAGTATATTAATGCTAGCAGGCAGTATGGCTATGGTGTGAAAAAGAATATAGCAGAATACAGGTCAATACAATAAACGTTTTGTAATATTTCAATTTTGTGGGTTATTCACACTTTAAATAACCAAATCAAAGTAAATCATACAAGCTACAGATAGACACAATGACACTTATGCAGATCAAAACACAGATATACATATAGACACATAGGGGCACACACAGACACACATGCAGATACACCAACGCACAGATACATAGACACACATACAGACACACACAATGACACTCATACAGATAAAAACACGGACATACATACAGACACACAGGGGCACACACATGCAGCTACACCAACGCATAGATACACAGATACACATTCGACACACAGAATTACACTCATATTGACACAAACACTGACACACATACAGATTATACAGACACATAGATGCCCAAGGACACACACAGACACCCATGCAGATACACAGACACACATACAGACAAACACAAACAGACATGTAAATGTAAATCATTTTTACTTCGTGTTTCCTACCTTTTGGGTGTAGCAGAGTGGCTTCCCTGGGGTCCATTTAGCTGGCTGAGACTGTTGTGAGTCAGAAGCTCTCTGCACCCTCTCCTCTCTGCTTCCCACACATGGCTCTGTGTTAGCTGGGAGGCAATGACTGGCTGTCACTTCCTCCCAGTGCTGCCATCATCAAAGGGGCCATTCACGCTGTTAATGTGCGCAGCACTGACCAGGCCGCATTGCTCTTGGGTGGCACTAACTGCATGGGCTACCTGATGGACCCCCTCAGTGTGCAGGCCCTGGTGCAGTTGCAGTGGCTGTACTGGCTGTAGTTCCGCCACTGAGAGAGGGAGTGAAAGGAGGACGAGGAGGGAGGCAGGGGCCATAGAGAGGGAGATAGAGAGTGTGGGAGGGAGGTGCAACAAGAACCTGAGAGGTTACATCTGTCCGCAGGGTGCAATGCGCACTGACAACAGACTTGTGACTTGTTTTATGCTAAAAACTGACATTAGGCAGCCTGGAACAGAGTTCTGTGTTGCCTAAGTCACATGTTCAAATACCTCTGGATGTGCAATGTTTCAAGCAGAAACACTGAATATCCAAACTCCTACCACCATGACCATTTAAAAAAGCAGAAGAGGTCACGGTGGTTGGAGAAACCCTTTATCACTAAGTGCTGCCTCTTTCTATATTCAAGGAAAAGCTTTGAAAAGCAAGGTAAAGGGAAGCCGTGATGGAAAAATATAAATTTGTGTTAGAGCAATAATAAGGTACAAATAATAATGATTGACTAGGGATGCGAAGTCCTCAGTTATCATCTTGGGTAAGAGCCATTTCGTAGGGTTTTTCGGAAGACATGCTTTGGTGTTCCTTGTTTCTTACTGATCTTGGTATTTTGCTCCAGAGATGCTTCACCAAGACAATCAGTAACCCATCTTATAATCTCCTGAAGGCAGGTGATTTGTTAATGGCTAACTAAAGGGCAAAATGTTTAGTCTGTTCTCTGTTGCCTTTGTTTTTTTTTAAATTTTGGTTTGTTTCCTTTGTGAACTGCTCAGAGTATAATTATTAGAGAACTAAATTTATTATTTTCTGGTAATTAGCCTAGTTTCATTTGTATTTTAATTCTAACTGCTGCGTTTCAGAAAAACACATGTAATGCAATTATTGGCACAGGAGGTCGCTTTCATCACCAATCACCAGAGGTCACTCTTTGGACTTGCAAGTCTTTCATCTTGTGGGGTTGTGCCTAAAAGTTACTCATTGCTATGTATGTAGGGGATTTGGGGTGTATAAACACAGCTCTATGTCTGGTAGGCCTTGTAGGTGAAGCTATTGGCTCTGCTTTAAAACCCTGTTTTATCAAAATGGCAAAAAAATTAAATTAACAAAAAGCAGAGGCATTACCCTCACACCATTACTGCTTTACATAGTTACATAGCTGAAAAGAGACTCGCGTCCATCAAGTTCAGCCTTCCTCACAAATGTTGTTGCTGTTGATCCAAAAGAAGGCAAAAAACCTGGTCTGAAGCGCTTCCAATTTTGCCACAAACCAGGAAACAATTCCTTCTTGACCTCAAAATAGCAGTCAGATGTCTCCTTGGATCAAGCAGCTATTACCCCACTAATTAGAAATTATATCCCTGTATGTTATGTTTTTGTAAGTATTTATCCAATTTCAGTTTAAACATCTGTATGGACTCTGACAAAACCACCACTTCAGGCAGAGAATTCCATATCCTTATTGTTCTTACTGTAAAAAAACCTTTTCTTTGCCTTAGATGAAATCTCCTTTCTTCCAGCCTAAAGGTGTGACCTTGTGTCCTATGTATAGCCCTGTTTATGATTAGATTTCCAGATAAAGGTTTGTACTGGCCCCGAATATATTCGTTTAAAGTTATCATATCCCCTCTCAGGCACCGTTTTTCCAAACTAAACAGATTTAATTTTTTTAACCTTTCTTCATAACTAAAATGCTCCATTCCTTTTATCAATTTTGTAGCTCGTCTCTGGACCCTCTCCAGTGCTATGATATCCTTCTTTAGAACAGGCGCCCAAAATTGCACAGCATATTCAAGGTGTGGTCTTACCAGCGATTTATAAAGAGGCAGAATTATATTTTCATCCCGAGAATTTATGCCCCTATTTATACATGACAAAATCTTACTGGCCTTAGCAATTGCAGATTGACATTGCATATTGCTGCTTAATTTGTTGTCTATAACAATTCCCAAATCCTTCTCGTGTGTGGTTATCCATAATTCACTACCATTTAGTGTGTAAGTTGCTTGTGCATTCTTAACCCTGAAGTGCATAACTTTGCATTTCTCTATGTTAAATTTCATCTGCCATTTTAGTGCCCAGTCCCCCAATCTATCCAAATCTCTCTGCAGCAAAGCAATATCCTGCTCACATTTTATTACTTTACAAAGTTTTGTCTCATCTGCAAACACTGATACATGGCTTTTAATGCCTATTTCAAGATCATTTATAAATATGTTAAATAGAAGTGGTCCCAAAACAGAACCCTGAGGGACACCACTTACCACTTTTGTCAGCCTGAAAATTTACCATTAATTACAACTCGTTGTACTCTATCATAACCCCTTAAGGACACATGACATGTGTGACATGTCATGATTCCCTTTATTCAGAGTTTTGGTCCTTAAGGGGTTAAAGGACCACTATAGTGCCAGGAAAACATACTCGTTTCCCACCAGCGCTCAATGCTGAGTATACCCTCCAGGGTCCCGGTGACTCTGGAAGGGAAAGGGGTAAAACTTACCTTTTTTTTTCCAAGCGGCTGGGCGGAATCTCTCTCCCTCCTCGATCCTCCTCTTCTCCTCCCCGTCATTCCTGGAATGCGCATGCTTGTGGAAACTCTTGTAGCGCGCATTCAGCTGGTCACATAGGAAAGCATTCATAATGCTTTCCTATGGACACTGGCGTGCTCTCACTGTGAAAATCACAGTGAGAAGCACGCAAGCGCCTCTAGTGGCTGTCAATGAGACAGCCACTAGAGGAAATAGGGGAAGGCTTAACCCATTCATAAACATGGCAGTTTCTCTGAAACTGCTATGTTTATGAAAAAATGGGTTAACCCTAGCTGGACCTGGCACCCAGACCACTTCATTAAGCTGAAGTGTCTGGGTGCCTAGAGTGGTCCTTTAAGCCAATGTTCTACCCAAGAACAAGAATATTCATCTAGACCAATTTCTTTTAGTTTGAAGACTAACCTATTGTGAGGAACCGTATCAAATGCCTTGGCAAAATCCAAGTAGATCACAACACCCTGATCTATAGTTCTACTTACCTCTTCGTAGAATGCAATTAAGTTAGTTTGACATGACCAATGTTTCATAAAACCATGCTGATTATTGCTAATAACAAAGTTCTTCCCAATGAATTCCTGAATATTATCCCTTAATAGCCCTTCAAATATTTTCCCAGTTACAGAAGTTAAGCTCACAGGTCTATAATTTCCAGGCAAGGATTTTGAACACTTTTTAAATATAGGAACAACATCTGCCTTCCTCCAATCCTCCGGTACAACACCTGAAACAAAAGAATCTTGAAAAATTAAATACAGAGGTTCACTTATTTCCCCACTTAGCTCCTTAAGTACTCGTGGGTGAATACCGTCAGGCCCCAGAGCTTTATTTACATTAATTTTCTTTAATAGCTGTAGCACCTTGTCTCAAGTTATCCAATCACAAGTTATTTGCAAGCTTTTTGCAGCAATCCTTTGCATATCTCTTGCCATAGGATCCTCATTAATATATACTGAAGAAAAATAGTTATTTAAAATTTTTCCTGGTCATTAGCTAATAAACCCAACTCTGTTTCAAGTGTACCTACACTTTCATTTTTTGTTTTTTTTAGAATTCATGTACTTGAAAAAAAATTTGGGGTTGGTTTTGCATTCTTTAGCTATCAATTTCTCATTTTCTAGTTTAGCCACTTTAATTGCCTTTTTGCAGGCGTTATTGGCTTCCTTATATCTTAAATAGGATGCCTTTGATTTGTCTGATTTAAATGCTTTAAATGCCCTTTTCTTATTTTTAATCTCTTGTTTTACTTCTCTACTAAGCCACATTGGTTTTAATTAGTTTCTTTTATATTTATTACCCAATGGTACATACTGAGAAATGTACCTTTTTAATATTTGTTTGAATAGTTTCCATTTATCCTCAGTGTTTTTATCACTAAGGAGTTTATGCCAGTCGATATGTTGAAGAGCTGCCCTAACCTTATTGAAATTGGCTTTTTTAAAATTGTATGTTTTAGTATACCCCACTTGCTTTTGCTTTTTTGAGTTTATTTCAAAATTTACCATATTGTGATCGCTATTTCCCAAATGCTCCCTTACTTGAACGTTGGTTAAAAGATCAACATTGTTTGTTATGACAAGATCCAGACAAGCATCCTTTCTAGTTGGTGCTTGTACCAGTTGTGACATAAATGTGTCATTTAACACATTCAAAAACCTGCTGCCCCTTGCTGAAGTACTAGTCCCTCTTTCCCAATTTATGTCTGGATAATTAAAATCTTCAATAATTAACGTGTTACCTTGATTTGCAGTTTTCTCAATTTGCTCTAACAGCTGTTCTTCCTCAATAATATTTACATTAGGTGGTTTATAACATATCCCAACCAATAACTGATTTCCCTTTGTTTGCCCCAAGCAGATATCTACCCATAAAGCCTCCACCTTTTCCTCGTCACACTCCACATGCCTAAGATTTGACTTTAACTCATGGTTGACATATAAACATACCCCACCACCCTTCTTGTTTTTCCTATCCTTCCTAAATAACGTATACCCATTTAAATTAACTGCCCAGTCATGTGTCTCATCCCACCATGTTTCTGTTATGCCTATTATATCATATTGTTTAGTGTATGCTATTGCCTCTAGTTCCCCCATTTTGTTATATAGGCTCCTTGCATTAGTAAGCATACATTTAATATTATCATGAGTCTTTTGTACTTTTTGTGAATTATCAATATTACATACCTCCTCTGTTCTGAGCTTTTCCCCTCCCCCCATCTCCACCCCCTTTGTTCTGAGCTAAAGCCCATCTCCTTTCCATCCTATCTCCATTTTCTAGATTGCTTTGACCCTCCCCCCCTACCACTAGTTTAAAATCTCCTCCAACCTTCTAGCCATCCTATCCCCCAGCACAGCAGACCCTCTTCCGTATAGGTGCAATCCATCATGACTATACAGGTTGTACCCAAGCGCAAAATCGGCCCAGTGCTCTAAAAACCTCTCTAATCTCCCGCTGCCTTTCTGCTGTAGCGCGCGGCACAGGTAATATTTCTGAAAAAATTACCTTGGAGGTCCTTTTCTTTAGCTTACTTCCTAGTTCCCTGAACTCATTCTTTAGGACCTTCCATTTTCCTCTGACTTTGTCATTGGTACCAATATGGCTTTAATAAACTGAAGTGGATATGGTGCCTAGGGAGTCCTTTTAAAATACATTTTTAAAAGGCCTCTGTCAAGAAAATTCTGTAATCTTATGTAAAATAAATCTTGTATATAATATAAAATATGTGCTACATGCATACTTCTGATAACAGAATTTAACCAAAAATAAACACAGATCCGTATCATCCATGAGGTGGTGTTATACAAGGGAACTATTAGCAAACAAAAGGAAAGACATGGTCAGATTTGTTTTTGAATTATCAGAGTCTCTTTTGAGCGTGCCACTTGAGGACCATATCCCAATGTGCCCTAGGTATTTTTTCATTCAACTCCCAAAACACTATCACTAGGTGATGATTGGACCTCTGAGACCAAGGTTTATATGGGGATATTTAATATCTGCCGGCTGGTAATGTGCAATTAGAGTGTCGCAACTTCTGCTCCTTGTAGCATTGTGATAATCCTATTTAAAGAGTATTTGTACGTGCCATAATCTCAGAATTTCAACACTGCTGGTTGTTAAACTCGTTGGTCCAGAGTTCATTAGAAAACTTCTAAAAGTAAATCATTTCAATTGTTTATTTATAAATCAGCATGTACTTTTAAACATTTTAATTAGCATTAAAACATGTGTACACTAATTACACACACTATCATGTCTCTAAATAAATATGTACTGTAATATTGGTTTGCCTGCTAGAAATGTGTCATCTCTTTGACATTGCTTTCTTAATTCTATGTTTAATAAGTGGATTATGCGGCAACAATTTTTATTTTTATTACAATAAATGTGTCCTTTTTAAAAAAAGAAAAAAAATTGTTGCCGCAGGCGGGCAGGCTTGTCATCCTTAAATTAGCAGGTGACAGGCAATCTGAGTGCTTAGCTGATGTGTGTGTTAAGGCCTTATACAGTTATTGGAAGGCTATTATGAGAATGCTAAACAAAACGTAAATAGAGAGCATAGCTAAATAACAGAAATAAAGTAAATGACCAAGCAATGGATATTACATTAGAATCCCTTGTTATTAGTGAGTCCCTGTTTAGGAGGCTACAGTATGTTTCGTTTGCGTCCATTGTATCAGAGGCTCCAGGCCTGGGCCTCTACGTTTCCCAGCATGTAGGTTCTCTTTCAACCGATACCTTTCGTAGGGATGGGTGACAGGGATGCATGGAAGTCCTGCTGGGGCATAGCAAGATGCGACTGTGTAGGCTCCAGTGGCTGTCCCCTCCGCCTACCGCTTTGGGAGCCTGCGTTGACCTTGCAGGTAAACATTGTCTCTGACTGTGACTCTGGGGCTCCCCTTTTCAGTGTCTGAGCTCGGTGCTGTGAGGGGGACTTGCCTGCCTTTGGTTGCGTTGCGGATCTCACGTTTCACGCAGGGTCTGGCAGGAGCCAGTAGGCCCCCTCGGTCTGGCATCGATGTGCGGCGTGGTCTTGTCTGGTTGTGTTTATGCGGGAAAGGTCTCTGCCGTCGGCGCCATCTTTTAGCTCCTGTCGGGCAGGAGGCATCGCGGCTGTGACAGGTATGTGCGGGTTTTTTGCTGGGTGGGTGAACCGGTGCTTTGAGCTGCCGCTCTCTGTTTGCCAGCTTTGCCCAGAAGGTGTCGAATATGGCTTCCAGCTTTGTTATAGTATGTCAGTGTTGGCCACACGTGGCATCCGCCATCATGCAGGCCTGTGTAGCCAGGGCTTGCCTGTGGGGTTCCGCTGCCAGTGCTTGCCGTAGCCTTGTTGCCTGGATGGGGTGGACCGGGATCACCCCCACCGGTCCTCGGCGGGGGGGGAGGAGCGGGTATGCAGTGGTTCGGGAACCTCCGGTGTAGGGGCGAGGAGAGCAGCCGTCTCCCCCGTCTGCGTCCACTGCAGGCCGCGGCCTGCTACTTTGGGTCCACGAATGCGGGTCAGACTCGAATCTGTTATCGGTAGATTCACCAGGGTGCCCCCAGCTTGGGTAGCATACCAAAGTATCGTTTTAGGCATTACATCAGTGAGCTTGTCCCTATAAACAGCTTTTGTAGCGGGAGCTCCTCCACCATGCAGCCGTTCAGTTTGCTGGTCAGGCCCCGCCCCCCCGATCTATGATTTTAGTTACCCAATCAAAGAAATCAATAAGATAAGTTTGGCATGATCTCCCTGAGGTAAACCCATGTTGTCTCTGATCTTGAAATCCATGTGTTTTTAGATGTTCAACAATCCTATCCTTTAACATGGTTTCCATTACTTTCTCCACTACTGAAGTAAGGCTTACTGGCCTATAGTTGCCCGACTCCTCCCTACTACCTTTCTTGTGCCCGACTCCTCCCTACTACCTTTTAGCTGATAAGGTGATTTGTAGGTTCTATTTAGGTTTCTATTTAGGGCTAATAAGTATGTAGGGGTTTATAAAATACCCCTTCCTGTCTCATTGGAGATTCTTGGCTGATATCAGCAAATCTAATGGCTAGTGTAGGACACACCTTTTGAGGCTTGCCTTGACGTGGCAGGTGAGCTTATATTTAAATGGCCACTGGAATAAAACTGAAGAGCCTCCATTTTGTTTCAGTGTACATAGGGAATTTAGGCCAGAGCGCAGGTAACGTTCTTTGTTTTAACTATAAATTTGAATTTTACCAGGGATTCTACAATTCTACCGTTATTAGATTTTGGAAATAATCTACGTAATAAAGAGTCATTAGACAATTGTTTGTTGCCTGTGTACACACTCCTGATACAATGGACGCAAATGAAACATACTGTAGCCTCCTAAACAGGGACTCACTAATAACAAGGGATTCTAACATAATATCCATTGCTTGGTCGTTTACTTTATTTCTGTTATTTAGCTATGCTCTCTATTTACATTTTGTTTAGCATTCTCATAATAGCCTTCCAATAACTGTATAAGGCCTTAACACACACATCAGCTAAGCACTCAGATTGCCTGTCACCTGCTTATTTAAGGATGACAAGCCTGCCTGCCTGGTACTATCTATGTACACCTCACCTGCTCTACAATCGATATATCTAAGCACACACATAAACGCACATATCTGAGCCTCTAAGTCTTTAGCATGTACCAAAAAATATTAACTTTTAATATACTCTTGCATTGTCAGAACATGTTTAAACTTGACCAAATTGTCTAACCAGACTAACGATGTGACTCTATAACAATGGCAAATCTTAGCACCGTTAACCGCTATTTAATGCCTCCAAGCCTATACACTCACAGCATAACTACCATGTACACCATGTTTTAATCAGCTACTACTAAACTGCAAAACAGGCTCATGCAACTACGCTAGTATAGCAAACCTAGCATCGACGAGCA
The DNA here is from genome assembly GCA_933207985.1 of Pelobates cultripes. NCBI lineage: Eukaryota > Metazoa > Chordata > Amphibia > Anura > Pelobatidae > Pelobates > Pelobates cultripes. The sequence continues at coordinate 117,001,378 of OW240922.1, read as the reverse complement.
ACTACTGTGTTATTTTATTTCATTGTATTCTAGTTAAGCTTACGCTATCACTTTAGATGTTTAATCGATATGCCTAGAAAATATAAAAATGTGCGACTTATCATGCCACTGCCTAACTGATATGAACCTTGAAATACGCTGTTGTGGCGTCCGTTGATAACTTGTAACCACCTGCACAACAAAAATAAAAAATTTAAAAAAAACAAAACAAAAAAAACATAGATCAGGGTGGTACAGTAGACATTGCGTACCTGGATTTTAGTAAGGCTTTTGACACTGTTCTGCATAGAAGGCTCATCAATAAACTACAATCTATAGGTTTGGATTTTAATATTGTTGAATGGATTAGGAAGTGGCTGAGTGACAGGCAACAAAGGGTTGTACTCAACGGAGTTTATTCAAAGCAAGGTCTAGTTACCAGTGGGGTACCTCAGGGATCTGTACTTGGACCTATTCTCTTAAATATTTTTATTAGTGATATTGCAGAAGGTCTTGGTGGTAAGGTATGTCTTTTTGCTGATGATACTAAGATATGTAATAGGGTTGATGTTCCAGGAGGGATAAGCCAAATGGCAAATGATTTAGGTAAATTAATGTGGATAAGTGCAAGATAATGAATCTTGGGCGTAAAAACCCAAGGGCAGAGTATAGAATATTTGATACCCTATTAACCTCAACATCTGAGGAAAGGGAATTAGGAGTAATTATTTCAGATGACTTAAAGGTAGGCAGACAATGTAATAGAGCAGCAGGAAATGCTAGCAGAATGCTTGGTTGTATAGGGAGAGGTATTAGCAGTAGAAAGAGGGAAGTGCTCATGCCATTGTACAGAACACTGGTGAGACCTCACTTGGAGTATTGTACACAGTACTGGAGACCTTATCTCCAGAAGGATATTGATACCTTAGAGAGGGTTCAGAGAAGGGCTACTAAACTGGTTCATGGATTGCAGGATAAAACTTACAAGAAAAGGTTAAATGATCTTAACATGTATAGCTTGGAGGAAAGACGAGATGGGGGGATATGATAGAAACATTTTACTACATAAAGGGAATCAACACAGTAAAGTAGGAGACTATATTTAAAAGAAGAAAAACTACCACAACAAGAGGACATAGTCTTAAATTAGAGGGGCAAAGGTTTAAAAATAATATCAGGAAGTATTACTTTACTGAGAGGGTAGTGGATGCATGGAATAGCTGTCCAGCTGAAGTGGTAGAGGTTAACACAGTGAGGGAGCTTAACCCCTTCAGGACCAAACCTCTGGAATAAAAGGGAATCATGACATGTCACACATGTCATGTGTCCTTAAGGGGTTAAGCATGCGTGGGATAGGCATAAGGCTATCCTAGACTTAAAATAAGGCCAGGGACTAACTAAAAGTATTTAGAAAATTGGGCAGACTTGATGGGCCGAATGGTTCTTATCTGCCGTCACATTCTATGTTTAGAAATAGATTTCCAGACAATGGCTTGTATTGGACAAGAAAAGCATTGGAGTGGACTAGTTGCACATCAGTGCACTAATCCTGTCTGGTTGTGAGCAAATCCCTTACTGTCAAACACAGTAATAATATTATAAAAGATAAATCAAGTGTCAATATGTACAATGAAAATGTGAAACAGTTATCCTGTCCAGTAAAGGCAGTAACTAAATAGGACTGTGTAGAATATTTTTTACAATGTATCTGTATGGTTTAAACACCCTCAGACTTTAATTACATGGTGACTATTTCATACACTAGCTGAATATCTAAAAATAATACAAAGTCCACAGTGCATAAAGAAAAGGAGTATCTAAAAGTTAGATTTGGGGAGAGGTTGGAATGGAATAAAGGGTGAAAGGTAGCTGAGAGATACATTGTCCAGCACTAACCCAGGAAGCATCTCTACTGGCCGTCTGAGTGACTGCCACTAGAGGTGTCCTTAGGCCGCAATGTAAACACTGCTTTTTCTGAGAAAAGGCAGTGTTTACATTAAAATGCATGCAGGGACATACTATACACGTCAGAACATCTACATTAAACTGTAGTTGTTTTGGTGACTATAGTGTCCCTTTAAGGACAGAGACAAAATGTCCAACTTCAGACCCAAAACAAAACCTATAATTTGTCCAGTGTAGTGCATAGTTCAGGAAAGCTAACGGAAGCTCGTAAGTAACTTCCAGCTCTCTGGTCGACGTAGTGGAGAATGGGACTGCTGACCATCGGATGCTAGGAAAGAAGTTAAAGCATTCTAAGATGCTTTGACTCCTTACAATGGAGGACACCATGGTAAATGTGCTGAATGTTCTCCATCTTGCAATTTACAAAATTTGCAGAGTTGCCCAAAATTCCAAGGCTTAGCAGATAGACCTGGGGGAGGCAAACTTCGGTACTCCAGATGTTGACTGCATCCCCCCTGATTCTTCACCAACATATGGCTGTAAAAAACATATTGGCAGATGTAGATCCCAACATCTGGTGAACTGAGGGTTACCTACCCCGGAGATAGACCATCTAGTCACTTCATCAGTGGGTTTCTGTGGGTTCGTGATTGGCACTGTGTCCTAATCCACGTTACATTTTAGGTAAAGCAGGGCTGACTTTAATAACAGTAAATGCACATATTTACTTTCTTGATTGGCATGACTATCATATATGCATCTTCCTACACTTCAAATTACCTATCTGGCTCTGACAGAGGCATCTGAATTTGCCACACACCAATCTTTACAGTTAGTAGCCCAGCCAGTCTTTTAACTGGGCTGGCACTGATATTTTAAAATGAAAACATGGAGAAAGAACTTTCGATATTCTGTAATGGAGAATAAAATTATGCAACACTGTATCAAAAGGATTACTTGCCAAAGGTCCAGAGGTGTCTGTTTTAAAAACAAGGTTATAGCACAGTGATGGTGAACCTATGGCACCCGTGCCACAGCTAGCACGCCAAGCCCGCTCTGTGGGCACGTGACAATTGGTTGCCGGTTGGGCGGCACTGCCTTGTTAGCCTTGTGTCATGGGGGGCCCATGAGCTGGCCGGCTGGCCACCTTTGGGCTCCCACGAGGCGGGCTGCAACTTCTATTACGGGCTTGCGGCGAGGGAGTGTTGTAGCCTGAGCTTTTACTGCTCAGCTCCCACGAGTGATGCCGGGAGCCAGAATATGACATCAGACCAGCTCCCAGCATCACTAAGCAGCGCGCAAGGGAGCTGAGCAGGAAGACCAGAGCTCCCTCACCGCCTACTCTGCCAGTTTGCCCACTGCCTGTCTGTCCAGCAGCACAAGCAGCCCCTGCAGCCCCGCTGGACCCCAGGTGAGGAAACCATTTCAGTTCTCCCACGGAGGCTTGGTGGAGTTAGATTAAAATTAAACTTTTTTTTTTTAAATAGTAATTTGCGAGTGTTGGGGGAAATGTGTATGAGTGTGTGTCTGTCAGTTAATGTATATATATATATATATATATATATATATATATATATATATATATATATATATATGTCAGTGTGTGTGTCTGTCAGTGACTCTGTGTATGTCTCTCAGTGAGTGTGTGTCTGTGTGTCTGTCAGTTAATGTGTGTATGTCTGTCAGTGTGAGTGTGTGTGTCTGTCAGTCACTCTGTGTCTGTTTGAGTGTGTGTGTGTGTCTGTCAGTTACTCTGTGTATGTCTCTCAGTGAGTGTTTGTGTATTTCTGTCTGTTAATATGTGTGTGTGTGTGTGTGTGTGTGTGTGTGTCTGTGAGTGTGTGTGTGTCTGTCACTCTTTGTATGTCTCTCAGTGAGTGTGTGTCTGTCAGTTAATGTATGTCTGTCAGTGTTTGTGTCTGTCAGTCACTGTGTGTCTGTCTGTGTGTGTCTGTGAGTGTCAGCGTATATATGTGAGTGTCTGTGTATCTGTGAGTATGTGTGTGTCAGTGTCTGTGTATCTGTGAGTGTCAGTGTGTATAATTGTCGTGTTTAATTGCGTGTTGGCACTTTGAGGAAAAAAAGTTGGTTTGTATTGCGGTTTTTTGCACTTGGGCTCAGAAATGTTCACCATCACAATTATAGCAGTTCTCACTTTGTATATTTCCAGTACAGTCTGTTCTTGCTCCATCTAGTGGTTACTAATTGTTGCAGCAAGAGTTATTCAAGTACATTTTTATCATGATAGTTCTGATATGCCATTGATGCTGCATTAGTTAATGATCTATTGCAATTATTCAACACCATCCAGAGGTCAGCATGTGACTAGCATGTGAGTAAACACTTCTCATAATGTAAATGGCTGTTAAACAATTATATAAGAAAAACAGTTCTCCAAAGCATCTTACATTAACAAAGAAACCATATCCTCACATAATCCCTTTTCAGCACAAATTCTGCTGAATTAGTTCTTAGGCTGATAGCATCTACATTCAGTATAGTTAGTAGGGGGGTCAGGTGCCTGCATATATAAAAAGTAACCTATAGCATGGATAGGGGTTTGTATACTGTGCACATTGTAGAGATATTTGGATAGGCAGAGGATGAAGTCAATCTTTAGCTCTTCAGAATATCTGGTGGAATTCTGAGCATAATTGCGTAGGCGGACAGGAGCAGAGGACTTCCTTGCACCGTAATTTGTGCACGCTGCACGTGTTCTGATGCTCGTAGACTCTTTTTCAATACATTTTAGTAAAGTAATAAGGTGCTCGCAAAAATATCCATCCACACTCTGGGCAATACTCCAAGCAACAATAGTACTGCAGGTATTTTTGCCAATAGTGCCGTGGCCTGATTTAATTTAATCCCCTGATTTAATGACCAAAGAGGCGTAATGAAGGGGGCAGCTATTACTGACGTATCAGCCGTAACGCCTCACCCAGGCCTGCCCAATCCCACAGGAATGGTATTTAGCCTGCTACAATAATGATTTCATCCCCAAGATTTGTAAAGTAGACGGATAGTAACCTCTACCCTATGTTTATAACAGATACAAGGATTTGGGGGAAATGTATTTCTTGCAGTCAGATGATTTTTGATACTAACCTGGACCCCTCAGATTTTTTTATACTAACCCGGACCGTTTGACTACTGTAAATATTATGAGCTAAAGTCAGTATACAGTCCTAGTGGCCATGTATAATCAAGTCTTTAAGACACATATTTACTGGACATCTTTTTAAAATTTGTATGTATACCAATTTAATACATCACAGACACAATTTATTACCATCCGATTTGATTGTTTTCCCTTTATCTCTCTATTCCGGCCTTAGAATGCTTGAAAAGTCATTTACGACATCCGTGGCATAGTATATACTATAAGCCTGACAGCTTTGGGTACTCTCTCAGTTATTAATACAGACACTGGCACAGACTATATTCTGCCAGCATTGCCTGTTGTATTTCAACTCTGTCTTTAAGTCTTTACATATCTCCTAATCATCAGCTCAAAAATTACCTTTATCCCACATTTTCCATGTTGTTTTCTAAATGTATTATCTGCTACTTACAGTTCTCTAAATAACCCCCATTATTCTGAATTTTATATGTACCAACATGTACCCACACACATTCTCACATCTTTAATAAAAAAACCAATGTGCCAACAATTCTAGATGGTTGCCCTCTACTCATGTCAGTTCCACTCACAGCGTCCATATCCAACCATCTCATTCCCTAAAATTTCCAAAAAATCAACACAAGATGTAAATATAAGCTTTCTTTACATTTATTAAGTATATTTGATGGAATTTGTGTTATTTTACAGTCTCTGCTAGGGAGATAAAATATCTAGGAGTCAAAATGTATCAATGGCAAATGTGAAAATGGCTAGAAAATAGCCAAGATGAGGGTTACCTCTGGACTCACAAAAAGTCACCCTTCAGCACTCAGGAAAGGAAAAACCTCCCGTGGAGGAAACCTTTGGGGAATCATGGCTTGAAGGATTGCCCTTGCCTCTGGGCATTAAGAGGCAAATAGAGAGAGTGTATTAGAAGCAGAGCATGATCTTTAAATGAACCATTTAAACCGAAACACATACAGACACACGGCAAGAAGGAAGTACGACATACATGCAGACAGGCAGACACAGCAACAGACAATTACCTATTTAAATTGATACCCAGACAGACAGATGACAGAAAGGAAGGCAAACAAACAGACAGATTGGAAGGCAGACAGACAAAAATATATACATTCAATTGGAACCTTTCCTTTTCCTTACCCGATTAGAGACGTGGAAAGCTAAAAACAATGCTCATCTTCTTCAAAGAAACTCCTGTATTTGATAAAGAGTATACAAGTAATCATGCAAAATATAATGTTTTCCTGCTAGAATCTCCATTGGTCCAGATCAAAAGTGAGGGTAGTCAAACTCCAAATATTCAAACGCATTTGGGCATAGATGTCTATACCATTGAGATTGTACGAGACCCCTGGATACAGTGTGAAGCTCTGTCAGACCCTGAAATACATCTGTGAGGAAATAGGACATTTCAGCAGGTATAGCAGCATTAACATTTATGACATCACAGCATGACATCACAGCTAAGGATCACTGCTCCTAAGTAGAGCAGCAAACAGGTAGAGAGGAGAATATTATAATTACAAAAAGAAAAGGGGACTACGATAAAATCATAAAAAAGGCGTCTCTTTCCATTCTCACTCCACTGTATAATCATTCTCAATTTTCTTTTGTGACATTAACCCAGTCAACATCGTATAAATCAATATATAGAAATTCACTGTTACATGAACAAACCTCGTTCTCATCCTCTGTGTTTCTCTCTCCATTTCTCTCTCTTTCTTTATTATGAGATTCGACTTTCATCCTTTTTTCTAATAATCTTCTAAGCTGTCTAAAACATTTTATTTCTAAATCAAGATAGCGGGTAGTGATAGCTCTTCAAACATCTCTAAAACTTCTCCCATGATGCAAAAGGAAAAAAGTTACATGCGCACCATCCCAAAAATGTGCACAACAAAATATTTAAAAAAAATAAATAAAAACAAAAAACAGATGCATATGTGTAATGACTTTTTTTTTCTCCTTGGGTAAAGATATATAAAATGTATCTATTTATTTTTTAAAAAGGGAAAAGGGAGTGGGGTCAGGGGTCACTGATCTTTGTCTCAGCAGTGAATATGAAACCGTAGCTAGGGTTTCAAATGGTCAGACAGGCCGACTGCTATCTGTAGAATCCTCAAGAAACCCAGCTTCTCACATCAGGATGGGGGGAGAGAATTACCTTGAACAATAAATTTTAACAAAATAATTTTACGGTATGGCTTCCCTTATTGGTGACATTTTGTATAATTTCCCCACACTCCAAGTTTGAATGAATAGTCTAGTGTGCATAGTCAGACATTAGGAGGTTCATGCTGTAACACTATAAAACCACATTACTCTAAAGAGAGAGACACACACACACCTCATTTGCATTTGCCAACCCAGAATCACTTACAGTAGTAACATCACTGCAAACTGAGATTTATGTGGGAAAAGCAAGTCTTAGAGAGAGAGAGATAAGTCAGTTCGAGACACTCCGGATATCACAGATGGCAGCTTTATTAGTACAGAAAAAACAGCAACAATTCGACCTACACAGAGGCCTTTGTCAAGGATTATTACCGCATTACTTATAAAGTACCAACATATAATGCAGCGCTGTTTATTAGGTAGACTAAAACAAATCATTGCAACAGGACAGGTTAAATGCACAGGAACAGAAGGTGCTGAAAGCCCTGTTTACACAAATTTACTTTATTAGGGGAATGCTCACACATAAAAAAATAAGTTGGTTGATATTGCTCATTAGTGATGTCCCGAACGGTTCGCCGAACGGTTCGCCACGGACGGCGATCATATGACCCTGTACCTCACAGTCAGCAGACACATTCCAGCTAATCAGCAGCAGACCCTCCCACCTCCTGGACAGCTCACTAAGAATGCAGCTTCAAAATGGATGCTGTCCAGGAGGTGGGAGGGTCTGGGAGGGAGGGTCTGCTGCTGATTGGCTGGAATGTGTCTGCTGACTCTGAGGTGCAGGGTCATATGTTCGCCATCCGTGGCGAACCGTTCGGCGAACCGTTCGCGAACCGTTCGGGACATCACTATTGCTCATATTTTTGACTGTCGCCACTGCTTCAGTTACATATTTTCATGACCTGTGCTGGCTTTCCGCTAACTGTGGCTTTTGCCCATTGCGAGCGGCGGTTTCTCATACCTGCTCACTGCTCGCTGTGGTTTCCAATTCCACCATCGGTGTTTCAGACACTGCACGCTAGCATGCAGCATTCTTAAGTAGGTGCCCAAATCAGCCACCAAATATTCCTGGCTAATCATGGCAGCATCACTTATGGGTAGCTCCCCCTTAGCAGTCACAGGACAGGAATTAATTAGATGAATTAATCAGACTGATAGGTATAAAGAGTCCCTCCTCCCCCTACACCTTTTTTCAGGTCCTTGGCAAGTTCTACAGGACTTTTTGCATTTGTTTTATGGCCACCTTCCTGCGTTTGTCGTGGGTTTGTTCCAAATGAAGTTCAGCCTCTCTTCATTTGAAGAACCCAGTAAACAGCCTGCATGAGCAGGACTAACTGGGTCAGGTTCAGTGTAAGTATTGAACTGCAGCGTGGGAAGTAAGTGTTTGAGGGAGACACTGTTTCTGTTTATTTGTGGGGTTGGTTAGCCTTAAAAATGCCCCTTGTTTTCAGCCTGCCCCTACTAATTGGGGTCATATACCCCCCCCCCCCATACCTTGATGGCAGTAATTTGAATCCATACTAATATAGGTGTTTAAAGTCTGGTACCTTTTCTGTTCTGACTCTGTGTTCTGGAGCTGTGCAGGCTTCCCTACTCCCTGGGGCTCCCTGTGCGTCCGGGCATTGGGGGCTGGAACGCATTATGCGTTCCAGCTGACAGGCTGGTGCCCGCGGCCGGATTCGGCAGAACCGGAAGTGAATTACATGCCGGTCGCGAGCGTTTGGAACGCATGGTGTGCGTTCCAGCGCTCTGCGCATGCGCGAACTGGACGATCAGCTGTTCGCTTCCTGGATCTATTTAAAGCCACTGATACAGCTGCCTCTGCCTAAGCGCTGTATCAGCTTTTCCAGGTCTTGTGTTTCAAACCTGTATCCCAGCAATTTCTCATCTTGTCTGATATTGCCTGGCTGCCTGGTGGAATCTTTCTCTCATTAAGGTAGGATTGCTGTCTGTTTAAACTGCTGAGAAGTTTGTTTTTTGTCTGTTTGCCTTTTTCCTCCCTTTGGGAATTAGGTCTTGAATTTTCCTTTGGTTCTTCTTTATAGTATGGATTCTCCCTCTGCCTCTGCAAGATCCCTCTCTAGAAAACACAGGTGAGCCATTTATATTTTTTAATTGGGGTGGTGGGGGGGGGGTTGTTAAAAGAGTGCCAAACTGAGCCTGTAATATATGTCATATATGGCTTTATTCCAGCCCCAGCGTTCATTTGGATTCTCCAGCGAGAAAATCAAGGGAAAAATCAAATAAATTTCCCAGGCTATTGCTGAGGGCTTTAAGGCTGCCACGGGTCTAGTGGTCCGAGTAAGAGACGCAGAGCAGAACCTCAGTCTTCCAGCTCTGATGAAGACCCTGATGTGTGGGAGGTCTCGGATGATGGTGAAGAGGAAGCTGAATATGACTCCAGGTCTGTTGATAGACTTATTACCCTTTCTTAGAGACACCCTTAGTCTCACGGAAGAAAGGTCTGAATTGAAAGATGCTGACAGGTTTTTTGAGGACCTAAAGCCAAATATACCTACTTTCCCAGTACATTCATCAATCAGGGATATGATCCTTCAAGAATGGAATAAGCAAGAAAGGAAGTCCACCTTGAAAAATAAGTTCACAAGGGTTTATCCGTACTCTGCAGTGGACTACTGTCTGTGGAATTCAGTTCCTAAAATTTACGCTGCGGTGATCCATATGGCAAAGAAAACTACGTTGCCTATTGACTCCATGGCATATCTCATGGAGCCTATGTAAAAGCGTATGGATGGAGATCTGATAAAGGCCTATTTGGCCCTAGGGTCCGCCCTTCATCCGGCAGTGGCACTAACTACTGTCTCCAGAACCTTGAAAGTGTGGCTTGCTAATCTGAAGGAAGACATTGATCGGGGTGTCCGTAGGGAACATCTGTTTGGAAGCCTCCCTGGACATCACTCGCATGATTGCCAAGAGTATGGCCCTGTCTGTGGCTTCTAGAAGGGCCTTGTGGCTTCATTCATGGGGTGCTGACTATGCCTCTAAGGCTTCCCTGTGTGGCCTTCCGTTCCAAGGGGATCTCCTTGGTAAGATTCTGGAAGATGCTATTCAAAAAGCTGCCGATGGAAAAAAGGTGTTTTTACCTCAAGTAGGCAGGAAGAGTTTTCCCTCCTCCTGGAAGACCAAGCGCTTCAAGGATCGGTCCTTTCGGGACAGCAGGAGCTATAAACCAGGAAGGGAGTTTTCCAGGAATTCTTCATGGAAATCCTATTCGCACTCATTTTCCAATAAGGCTTCCATAGGAAGGGGTGCTAGAACCTCAGGGAAGAACTTCTGAAGGTCTCCAGGCCCTTTCGGGGATGGTGGGAGGAAGACTGAAGTTCTTCTACCCCGTATGGGCCAGCAATATTTCGGACGTATGGGTCACTTCCATCATAAAGGAAGGTTACAGTATAGAATTTTCCTCTTACCCAAAATCCGCATTCTTCAAAAAATCAAGGGTGGCGGTAGGCATCAAACGAAGGGCCATGAGGTCCTGCATTTCTACACTCCTGGAGCAGAAAGTGGTAGAAGAAGTTCCAAGACGAGAAAGGTTCCGGGGGATTTACTCCACAGTGTTCTTGGCCCCAAAACCACAGGGAAAGTGGCGTCTCATCTTAAACTTGAAAGGTGTTGTTGTGGTCGTGACCTAAATATGAATATTAATCTCTTAATACATAATAATTAAGCAATACAAACAACATTAATATTTTTATAATTCATGGTATTATGGTCGAATATGTGGATAGAAAATACACAAAAAGTTGTAATATTAAATGTATATTTTATATAACTATAATAAATAAACAGATGCTAGCAGAATGTCAATTTACTACAATAATTATACAATACAAAACTACAACATATTACTTACAAAAGGTTGCTAAATGTTACACAAAAGTCTATTACAATTGCTAGATGTTACAATGGATTCATTTTACTTACAAGGCCCCAGCCCTTTTGCTGGGGTTAAGTCAGAGCTGGTACTACATCTTAGGTTCAGTCAGGTACAGGCAAAAAGACAGAGTTTTCTCTTCCATCTGGTTTTTATTCAGTGTAAGTAGGCTGGCCTGTGATGTCACTGCCAGAAGCACATGTCTTCCTACACACTGCCCCTAGTGGTGCCCCCAAAGCATTACACTAAATATGCTTTCTTTATGATGTAAAGTCATTAATTAATAAATACCATTACAGGTGTAAACTCTATGCTCGATATAAGGACGTTCAAAATGGAATCCTTGAGGACCATCTTGAAGTGTGTCAAAAGAGGAGACTGGATGACCTCAATAGACTTGAGGGACGCCTACTACCATATCCCGATACATCAAGATCATGTGCAGTTTCTCAGGTTTTGGGCGCTAGGAAAGCACTTTCAGTTCCGGGGACTACCGTTTGGCCTCAGCCTGGAGCCAAGAACGTTCTCAAATCTGTATCCCAGCAATTTCTTTCTTTGCTGGTCACTTTAATAGCCTTTATAAGGGAGAAAGGTATCGAGATCTTCCATTACTTGGACGACATCCTTATTTTGGGTCCATCTCAAAGGATTGTAGCTCAGCATACGTTGGTGGCAATGTCCATTCTCCACGACCATGGTTGGCTTCTGAACGTAGAGAAGAGCTCCCTCGTTCCTGCACAAACTATTGTGTTCCTGGGTGCAGTGGTGAACACCGTGTCTGCTCATGTGTTCCTGTCTCCAGAAAGGGTCACAAATAATAGAGACAAAGTATGGAAGCTACAAGATCTCGAATCTGCATCGGCAAGAGAAGTCATGAGTCTCCTGGGTTCCTTTACATCGACAATAGGGTTGGTGAAGTGGGCCCAGTGGAAGTTCCATCCGGCCCAGAATTGCTTCCTTCTCCAGTTTGACAGGGTGGAAACGGATTGGGAGCAGAGGATCTCTCTTCCCCTGCCCGTAAGGAAGGGCTTAAACTGGTGGGAAAGCGAGAAGAAACTGACAACAGGCTTCCCGTTGGAAGAACCCCCTTGGAAGGTTATTTTGACAGATGCCAGTTCTTTTGGATGGGGTGCCCACTTCAGTTCTGTATGGACTCAAGGGAAGTGGACCCGAGAAGAGAGTCGCCTACACTCAAATTTAAGGGAACTGAGAGCGGTTTCCAAGGCCATATTGAGGTTCCTGTCAAGGATCAAAAATTCTTGGGTACTAATCAAAACAGACAACCGAGCGGTAGCCTCATATGTGAACAACCAAGGTGGCACAAGAAGCAGGTTGCTCCTTGAAGAGCTAGCTCTCTTAATGACAATAGCCATGACCTATCTTCAAGGTCTGAAGGCAATCTATCTTCCAGGTTCGGAGAACGTGACAGCAGACTTCCTCAGCAGGAAGGAAATTCTTCCGGGAGAATGGCATCTTCACCCGACGATCTTTGCAGAAATTGCCCATCGGTGGAGCATGCCCCAGATCGACCTGATGGCATCCTCTCAGAATCATCAGGTGGAGAATTACTTCTCCCTCCACCTGGACTGTCAGGCACTGGGCCAGGATGCTCTCTCTCTTCCTTGGTCATTTGATCTGGGGTATGCTTTCCCTCCCCTACCCATGATACCCAGGTTCCTGCAGAAGGTTTGGTCGGAAGGCAAGAAAGTTATTGCCATAATTCCAATTTGGCCTCGGAGGCCGTGGTTTCCCCTATTGACCCTAATGAGCCAAGAACGGCCTTGGCTTCTTCCGGTGATGGACGATCTGCTCACGCAGGGCTCAGTATTCCATCCTCATCCGGAATGCCTCAAATTGGGGGTATGGGTCTTGAAAAAGAAAGACTTCAACTGCTAGGTCTCTCAGATGCAGTGGTCAATACCCTTCTGCAATCTAGGAAAGCTTCTACTTCCTCATGCTACCATAGGATCTGAGATGTGTTCCGGGAATGGGCTTCGTCCAACAATGTGGACTTTCTGCATCCTCACAATACTGAGATCTTGGAGTTCCTGCAAGAGGGCCTGGATAAGGGCCTTAGCCTCAGCACTCTGAAAGTTCAGTCTTCGGCGCTTTCAGCTTTGTGCAACGTCTCATGGACTTCGGATCCTTTGATCTCCAGGTTCTTCAAGGCAGCCTTCAGGTTGAGGCCTCCTTCCAGGTCTACTACCCCTCCTTGGGACCTTCCTCTGGTGCTCAATTATCTCACTGAGGATCTGTTTGTTCCCCTTGAAAGTTTGGATGCTACGCTTCTGACATATAAAACTTTGTTTTTGGTGGCAATTACTTCCGCAAGACGGATTTCAGAGATTAAGGCTTTTTCTACATCATCTTCTTGTCTACAATTCTATCAGGATAGGGTGTGTCTAAGACCAAAACCTGAGTTTCTTCCTAAGGTGGTTTCTCAGTTTCATCTCTCTCAAGAAATGGTTCTTCCATCATTTTACCCCAACCCCTCTTCTCAAGAGGAGGTTAGATGGCAACGTTTGGATGTCATGAACTGCCTTTCTGCGTACCTTAAGTGCTCTGAGTCTTTCCGTAAAACTGACCAACTCTTCGTTTTGCCGTTGGGAGCCAGGAGAGGTGAGGCAGCTTCTTTATCCACATTAAAACGTTAGATTTCACTGATAATAAGGAAGACATATATGTCTAAGGGTCGTTCACCCCCACGGGAGATACGAACTCATTCTACTAGAGCATTGTCAACTTCATGGGCTAATTGGGCAGAGGTTCCATACGATGATATTTGCAGAGCAGCCACCTGGTCTTCTTCGATGACATTCCTGAAACACTACAAACTAGATGTGGATTCTTCTTCCACCTCCTTTGGGAAAAGTGTCCTGTCTACGGTTTCTTTATCTCGTTGATATTAAACTTTCTTTGCTGCATGTGAATCAGTTTGTGTAATTTATTGGTTTATTATTCCCACCTTATAATTCTGGGAGCTTGGGTATTACCCATAAGTGATGCTGCCATGATTAGCCAGGAATAGAGAAAATTTATGACAAACTTACCGTAATTTTCTTTTCCTGGCTATTTCTCATGGCAGCATCAGGGTTCCCACCCGTTCTTTTAGTTTCAGCTTTATAATTGGACTGAGGTGTAGGGGGAGGAGGGACTCTTTATACCTATCAGTCTGATTAATCTAATTAATTCCTGTCCTGTGACTGCTAAGGGAGGAGCTACCCATAAGTGATGCTGCCATGAGAAATAGCCAGGAAAAGAAAATTACGGTAAGTTTGTCATAACTTTTCTCTATTACATCACAGGTCTAAGTGGAAGTACTAAATACCTTCTACGTGTTATAGTGAATTCTGATTGGAAGTTAGCCAATCAGAATTGCACTAAACATATATAAACTTCCCTCCCCTGTGCCTACTTTCCCTGTTGTGGTCTTCTGATAGCCCAATAGCGAGTGTGACGAAATGCCTTTTGGGTCCAGAGTGGGTGGAGACGGCGAGACCCCAACCAAGCTGCGGCGGTTCATGGGGTCTGCAGTGGTTATGGTGTCAGGGAGAGTGCTTGGAGTCCTCGGAAAGCGCTAGGAGCATCCGTCGGCGGAAGGTACCCGGTCGGGGTGCCAGCGGTTCCGTTACAGTGGTGGCAGCGGTGGGATGGAGTCCTAGTGCGAGGAGAAGCAGCGCAGAGGCACCGGTAACATTTGGAATTACAATTTGAGGGCAACGCTAGTATTCGTACAGCGCCCCTGTTCACAGCAAACATGACCTATCACTTTGAGGGCGACGCTTACAGGGAGGAGGTCAAGAGGCGGTTAACCAGATATGGCCCGAATCTTTCGACAGAGGCGATTCTGGCAACCATGCGCAAGTTGGATGAGGAGAATCGAGCGGCATGGGAATTTGAGCTCCGATTGCGGAGATTGGGGCTGTGGCCAATTGATCTTTCTCCCCAGCGGCAGACAGCATCCCAGGGCGAGGAGATTGTTGGTCCCTCGTCCCTGCAACAACCATCATCACTGGGAGTTGAGACAGTCGCTCTGACTCCCCAGCGGCAGTGTGTTGTCAAGGGAGAAGAGACAACCGGTCTCTCTCCCCAGCGGCAGACAGCATCCCAGGGAGAGGAGATTGTCGGTCCCTCGTCCCTGCAGCAACCATCATCACTGGGAGTTGAGACAGTCGCTCTGACTCCCCAGCGGCAGTGGGTTGTCAAGGGAGAGGAGACAACCGGTCTCTCTCCCCAGCGGCAGTGCAAGTTACAGGGAGCCGAAGGTGACGTCCTTCCTCCCCAGAAGCAGTGTGAATTACAGGGAGCCGAAGGTGTCGCCCTTCCTCCCCAGCGGCAGTGTGAATTTCAGGGGGCTGAAGGTGTTGTCCTTCCCCCCCAGCAGCAGTGTGTCCTACCGGGATGTTATGGGAGTGGAGACAGGCGGTCTCCCTCTCCAGCGGCAGACTGTGTTTCAGGGAGAGGAGCACAGCACCCTATCTCCCCAGCGGCAGCTTACCCTACCAAGGGGAGACACCATTCTCCCAGATGGCGCAAAGGGGACCGTGGTCTCCGTGCCCGACCTACAGGGATGCTGGACAGCCTGTCCAGATCCCCAACTACCCTCACAGGGACAACAGGAGGAGGGGGTAAGTACGAATTCCCCTCCCCAGCTAACTCCTAACTTGGCCCCAGGGTTAACAGAGGAGATGTTAACCCCCACTGACTCCCATGTTCCCCTGGCTACTGAGCCGGACTATGTTCCCAGCACCCCAGCAGAAGAGCTGGTAGCTGGGCAGAGTGCAGTTGGCCTCTGCCCTCCCTTTGACCCTTGTACAGAGCTTACATTCTGCCGGCTATCCCAGCGCAAGAGCTGACATCAGGGCAGAGCGCCGCTGGCCTTTACCCCCCAAGTACCACCAGCTATTTGCCCAGCTGCACCAGGAAGGCCGAGAATGCTGCATTTTTATCCTACAACCTGGAACCTACCGGCCAGTACTGTTTATTGTGGGGGGGCTACTTTGCCACTTGTTATTTGTGGGTGGGCTACTCATGTACTTGTTCACTGTGGGTGGGTTTATCGACTAACTCAGGCACTGACCGACAGGTCAGGTACCTGGTTAGTCTCCCCCCCAAAGGGGAGATGTGTGACGAAATGCCTTTTGTCCCTGGATTGTTAGGTGACAAGCTGCCCTTTGCCCCCGGCTTTTGGAGGAGCCTGATTGCCAGCCTCCTTCCTCATGACTATGGCCCTGGGGTGTATTGCCATTTAAAAAGACTATTTGGGGTTTATTGGCTTCTAAAGACAGTTTCTTCCCATTTGAATCCATGGGAAGGTGTGTTTCTTCCTCTCCCCCGTTTCCTGTCTATTGTTCTCCAGCAGGGCGTTGTCCCAGGCACACTGCCAAACCAGTTGGAACTGACTGCTTTTGTCCCTCCTTGGTTTCTCAACAGCCCTTGCTATGCTTTACCCCATGGAAAATCTACTCTGTTCATGGGATCTGAGCGCTGTTCACCTAGATTGGGCGCTCAGATCCGAGCTATCTGGGGATAGGTTAAATGTGGGGGTTCTGTGTAATAAAATAAGAATTATGTATTTTTATGTACTTTTACGTATTTTGCTGTTAGTGTTAAATGTAGATATTTTCTGTACCTGAGATAATTGAGTTTACTGCAGTGCCTTAAGCCAATTATCTCCAGGATGGAGAGGAGGGATTTCATTGTGTATGTGAGAGTGTTATCATGTTAATTAGTGTTCCCATTGGTTTGTGTCCCTTTTGTCACAGTTTACCACCAGGTCCAGGGGGTGTGCCTCTGACCTGAAAACTTGTATATAAGGAGTAATAAACGCTCATTGGAGTCAGATCATCTTGTACCTTCATGAAGTTTCGGCTCATGTTTGGGGGATTGGAGAAACTACACTCTGGGGATTGCTATAATCACTATACTCCCCAGGGTATAATCACTAAGCTCTGCTAAGAGCTTGTCCCTGTTCCTGCTCTCTGGAATTTGGAGAGGTCAACCTACTGGAAGCTGGACCCTGGTCTTGGGTCCAGAGTGGGTGGAGACGGCGAGACCCCAACCAAGCTGCGGCGGTTCGTGGGGTCTGCAGTGGTTATGGTGTCAGGGAGAGTGCTTGGAGTCCTCGGAAAGCGCTAGGAGCATCCGTCGGCGGAAGGTACCCGGTCGGGGTGCCAGCGGTTCCGTTACAGCGAGTATACTCTGTCTGTTTGTCTGGTTAACGAATTTTGGCTTGTCTCACCGTTTATCCTGCTTTCTCTGACCCTTGACCTCGGCTTGCCTTATCGATTATTCTGTCTCTCTGGTTCCCTCTGACTTTGGCTTGTATTCGTACTTCTCTATGTTTGCATAGCCCGGCCACTCTGAGGACCGGTACTGCAATTCCTGTCTTTGTGTAATGTCAGCGTGTCTGGTTCTGGAGTTTGTGACACATACAATGCATTTTCCTTCTTTAACCCCTTAAGGACACATGACATGTGTGACATGTCATGATTAACTTTTATTCCAGGAGTTTGGTCCTTAAGGGGTTAAACTTCATTTACAAAAAAATAAAATAAAGTATAAACATATATTTAATTTTGTCATCTAGTGACAGAGGGACAAAGGTTTAAAAATAATATCAGGAAGTATTACTTTACTGAGAGGGTAGTGGATGCATGGAATAGCCTTCCAGCTGAAGTGGTAGAGGTTAACACAGTAAAGGAGTTTAAGCATGCATGGGATAGGCATAAGGCTATCCCAACTATAAGATAAGGCTAGGGACTAATGAAAGTTTTTAGAAAATTGGGCAGACTAGATGGGCCGAATGGTTCTTATCTGCCGTCACATTCTATGTTTCTATGTTTCTATGTTCCTAGAAGGCTGTTCTAGTCCATCATGGCAATAAATTCTAAATTTCAAAGGATAAATGCCCGTAGCCTGAATGACCTCAATATATTCTTACTTCATCTTACCAAGAAAGCAGATCAGTTAGAGCGTCACAGACTGTTCTAGGAGTGCATGGACCTTTCACCAACATTCTAAAGTAATGAAATATAGATGAGCAGATAGCAGAGGCTATGCTGGAGTGATACTTTGTAAATTACAGGAGGAAACATATACTGTACTCTTAACTTCACCTTTGTCGTACAAAAACCAAAAGGCTTTGCTACTTGAGCCGCTGTATACAAGTTTATTTACTCCACATACACCTTTTGGTGAATTGAATAACAAATTAACAAAGTTAAAAATCTTCATAATTCCCCTCAACGATAATTAGGGAGTCATACATTACTAACACCTCTTAGGTGTATCTTTAATCTTTATCTATTCTGAAGGTTGTGCGATTTGGCACACGGTAAGCTAGATAATTTACATGAAATTTCAGGTTGCATTGAAATGCTTGTGAACAAAATTCAGTGCTTTCCTATGGGGTTTCCCGGACGCTGCATGTCCTCACCTAGCGTGAGGACGTCCAGCATCGTTTAAAACACTTTTCGTATTTTAAGAACCCAGAAGCAACTGCAAACTGCAATAATTACACTTGCAGGGTTAAGGGTGATGGGAGTTGGCACCCAGACCACTCCAATGGACAGAAGTGGTGTGGGTACCTGGAGTGTCACTTTAAGGGAATAACCTGTTTACAAATATGTTGATTGCGCTGTCATCCATATTGACCCCTCTTTCCCCCTTTCTCTTACAGGATGCTAGAGGTAGGCTGAGAGCATCAGTGTTACCCAGTACGAGGCTTCGTAACTGAACTCAAGATTGAGGCAGGGAATGAGGGGCCAAACTGACAAGCTCCATTTGGATCACTTTAGAATGAATCCATTCATAAATGGTTTAACCCATTAAGGTAAGACAGCATCCAGGCACGGATAATCAATATCATTTAGCTCGTACTGAATCGCAAATCCTTTTGCTACAGGATAGAAAAATAAAAAATATTAAAGACTTGTCTGGCCCTGTTGGTTAGGATAAAACATGAAATGTAACAGCCAACATTTAGGGGTGTATCCACTAAACAATACAGTAAACTGCAACCAAGTTTGCAAAACGAAGACCAAAAAAAGCCAAGTTATAGGAAATTACATTTCTGATAAATAATATTTTTCTAACTTGGCCATCTTGGTGTAAACCCTTTAGTCAGCGGTTAACTGATCACAATGCACTGTTTAGTGATCACAATGCACCGTTTAGTAAATAGACAGACGCCTTTCTAATTGAGTCTGACCGTGACTTACTTGACTGTGGTCTGAACCTACTCAGTAGGGATACAAGTGTAGGAGAACCTGATCGCAGTATTTGGTAGTTAAACACAGTGGGTCATATGGCAGCCTGGGTGGGCTTGCACCAAAAACCACATTCCCTCATATCATGTTGCAGTTCAGCCTGTATACATCATAGACTATTTACATGCATTCTGTTGGGAGCAAAGTTCACATGAAAGATCTTTAGATCAATGGTTTTACTCTAAAGGAGTATTGTGGCTGGGATTATGATTGGCAATAACTGAATTACAAGTTCTTGCATTCATTTAAGTAAAGGTTCCCAAAAATTCTAGAGTGCTGTACAAAGAGGGAAAAAAAATAACAGTGATAAGAAACTATAAAAAAATAAAAGAAGAAATTAAACACGGCACATATTGGATGACCATTTCAGCACAGTTGGGGCACGATTTCACAGTTAATCTAAAATTTAAGGTCAAAATGTAATGCTTTAAATTCAGTTACTTTGGTCTTATATTTGAAAATCACTGTGAATTCCCAACAATTCCCATTCTAGTAAATAACCCTATCTCACTTATAGGGTTATTTATAATATATACTAATATGTTACAATACCCTATTCTATAATATGATAATATGTCAATTTCTGCCAGCACAAATTACAAACACTTATTTTGTATTAAGGAACAATTATAGATCCCCCTTAGTAATTTGTACAAAAATAGAATATGCTAAAACCATTTAGCCAGTGCCCTCCAGGGTAGTTGGTGGTGTGCTTAGGTTACAGCAGCTAATCCCCTAATCCTCGACAATTGTAACTTTTATTAAAGGGACACTCCAGGCGCCAACTCCCACTACCCTTAACCCTGCAAGTGTAATTATTGCAGTCTTTTATAAACTGCAATAACTACCTTGAAGGGTTAACTCCACCTCTAATGGCTGTCTACTAGACAGCCACTAGAGGGCACTTCCGTGTCTCTAGCACAGATTTTCTAGAGCGTGCTAGAGCGTCGCTGGACGTCCTCACGCTATGTGAGGACCTCCAGCGTCGCTCAATTCCCCATAGGAAAGCATTGAAAAGCATTTTCAATGCTTTCCTATCGGGAGCTCTACTGCCGTGCATGCGCATTAGGTCTCCCCAGCCGGCGGGCGGGATCAGTCTCGCCCACCGGCCGACGTAATGCAGAGGAGGAGTGGCGACAGAGGAAGAAGCAGCGACGTGGGACATGTCGCTGCCTTTGGTAAGTGACTGAAAGGGTTTTCACCCCTTTAGCAACCGGGGATTGGGAGGTGGAAGGGAGAGGGGACCTGCAGTGCCAGGAAAACGGATTGTTTTCCTGGCATTGGAGTTTCCCTTTAAAGGACCACTTCCGGGTACCATAACAACTTCATCAAAAGTCCTTGACACCAGCTTTATTTTTCCAGGGTTAAACTGTAAATAAAAGGGTTAACTCTAAAGTGTTCAATCCGGAACATGAGAGCACTGCCTCTCCACTTCCATTCCAAGGTACACATTTTTATCACTCTATTTGTGAATGTAGAGGTACTGATAGTTTGAGAGCTTGATGCGCACCGGATTGAAAACGTTGGGGTTAAACAATCTATTAATGGTTTAATCCCTAATCATAAGCCGTCAATTGGGACCTCCTTCCCAGATAAAGTTATGGTGCCCGGAGTGTCTCTTTAAAGTGATGTTAGTCATAGTACACAGCAGTAGTATATGGTCCATATAGGTAGACTACTTACCCTTCTAGCAATTGAGGGATTAAAAGTGTATAATGTATGTATTTCTTGTGATAAAAAAATAAGTTATCCACTTTCTTGTCATTTTATATTTCCCCACAATTCACTGCAATTGCAGCAAACCAAATGTGTGCCAATATTTAAAAAAATAAAATCTTGTACAAAGATTTTTGGAGAATTGAGCAAAATAAGAAGGGTTTGCAGGGCCCTTGATTTCTGAATTTTGTTAAACGGGGATTAAAAGTGCTGCCCAGCAGTACGTGGAATTGTGATGTGAAATCAATTAAAGGGACACTGTAGGCACCCAGACCACTTCAGCTCATTGAGGTAGTTATTTACCAGGGGGCACGAGGGAGGGGGTGGGCAGAGGGATCTGTAGTGCCAGAAATACAGCTTTGCATTCCACTACAGTATCCCTTTAAGTAATCACAGCCAAGATTATACAGTAACCTCTGTGGGTATTATTCCCGCAACAGCAAATTGTCGTGACTTGAAATCCAGATTACATTATTTAGATAAAACAGTCTACGGTTATAGTACGTTAAAAAAAAAATTAAAAATCAGTTTTATACAGTTTACCAAATAAACCCCATGACTTCGCTGAACTGAAAACCGTATTGTAAAATTAGACAAAAGGAAAGATTTATCAAAGTGTCACTGACACTTTTAAATCTAATTTTCATTGATTTTTCAAATTGTTAAATCTGCCAAACAATAAACAATTCTTAATCGTATTTTTTTAAAATATTTATTTTTTGGTCTGTTGTGCATTTGAAGCAGCTGGCTGCACAGTTTAGTGACTAATTAAACCTAAGAGCATAAGGAGTTTCCTCCCATGTGGATTTAAACTTGTACTTTACAGTGGGAGCGCTTAAAGAATTGTATAACTTCCAATGAGTGTTTAGACGGACATAGCTCTTTAAGTTTTGAATTATGGAGCACGGGCTGGAGAATTCGAAGCATGTTCTTAGTAACATTGGGTTACAGCACATTTGTCTATTATAGATTTTATTGTCATGTGTATGGGACACTCGGTACTGTTTTCAAAAGGTCTTCTCTGTAAACACAGATCATCTGATCCAAAATACAAGACATTAAGGTTGTTATTACAATTTTAGAAGTCCCTTCATCTCATAGCGACAGCCAAGAAGCCCTTTTACACATTTTAAAATGCAATTTTTAAAGGGACATTCCAAAGAATATAAATAGTACAGCTTATTGTAGCGGATATAGCGCTAACACATTATTTGGGCAGTTCCCCAGTGGTTTAAAATCAGTAGAGGATTCCTGATACCCGTCAGCCAATGCCTTCAGCTTGTGTGAAAGTTTCAGTTCTCCATAATTTGTTCCAATCCCTCTGTCCCTCTTTTCTATCCAAATGTCCCTCTTTTCTAGGAGCCCAATGTTGTTGGTATGTCTGAGTATATAACAGAGCTCCACAGCAATAATACTCCCAGTAATGTGTCTGAGTGTATAACAGAGCTCCCCAGCAATAATACTCCCAGTAATGTGTCTGAGTGTATCACAGAGCTCCACAGCAATACTCACACTAATGTGTCTGTGTCTTTAAACTACAATAAATTAGTCTGTACATACCATATAGGTGTGGTGGGGAAAAAAGTGTGGATGAAAACCCGTTCCACCTGTAGTAAGTGGATAGTTAATATATTGCTAAACACAAATACACACTCCAGTCAAGCCATAAGACTTGCTTTTCCCACATAAATCTCACTTTAACAGTGCTCTCCCTACTGCAAGGTATTCTGGATAGGCGTATGCAAATGAGCCCAACAAAGAACCACATTTTTGCCTCATAATTCCATGTTATACATGGATTCCTTGGAGTATGTGTCTGCTGCATACAACAGCTTTGAAACAAAACTCAGGAAGAGGAGCAAAGCCAGTGAACCACTCATGAACATCTGTTTCGTTATTGATACAACTCATCAGCATGTCACTTTATGCAGCTTTGATTGTCCTCAGCTACCTCATGATAGAAGAGGACACCACACAAGATTATTTGCATAGCCTTATTTTGTAAATCTCTGTGTGGGTGGCTCTCCTCATACAAGCATGTGATACACAGACTGATACCAGAGCTCCACAGCAATAATACTCCCAGTAATGTGTCTTGCTTTTCCCTTGATGGGACGTACTTGTGTATTAGGGAGGATTGGTAGGTTGGAGCAGCATGATGAAGGAACTTGTAAACAAGCACCAGAATCCTAAATCGAGTCCCATATCTTACTGGAAGCCAATGTAGGCACTGACAGAGGGGAGAGGCGTATGAGGTGCAAGCTGACAGGAAAATGAGCCTTGCCGCCGCATTTCTTATAGATTGCAGCGGTGCAATCTGGGAGCACGTAAGACCACTGAGAAGGGGATTGCAGTAGTTAAGGCAAGAGAGAACAACAGCATGGACCAGCACCTTAGCCACATCCAGCGTTAAATAGGGGCGAATGTGCGCTATATTTTTAGATGGCAGTGACAGGATTTTACGATAGACTGGACATGAGGGGTGAAGGAAAAATTGGAGTCAAAGAGAACACCTAGACAGTAGGTAAAGATGATAGTAGCACCGTTGACTTGGATGGAGACAGACATGGGAGTAGCAACACTTGAGGAAGGAAAGACCAGAAGTTCTGTTTTGGACAGGTTGAGTTTAAGAAAGTGAGCAGCCATCCAGTTGGAAATCGTAGAGAGGCAGTCAGAGACACTGGTCAAGATGGGCGGAGAGAGATCAGGAGAGGACAGGTAGATTTGCATTTCATCTGCATAGAAATGATATTGGAAGCCAAAGGAGCTGATGAGTTTACCAAAGGATAGATAGAGAACAGAGGGGGAACATGGACTGAACCTTAGGGAATGCCGACAGAGAGGGGTTGGGGAGAAAAGGCAGAGCCAGAGAAAGAAACACTGAAAGAGCACTGGGAGAGATAGGAGGAGCACCAGGAGAGAGTATTTTCCCGTAGACCAAAATTATGGAGAATGAGAAGAAGCTGTTGATGAGCAACAGTATCAAAAGCAGCAGAGAGATCAAGGAGAATCAGGATAGAATAATGGCCATGAGATTTAGCAGCAATTATGTCGTTGGATACTTTGGTCACAGCCGTTTTGACAGAGTGACGAGCACGGAATCCAGTCTGAAGGGGGTCAAGCAGAGAGTTGGATTCGAGAAAGTCTGTCAATCTGGCGTACACAACTCTCTCAAGGTTCTTGGAGGCAAATGGCATGAGCGAGATAGGGCGGTAGTTGGATGGGGAGTTGGGGTCAAGCTTGGGCTTTTTCAGAATCGGAGTTACGGTTGCAAGTTTGAAGGGTAAAGTAAATGTGCCAGAGGAGAGAGAGAGATTGAAGATTTTAGTGAGAGGAAAAACAAGAGAGGGAGACAGAATGGGGATGATATATGAGGAAATAGGATCAACGGAACAGGTAGTGGGGCGGGAGGACCGGAGCAGAGCAGAAACCTCTTCCGCTGTAGTAGGTGCGAATGAGCATAGAATGGCTGAGGGAGAAAACTCACAAATCTCCAATGATTTATTAATTTTATTTATTAAGTCAATATTTTTCAGTAGGAGAAAGAAGCCAATATAACAAGTATTCATATAAAGTATGTAGGATATATTACACCTTATTTATTTAACGTCAAGCATAATATTTTAGAGATAGAATAATTGTAACCAATGACTTTGTGAACTTGAATTTGTGCTCCTTATTTTACCTAATTAACTTAGAAGTAAAACGGAATGAGTGGTAATTGAGTAAAGGTAAAGAGAGTGATTCATTGCAGAGGTAAAAAATGTATGAGAACTGGAGATTTGAAGAGAGTTAAATATATGGGTAGCGAGTAAAATCTAAAATCCTCAATCATATCTGTCCTCCTACCAGCACCAGATATCCAAAAATAAATGTAGGCTTTGTTCCTCTTTGAAACAATTATTTTACACTGTTTGCAAATCTCACACAGCTGTAGTGTTTGTCATAACTTAATTAGTTTTAAACCCAAATTACATATTGATAACAACAAACACAGAACGCAGAGGTGATGACTGTATATTATAAACACGAGATGTCTGCTTTAATTAGAGGCAGCGTCTCACTTTAACTTTTCAGCAGTCAATAAAATATTCCTCGTAACACACTCCCAATAAGTCTGATTATGAAGTCTGAGTTTCAAATATTTTTATGATAGGGAATACATACACTTTTTAATTATTTATATAGCTCTGCCATATTCTGTAGAGCTGTACAATTGGTAAATAAGATAGAAATAATATACCGGAAAATCCAGGTTGTTTGTAACTGAACGTTTTTTTTCAGTGTGGTTTAGTGATAATGCATTAAAGTACATATAAACAATACTTACTTCTTATATTTAAATGTCCCTATTTTAGCACTAATCTACAGTGATAACACTATCAGACAGGAACTGGCTATGTTTTCTGAGACAATATCTGCTCTCCTAATCTCCTATAGGTTTGTGGGGGAGAGATGTACTTCAATGTGCACAAAATTCATTAGTATGTTAAAAGGACACCATAGGCACCCAGACCACTTTATCTCAATGAAGTGGTCTGGTGCAGTGTTCCTGCCCCCTTTGCCCTGCACCTGCAAACATTGTAGTTTTAGAGAAACTGCCTACTAGGCAGCCACTAGAAGCGCTTCCTGCAGTTTTACAGAGTTGCATGAGGACGTCCAGCATGACGAAATCCCCCATAGGATAACATTGATGCAATGCTTTCCTATGGGGAAGACCAAATGCGAGCGTGGCACTTGCCATACATGCACACTAGGTTTCTCTGATTGTCTGACATTGGTGGAGGAGAAACTCAACCCAAAGCCATGTGACATCGGTGCTGGAATCAGGTAAATGTAGGAAGGGTTTATTGTTGCGGGGGTGGGAGGATGACACGAATGAGGTTGGGGGGGGGGAGGGTTTCAGAGAGACACTATAGTGTTCGGAATACAGTTTTGTATTCCTAACAATATAATGTTCCTTTAATTTAATTAATTCAAGGGAAAAGTGTGAGCTAAAGCTACAGAATCATTTCCATACATACTCAGAGCCATTTTTGACAACTTCCATTTACATATGTGGCGTAATTTTCCAAACATGTAATAACCTGGGTTATTCACTTAAAGGGACGCTGTAGGCACTGTAACGAACTGCTTCCTCTTAGAATTTTAAGAATCCCGTGACACCATCCATCCATTCATTGTTCAAACCATTTTTGCACACTTATTTTTTTGCTAAATACTAGCCGTTATCAGCCCACTCCCCTCTATGTTGCTCGGGCTAAAGAGGACGTATTAGCATGATCAGCCAAGGGGGTGGTGATGATTGGCTTAGAATGTTGGCTGACCGCTTTTTTTGTGTTGTTTTAGTTATCACACGGTTTATATAGAAATAGTTATATAGTTTCCTTCAGAAAATAAATTATGCAAAAATTCTAAATTTTTTCAACCGCCAATTGTGGCTTAAAATTTCCTTTTCCTGGTCAATATCCTCGGCAAATTCCAGTTTAGTGGATAACTCTGTGTACAAACAGTTTGACATGAAAGGGTTAAACATTGCCGTAGGTTTTAAAGCACCTGTAAGACAAGACACAGCATTTCTTTCAATTCCAATACAGTACTTGAGAAGTTAACGCGTTACAATTTTGAAGGGTAGGCTGCTAAGGTGACATAAGGTCAGAGATAGACAGACATGACATAATGTGACAGGGTGAGCTCATGGTAAAAGATCCCAGGTCATGTGCAGGAAACTACACCTGTTGGTTTGGAATGAGGGTCTTCAATCTTCTCAAAGGGAAAGGGGAGGAGCTGTCCCAGCCTGCTCCCTATAAAGTTCTCTGTCAGTTGAAGCTGAGATGGACAGATTAGAATCCTGAAGACTCATGATTGCCATTTTTTTTCTTTTGTAAATAAATAGTGGGCAACAAGTTCTTCCACAGAGCAAAGAATTTCAAAAATAGCTTGAGGTTAAAATTTGAGAAAAAAAAAGATCTAAGATAGCAATAAAAAATTTTTTTAAAGAAAATATATATTTTTTTATTCCTCCCAGCAATTTTTCTTGCAATCGATCCTGGAAGAGCTGATTTTGCGTTGGGGGGTCTAACATTGGAATAAAATCTTGACAATGGAGGACGAAGTGAAATGGGCCACAGAACTTATTGACCAGAAGTTGGAAATCGAAAATGCAAACGAGGTGAGTCACATTTTGTAATAATGTAGCAAGCTGTAATAATCAGTTGCATGGACTTAACACATTAAATTATTCTAGAAATTCATGACTTTGTAAATTCTTGGCTTTTGGAGAACTATCCATCAACAGCTTTAAGCTCCTGCTACCCATAGCTAAAAAATGTTTAGCTATAGAGAAAAACCCCAAATGTGCAGCATAGTTAAGGTTTATTTGATTAAACGTATTTGTGCTAAAAATGTTCTCTAACTTAGGAAATCAGGTTATGAAATTTCTGTAATAGTTCATGGACTGAATAGGACTAAAATTATGTTAGTGAAAAGTGTTTTTGTCTATCCCTAGGTTCTACAAAACTATAATGTTTTACATACAATGTTAAAACTAAAGGACCACTGCACCCAGACTAATTCATTGAGATGAAGTGATCTGGGTGCCTTTAGCGGTCATTTAAAGTAATCCTGTATGTACATCTATAGCCACTTATTGATATCTATAAAGAGAGATCCATGTATCTGTAAAATATATTATAAATAAATAAATATGAAATTTGCACAATAAATGAGAACAGTGTTAAATCATCCTTCAAACAGTGAGCTCTTGAGAATATTCGGCTGCAGACTATACTGCCAACTCACTTAAAGTGACCTTGCTAACTCTTGCTCTGTTATGTCTAAATTTGATTGTCTATTTACTAAATGTATTGTGTCCCCATTGTACAGTGCTTTATGGAGCTTTATAAAAAATACACAATACTATTATTATCTAATGAAGGATTTAAAAAAAAATATTATTCTCTGTTTTAAATTGGTGGATTAATTGTTATGTTTCTAGTCTGAAGATCGAATATATTAACAATATTTAGTCTTTTAATAGAGTTGTTTGAAAATATATTTGCGCTTTGTATTCACTGAGCAAAGTTTCATTACATACGTAGATAGCAAGATTTCCATTTATTCTAAATAACAAAACTGAGAGCCCTAAACAAAAGGTATTCAAATGAAAATGCTTGTCAATCTATGGACGAACGAATCGATATGTTAGCGAAACTCTCCAGGTTGGTCTTCATGAATTAACAGGTGTTCTATTTGTTTGATACAGTTGAAAGAGATTTGTGCTCAAGTCCTGAAACAAATACAAGGGACAATCAAAGAAAATATGACATGTAAATTGATTCTCAATATTATTTTTTGGTGCATATGCGCTACATGCTATACGGCCGAGTCAATATATAGATGTTTAAATGCAGTTATTCAATGAACAAATATCCATTGATAAATCAGGTATTGGCCAACTTTAGTTAAATATAATTACTTACACAAATGACTTTTGTTAAATACAGGATAGGATAGTAGTAATGCTGATTCCTGCAGATGTTTTTTGCATTGTTACAGATTTTTTACACATTGAATTGTTTTATGATACAGATAATGAAACCTCGCTTTCGGAAAATAGGAGTGATCGAAATAGATTCTGATCATTTAATAGATGAGAAACACAAGACACCGGTGAATAGAAACCTTGCAAATCTCAAGGTAAAATGACTAATTACTTTTTTTTTTTTTTTTTTTGATGGCCAACGTCTAAAACAGAAAATAAAAAAATAAAACAATTCTGTTCTTACTCGCCCTTTGACTTTGTGCATGATTATGGGAATATACAGAAGCCTTTTTTTTTGGACCATTTAACCCTCTAATTAATAAGTTATTGCTACATAAAATACAAAAATACAGTAAAACAACTAATGAATATTTGAAACACATTGTAACAAATTGCTAACCAAAGGAGAACAAATTAAAATCTTGTATATAGATTACAATGGGTTAAGGGTTAAAAGGGGTTAAAAATTATGTTATTTAGTTTCTATTTCTGATAATGTCTCTATTGCAAGGGTAATGTAATTCTTGAAAACAAATTACTAATTTAAAGGGATAAAACTCATAAACTGCATGACCTATATGTTTAAATTTAGCCTGTGTATGCACAGGGTTGGGAGCGAAGGGGGTTTATTAAGAAATATGCACAGCAGAAGGGTAAGTGAGGTGTATTATCTGCTACGATAGCTGTCACAATACATTCTTGGTACAGCCTTTACTTCCCAAAAGGATGCAAAAAAACTTATCTAAATTGACATCAAATAAATACATGTTACCATTACCCAGATAAAATTGACTAATTTCATTGATCCCAAAAGAATGAAAGCCTAAGTATGCCCTTCCAGGAATAGAATATTCAGTTTGGTTGGCACGTTAACCAACAGAGATCTCTTAGCTCAGATTCATGTTATATTTTCTTGGTAGAAATGAACTGTTGCAAGCACTGTGTATATCCACAGGGTGATGAACGGGTACGGAAGACTTCTGTGGATCTAAGAAATGAAATCATAGATGTCGGTGGGATCCAAAATCTCATTGAAATCCGCAAGAAGAGACAAGAGAGGAAGAAGAGAAAGTCTCAGATAATAGTTTCAGAGCCCGAGCCCGAACCAGAGGAAATTGTAAGTGCCTTTATCGTCAAAGAACGAAAAAAACGTTTAGTTGCTTATTTTGCATGTATTTAAATTACTGTGACATTAGTGCTGCAATATCTATAAATGTAGCTAATAATTCATGCAGCATTGTACATACACATCATGTTATCGGAGAATTTATTACATTACTGGAAGAGTTTGATTAAGGAATAACCTTTGGAGATTGTAGCAAATTGAGGGACTTTAAACATGTATGTGTAGGGTTAATCTGAATAAAAGAATAAAACATTTCTGGAAACAGTTGAGTGCAAACCATACAGATGATAAATGGGGCCAAGCAAATTCATGCTTCTGGGACACCTATCTACCTCCTGGACCCTAGGTGGCTGCCTATGGTCACTCTTTACTTAATCTTCTGTGTACTGGCTGGGCAAATCTGATTTTACTTTAAAATTTGGCCTATAAAATCTAAAACCCCAATTTAAATGCCTTTTTCTTAGAGTTTGAATTATGAAAAACGTATAGTTCTGACTTACTAAAATTATGGTTATGTGGTTGATGTAGGGCCCTTATTAGGCCACAGAACATGGTATTAGATATAAAAAAACTGAAAATATGCACTATAGTCTTGCTTATTTTGTTTAGATCTGTGTATGTATAACTGAACTCGGATTGGAGAAAATGCTAAGCAGAAATCCATTAAAATAAAATGCCATTAGAATAATATGAATGAGTATATACATGGACTTTTTGTTATGTTGTCTACGTATGGACACTTCTATTTTATATGTCACTGCTTGCACTTTAGACAGGACCGGTCAGTCCCGAAGCGTTTCTCAAGGCTGCAGTTGAAGGCAAGATGAATATAATTGAAAAGTACTTGGAAGACAGTGGATCTCCAGACACTTGTGATGAGGTAGGCCTAAAAATAGAGTGCCCTGGGATATTCTGCTTGGCTTGGGTCTGACAGTATGTGGTCTGAGGCTTTCTTGGACACCAAACGGAATTCCATTTTGTAGTCTGAGATGGGGTCTCTCACTCCAAGGCATGTTTCTTGGTTCGATTATGTAATGACATACAGCATTATCACTAAAGGTTACTGGTGACCAGATTAGAACCTGCTGAGGGACTTCACACATTCCCAAGCGTAGTAAAAAAAAATGATCTGTTTGTTTGAGTCTTATTTTAGTGTTGTTTTTCAACACATTAATAAAAAGATTACACGAGTACATGTGACTGGTAAGGTCCGTGGCCACCGGTTTAACTGACATATTAGAGATATTTGCACAGTGTTTTGACACATAAGGAAATTTTTTACACCAAACTAAGGAAGTTTATTGGGAGACTATCATGGAAAAATAACATTCAACAATATGTAATCATTTCTACTTTGCAAGGTTGCAATAGCTATAATTACTTATTTAAGAAAATAAAAAATAAAAATAAATGTTTTTTACCCCCTCCATGTTCCCTTGAGTAAATCCCTGAAACAGTCACAGACAATGTAACTGATGTTTGCTGAATATTCAGCAAACACAGCAGGTCAGATTGGCGGTGGGAGGTGTAAAATGCTAAATAAAATAATATATGTTGCAACATACTAAAAGATAAATCTCCCTACTAAGTACTATCCCCGATCTTTGTCGCACTAAAGTTCACTCCCTCTTGTCCCCCTCTCAAACTCTTTGGGGCAGGCGGAGCTGGGAGAAACCGGGAAACACACACCGCAGACGTGGCATAGCTTAACACCAACACAACTAATAGCCACCAACATATATAGAAAATAGTGACTTTGGAACAGCCACACGCACTAAAGAGATGTCATTAACGACACTGCCCACACCTAGATTGCTATAAATGCTCCCCACATTACTGAATTTAAGGATCAGTAGATGTTAGTATAACACAGGTGACACGTGCACCTGGATTGCAGTAGACATGTCGGTGATGGGATGCCTACTACTGGTAGGGATACAGGAACACAAGCTAGATAATATTATAGACGGAGACCTAACTTACACACCAAAACGATGCAATGATAAGTCACTAAACCTACTACAATAATTAAGCCTTGACAACCTCACTCACACACTGCATATAAAAGCGGAAAAAAAGATGAATCACCTTTAAATTGTAGTGGGTTACCTTAATACAAAGATTCTAAATGCAGGAGTATTTTTGTTTAAAAGGATATTCTAGTTATCTTAATCTTAATGAAGTGATTTTGGAACATATATACCACCCTTGCAACCTTGCACTTGAAAGCAGTACAGTTGCTGAGAAGTGGAACGGATTACATTTTGCAATCCCCGCAGACCTAGTAGCTGTCAATCAGAGACCCAGTAGAGGCTTTGGATTAAAATAGATTGAATAATTGAATCTATTTTGTCTTGTGTTAGAATGCAAGTTATGCTGACACTGGAAGCTGGGTGAGCATGCAATGCTTCTCATAAAGAAACTTTGAATTCCATGCTTCTCTGGATTGTCAGATCACGGAGTTTGCTGAACATGTGCCGCATGTTCAGGACGGTTACTCTATCAGCCTTAAATCTAAACACTTAAACTTGCTGAGCAAACATAAAATATATATATATCTTTTCTAAAATATACCTTGTTTTAAACTAGAACTTCAAGGTTGGGTAAATGTGTTATCAGATGTCCAATAAAACGGTGGACATTAGATCATCTGTCCCAATATGTAGATACCAAAATAAACTTTACTTAAAGGGACACTATAGTCCTAAACCGCCTAATTAGAGAGCCGCCTCTGACAACAGCCATCAGTATAGAGCGACACTGTATCAATATAAATATATTTGAATTAAGAATTCTAACCACTAATTTTGTTTTATAGTTCAAGAGGACAGCACTTCACAGAGCATCACTCGAAGGCCACATAGAAATAATCAAGAAACTAATAGACAGCGGGTCGTCAGTCAACTTCAGAGACAGGGTACGACATATTCAAAGACCAAAATGAAAGTTAGACTTTGTCACTGAGATTAGTGTTATAAGTATATTGAATATCAATCGCAGAAGTAGTTTGAGAATACAGAGGTTGGAAATGCATTTAGATGAAACCAGATTTAAGAAGCAGTGATGTAAAAGAAAAAAATCTAAGGAGAAAATTGTAACAGCTTGCAAAATTTAGACCAAGATTGATTGTAAACTCCCGACAACTAATTATATGGCGAATACAACCCATTACGCTATATAAGCAGTTCTTTACAAGGACACTACGGTCACCCAGACCACTTCATCTCAAAGCACTGCTGTATCCTTGTCCTCTGAAACCCTGCAATATAAAACATTGAGGTTTTTTAGAAACGAATGTTTACATTGCATAGCCATTAGCACTTCTAATAAATGTCAGTATGACTCGGTCACAAGACAAGGAAGCCCCCATAGAAAATCATTAATTCAATGCTTTCCTATGGAGAAGTTTGAATGTGCGCGTGGCACTCACCATCCATGCATATTAGGTCACCGATACTCCTCTATGAGAAGCACTGGATTCGAGCATCGCAGAGGAAGCCATGCCTTCTCCATTATATTGCAGGAGACAAATGGTAAGTAAAGCTTCTTTTTATCTTATTTTAATCCAAACAAGGGCGGAGGGACACCACAATGCAATGGGACAGAGACGCTATACTGATAGGAATACAGGTTTGTATTCCTAGTGCTATAGTGCTCCTCCTTTAAAAGCAACCCAATATCATTGCACCTTTTAATTTAATTGTAAATAGACTTACCATAGTAAGGATGAAATGACCACCTACAAGCTATGTAGAGATACAAAATGTAATTTGTTCAATTTTTGTTTGTTTCGTTGATACATTTTATTCCCTTTCAATCTTCTCTAATTGCATGTTGACCCCATCTCTTACTGTTATAGGTAATGAGGTCCTTTATTTTCTGATCAAATAGGGGTAAATATTGCAGTTTTATACATCAGAAAGGTCCATCCCTACCAATTGGAATGCAAGAGAAGCCAAACAGTCATATAAAAATGCAAGAAGCCAAACAGTCATATAAAAGGTCATACTGTCTAGTAACGCCTTATTTTACCCCTAGCCATCTCTATTCTTGTATTTGTATTTTATATCATTCAATAACAATAGGTAAGTTAGCTGGAAATGCTACGCCCTACCTAGCTTGGCAGTCCCCTAGAGACATTATGTGTTGTGTCCATGCTCTGTCTAGATATATACAGAGAGGAGTTATGTCCCAAAATGCTCCACAAATTACGACAGCTAATTGTCTCTTAATCCTACAAGATCTAGTGGAACACGTCTGGAGAACACTAACATAGAACTAAGATGATCAAATGTTAGTCTTCTCATGGGTAAATCCCCTAATAGTTGTTAAAAGTGTATATTATAAAAACATGATATAGTGCGCTTATTGTACTTATAGTTTTTAAACATATTTTCAGACACGGGAATGCCTTAATTTCAAGTTTCCCTTCACGCTGTTCCAATAATGTCACCAATTTATTATGCCGAGAACTGTGGGACTCGTCAACCCATTTCAGACATCCGATCAACACTAGTTTGTTACCTTAATAAGAAGTAACTTAGCATACCTCTGATGCAGATCTCCACTGATTGGTCTTCGTTGGGGCAATATTATTTCCCCCTGTTTGCCATTGTCTTCAAACCTGAAAAGCATACCCTGATCATTTTTATGTCCTGTACTTTTTAATTCCTAAATAAAAGACAGATTGACAAAAAAAAAAGCGAACATCGTCAATGATTGGTGATGATAAGTAAAAAGAGAATTGAATGTCTCCCTTTTTGTAGCTGGATTGCACAGCCATCCATTGGGCTTGTCGTGGGGGCAAAGTGGAAGTGGTGAAACTTCTTCAGGATAGTGGAGCTGAAATTAATCTTAAAGATAAGGTAAGAGCCATATCAATATCAATAAAAGTGCACCAAAGCTAACATACATTAAATATTTGACCAGTTATAAAAACGTTACAAGTCATATTTATAGCGTGAGTCAGTTTCTATAAGAAAAACATATGAGATTAAATGACAAAAAAACAACAACATTTTCCAGATATTTGGGAAGTTCCTGACATTTAATTCACTCTGTAGATTTTAATCTTTTGCACCATAGTGGCTTAACTTAACTAAATTAATATGGAAATACTAGATTAATATTGTGTTTACAAGACTGTGGCTGAAGGAGTGGACAGGGGACGGAAACGGACTATTCGAAAACATTGCATTTAACTTTATGACCTACTGGAGTCACTGAAGACAAAACCCGAGTATTTTAAATAGTCAAATTAACTTTACAACATATTTATTGCATTTGAATTGTTACTTTAGTTTTACTACTTTAGAACTCTAATCTACTTACATATTTCAAACACTCTGTTCTCAAAGAAAACTGGGATACTAGGATAGAAAAGAGGGTCAGAGGCTTCAAAGGACCGTCCCACATAAATAGGGCAAGAAGCAGACGAAGAAGTATGCCATTGATCTATACCTGATGTTTAATTTAGGAATGCATTGTATTGACAACAAAGGATAGTAAATCCCATCCACTGTAGAATTTAAGGAGTAAAATAAAATGTATTCAGAATAACCACAATATCACAAAGAGCATTGGTGTTTGATGGACAGGTAAAGAGGGGCTCTTGCCCATGGCTGGAATTTTGACACAAGTAATTCTTGACTCATCCCTAATTTGCTAAGAATCAACTTACTGTTGTTGGTGACAATTGCCATGGAACATCGGAGATGACTATATTATTATTGAGGACAGGGGTAGCTAGCTAGCACATCACTGTAAATATAGGCCTAGACAATTTCCTTTGATTATTTCTTTGTCCCAAATCTAGGTTGTATATTGGTGGGGTTTAGAGCCAGACATTTTGTATTTTCTGCTTATCACATCGCTCAGTGTTTAACTTGAAGCTGTATTCTGCATTTATTGTTTTGTTGTAACCATTTTGATTTTATTTTTTAGCTTCTAAGCACTCCTTTACATGTTGCCACAAGAACCGGTCGTGCTGACATTGTGGAGCACTTGATTGCAACCGGAGTGGATATAAACTCCAAAGACAGGGTACGGCTAAGAATTTCTTCCTGATTCCCTTTAAATCACTCTCCAAAAACAAAGCTATACCCCAGAAATCCCTTATATGTCATGAAATGGAAAGTGTATTTTTATTGAAGCAGCATACTTTGCCAGCTCATACATTGAGAACAAAGCAGTAGTTTAATACATAGATTGATATTCAGGGATGTTAACATTTCTGTAAAGTTAACTAGAGAAATAGATAAGCTGGCTACTGTGCCAGATATAGCATCAATTGAAACCTCAGAGCTGTAGGTTCTATACCTGGCAGAGTCAAAACATGGGTAATGTGGCTGGTTGGTGTTCAAAGTCAAGATCAACTATTTTTGCCGCTACTCGTCACATTTGGTTTTATTACAACAGTATTTTACACTGTGTTTTGAAACTTCCCATTTAAAGGGAGTTTTCAGTCTGGAGTTAACTTCTAATTTTAACACATTACTTTTTAAGCCCACAACAAGCCTCCATCCTATATGTGTGGCCTAATCACTGGTTTTACATTTTACATATATTATGTACTGATAATAAGGAAATGTACTTATTGTGATATCAGGAGTGGGTGGGCTTTGAGAATGTCCTGGTTCTTATTAAACTCTTTGGAAACAGTTTAAAAAAAAAAAAAAAAAAAGATTTAATCTGCGTTTTTATTATGCTAGAAATTCATAGGATTGTCTTCTACTATTTTGCGCCATTACTGTAGATTTTGAATTAATGGAAGATTTGTGTATTTACAGGAAGGTGACACTGCTCTCCATGATGCGGTCAGACTGAATCGCTACAAAATTATCAAAATGCTTATTCTATATGGAGCAAACATGATGACCAAAAATATGGTACGTATCCTGTGTGTGTAGTTGTAGGCAGACTGACCACAAGGGTTATTGGGCACTGACCGTGGGTCCTTCACTGGGAAGGGCAGAGACAAACACAGTCACCACACAAACTGGATTATTTATGTGAAAAAAACACCTTATTTTGACTGAGGGTCCATATTGCTGTTGAGCTTCCTTTGTGTTATTGTACTTTATTCATATTAGGAGGTTTATTCACCCTGAACCAACATTCTGATAAGAGTACACTGAACTGTTAAATCTGGTCCTAAAAAATGTCCGTTGGCTCTGCTGTAAACTGTAGATAAAGCAAACAAGTTTCATGTGCTACATTTAGTTTAAAGGGATAATATGGGCATCAAAACAACTTTAGCTTAATGAAGCCGTTTTTGTGTATAGATCATGTCCCTGAAGTCTCGCTGCTCAATTATCTACCATTTGGGAGTTACAATAATTTTGCTTCTGTTTATGCAGCCCTAGACCCACCTCCCCTGGCTATGGCTGACAACACCTGCATGGGGGGGAAAAATTGTTTAATTTTCAATCAGATGTTTACTTGCTTTAGACATTTTTTTTATCCTGCTCTGTAAATTGAACTTTAATTACACACAGGAGGCTTGTGCAGGGTCTAGAAGGCTATTAACAGAGCAGATGATAAATTCTAGAGTAAACAGACTGTGCAATAAAGGTAGGTTAAACATTAGATCTCACTTTACAGGAAGTGTTTAGGAAGAATGTGTAATTCACATGCAGTGGGGGCGGGGGGTGACTAGAACTCTATAAACATGATTTAACTAAATGGCAGATAATTGAGCAATGAGACTGCAGGACCTGCTTCATTAAACTAAACTTGTTTTGGTGCTTGTAGTATCTCTTTAAGTAAAATAGATTGGGTAAATCCGTTAACTACGTTGCTGCAGAGACTTGTTTGTAAATCTTCCTGGGCATTTAAATTTTCCAGTGGGTGTCATGGTCCATTACACGTTAAGGTGCGGCTGAATTCTCTTAGCGGATTACAAGTCTACACTACTTACTGAGAAGCAGTTCCTCCACTGAAGTCTATGGGAAATCTGGAATTCAGTAAGCAGAGTTAATTCTTACTATTCCAGGATAATCCAGCACCACAGGCTTGTTTTGCTTTTTTTCTATTTTTGCATTATTTTTTTTACTTTGTTGAGAAAGAGCAATGGTTAATGCAGCGCTGTCACCCCCTGATAAAATGAGTATTTCATAAAGATAGAATCTATGAAATACTCATGACTGTGATGGAATCTCATTGAATTTCCAACTCATTCAGGAGTTATACAGAGACAAGGTACGGACTACTTCGTCTCTCTATTTCTCCTCTTTGACACAAGGCGGAGCTATATTCTCGCGTGATTCCCCCATTGACCTCAATTCTGTACTCTCGCACATGCACAGAGTACAGCAGTGACATTGGCGCAAAAGAGAACCCCGCTGGGTCAAGATGGAGGCACCGGCGAGGGACAGGTTCAAGTAAGTTAACTCACTTTTACCTGCCCCCTTCCCTCTCCCCCGCAACCGTACCACCAGCAGCGATGTCACCACCGGGGGACTTTGTGAATTTGACAGTGCCGCTTTAAGGAATAATTCTCTAAACATTATGTTATTAATGTGCATCTCTGTGCCCATTGCAGAATGGCAAAACGCCCACAGATTTGGTACAACAATGGCAAGCAGATACAAAAGAGGCACTGGCGAAGAGGACAGAAAAAGGCACGGAAAAGAAGTGTGAAGCGGAACCGTGAAAATCTCTGTGAATCCCGGAGGGTGAATTCACTGAACAGGGAATTGTGGGAACACATGAAGTAATTGCAAATTCTAAGCCAAAAGAGCTGGGTTTTTCCAATTCAGCTATTTTGGTCTAAAACACGTAGTACTTTTTTAAATGCCCACAGTTCCCAATTTTAGAGAATAAACCCCCTTAGTATATTAAGCACTGGAAAAGAAGCATCTGAAAGTGATTGACTGTAAAGTATTTTATTTATTTTTTTAAATGCAGACTGTCTAGACTTCTGTAAAATAGGATGTATCATTGTATTATTCAATATTATATATACATATTTAGAGAAAATGGTAGTAAATAGAGAACTGACCTTGTGTATAGATAAATTCATTCAGTATCTTGCTTTCTAACTTGGAATGTCAGTCCCTAAGTCATAGTGATTTACTTATTCTAAAGTAACAATATTTATTTGAGAAAATCTTTATTATTATTATTGCCATTTATATAGCGCCAACAGATTCCATAGCACTTTATAATATTATGAGAGGGGGGATTTAACTATAAATTGGACAATTATAAGAAAACTTACAGGAACGATAGATTGAAGATAATGAAATATTAGTACTAAGCACTTGGATCTGGTGGTATGAATGGTTAGCACATGCCTCAAATATTGCATACCTTCCAAGTGTCCCTTTTTAGGAGGGACAGTCCCTCCCTATTTTGGGCCAAATCCCTCTGTCTCTCTTTTCTATCCTAATGTTCCTCTTTTCTATTACGTCCATCACATAATATGAATAGACATTCCTATTAGAACTGAAGCTACTGTCAAAGATCTGCCCAGAGTCCCACTTCAACAGAAAGTGGAGGGTACAAAACACATGTAATTAACACAAAGAAAAACTTTCCCTGGTGATTAAACTATCTCTGTTCTGTTATGTAATAACAAAATCATTAAAGCGACTCTGTCTCCTCCTGGATTGATTGCTTATTTTGTTATTTTTTTGCATTGTAGGGTAAAGTCCATTTATAGTGGCGGTCAGTATGACAGCCACTAGAGGCACTTCCACGTCACTGACCAAGTAAAACTGTCACGTGATGTGGAAGCCCCCATAGAAATGTATTGATTCAATGTTTTCCAGTGGGGAAATGTGAATGCGCATGCAGCACTTGTCACACATGCGCATTAGGTCCCCAATGCTCCCCTTTGAAGAGCATTAGATTAGACATCGGCTGTAAATACCACGCCTCCTCCGTGATGTCACCAGAGGCGAAGAGGTTAGCAGCGCCAAAGGCATAAGTAAAACATTATTTAAAAAAAAAATTTAAGTGCGAAAGAAGAGGGTGGCCTGTGTGGATCAAGAGGCAGGGTACACTATGGCGTTAGGCATACAGATTTGTATTCCTAATTCTATAATGTTCCTTTAATTTGTTTTACAATGTAAATAACTTAAAGCCATGTTACAATAAACTCACAAACTCTTAGCATCCTTTGGTGGAGCATGCGCACAGCATCAGATATAGCAGAGATTCCCATTATATGCCTGTTTGTACCCTGGGATCCTGCACAGGATCAATATAAAATGAACATTCAATAAATAAAGTTCACAGACAACTTTCCTCTAGCCAGTGGGTCATGCAGAAATTCTCAGTGGTGACAGTTAATCTTTCCATGCAGGAACCATTGCACAAGATGAAAGTGTTAATATCAGTTGGACAGACAGGAGCCCCCACAGCTCAGCAGTGAACCCTTCCCATTTGTATGACACACCGGAAGTTGCCTTGAGACATTGTATCTTGTTAGTTAGAGCCCTGGTAGACTTTGACTGGGAGCCCTCCATTAATGATTAACAGACCCCCAATCAGGCAGCTTGCTGTGGGATCCTGTCCTCAGGCAGTGCTGGGAGTCAGCCTGGGGAGCTCAGCACAATGTTACTCCCTCCCGGTGTCCTGGGTAATGCCAGGAGAGCCCTGTGTAGGAGCCTGAGCCACAATGCACGCTCTGTCCTGGACATTAAGGGGATCTACCCCCCTATAACAACCCCCTTCACTAAACACCAAGAGGTAGACTATAATCAACTGGAAGAAAACCTCCAGAGATACTCCAGCATCCCTTTCCGTGGTAAGCAATTAATAGACTAGTTTAAACATTGTAACAGACAACGATCACACCTGGAGCTCAGTACATACAGTGAGACACCTGGAGCTCAGTACATACACAGAGACACCTGGAGCTCAGTACATACACAGAGACACCTGGAGCTCAGTACATACAGAGAGACACCTGGAGCTCAGTACATACAGAGAGACACCTGGAGCTCAGTACATACAGAGAGACACCTGGAGCTCAGTACATACAGAGAGACACCTGGAGCTCAGTACATACAGAGAGACACCTGGAGCTCAGTACATACAGAGAGACACCTGGAGCTCAGTACATACAGAGAGACACCTGGAGCTCAGTACATACAGAGAGACACCTGGAGCTCAGTACATACAGAGAGACACCTGGAGCTCAGTACATACAGAGAGACACCTGGAGCTCAGTACATACAGAGAGACACCTGGAGCTCAGTACATACAGAGAGACACCTGGAGCTCAGTACATACAGAGAGACACCTGGAGCTCAGTACATACAGAGAGACACCTGGAGCTCAGTACATACAGAGAGACACCTGGAGCTCAGTACATACAGAGAGACACCTGGAGCTCAGTACATACAGAGAGACACCTGGAGCTCAGTACATACAGAGAGACACCTGGAGCTCAGTACATACAGAGAGACACCTGGAGCTCAGTACATACAGTGAGACACCTGGAGCTCAGTACATACAGAGAGACACCTGGAGCTCAGTACATACAGAGAGACACCTGGAGCTCAGTACATACAGA
Organism: Pelobates cultripes; assembly: GCA_933207985.1. NCBI lineage: Eukaryota > Metazoa > Chordata > Amphibia > Anura > Pelobatidae > Pelobates > Pelobates cultripes. Next base: position 116,960,094 of record OW240922.1, on the reverse strand, counting down.
GACACCTGGAGCTCAGTACACACAGAGAGACAGAGAGAGACACTGGAGCTCAGTACATACAGAGAGACACCTGGAGCTCAGTACATACAGAGAGACACCTGGAGCTCAGTACATACAGAGAGACACCTGGAGCTCAGTACATACAGAGAGACACCTGGAGCTCAGTACATACAGAGAGACACCTGGAGCTCAGTACATACAGAGAGACACCTGGAGCTCAGTACATACAGAGAGACACCTGGAGCTCAGTACATACAGAGAGACACCTGGAGCTCAGTACATACAGAGAGACACCTGGAGCTCAGTACATACAGAGAGACACCTGGAGCTCAGTACATACAGAGAGACACCTGGAGCTCAGTACATACAGAGAGACACCTGGAGCTCAGTACATACACAGAGACACCTGGAGCTCAGTACATACACAGAGACACCTGGAGCTCAGTACATACACAGAGACACCTGGAGCTCAGTACATACACAGAGACACCTGGAGCTCAGTACATACACAGAGACACCTGGAGCTCAGTACATACAGGAGACACCTGGAGCTCAGTACATACACAGAGACACCTGGAGCTCAGTACATACACAGAGACACCTGGAGCTCAGTACATACAGTGAGACACCTGGAGCTCAGTACATACAGTGAGACACCTGGAGCTCAGTACATACAGAGAGACACCTGGAGCTCAGTACATACAGAGAGACACCTGGAGCTCAGTACATACAGTGAGACACCTGGAGCTCAGTACATACAGTGAGACACCTGGAGCTCAGTACATACAGTGAGACACCTGGAGCTCAGTACATACAGTGAGACACCTGGAGCTCAGTACATACACAGGAGAGTACATACACACAGTGAGACACCTGGAGCTCAGTACATACAGAGAGACACCTGGAGCTCAGTACATACAGAGAGACACCTGGAGCTCAGTACATACAGAGAGACACCTGGAGCTCAGTACATACAGAGACACCTGGAGCTCAGTACATGGAGCTCAGTACACACAGAGAGACACCTGGAGCTCAGTACACACAGAGAGACACCTGGAGCTCAGTACATACAGAGAGACACCTGGAGCTCAGTACATACAGAGAGACACCTGGAGCTCAGTACATACAGAGAGACACCTGGAGCTCAGTACATACAGAGAGACACCTGGAGCTCAGTACATACAGAGAGACACCTGGAGCTCAGTACATACAGAGAGACACCTGGAGCTCAGTACATACAGAGAGACACCTGGAGCTCAGTACATACAGAGAGACACCTGGAGCTCAGTACATACAGAGAGACACCTGGAGCTCAGTACATACAGAGAGACACCTGGAGCTCAGTACATACAGAGAGACACCTGGAGCTCAGTACATACAGAGAGACACCTGGAGCTCAGTACATACAGAGAGACACCTGGAGCTCAGTACATACAGAGAGACACCTGGAGCTCAGTACATACAGTGAGACACCTGGAGCTCAGTACATACACAGAGACACCTGGAGCTCAGTACATACACAGAGACACCTGGAGCTCAGTACATACAGTGAGACACCTTGAGCTCAGTACATACAGTGAGACACCTGGAGCTCAGTACATACAGAGAGACACCTGGAGCTCAGTACATACAGAGAGACACCTGGAGCTCAGTACATACAGAGAGACACCTGGAGCTCAGTACATACAGAGAGACACCTGGAGCTCAGTACATACAGAGAGACACCTGGAGCTCAGTACATACAGAGAGACACCTGGAGCTCAGTACATACAGAGAGACACCTGGAGCTCAGTACATACAGAGAGACACCTGGAGCTCAGTACATACAGAGAGACACCTGGAGCTCAGTACATACAGAGAGACACCTGGAGCTCAGTACATACAGAGAGACACCTGGAGCTCAGTACATACAGAGAGACACCTGGAGCTCAGTACATACAGAGACACCTGGAGATTAGTCCATACAGTGAGACTACTGGAGAGACCTGCTGTGCTATAGGCTGGGGGATCAGTGGTCTCTCACCTATTGAGATTTACATAGTTAAAGACTACATTCACTTACATGGTACTTACATACAGAGAGACACCTGGAGCTCAGTACATACAGAGAGACACCTGGAGCTCAGTACATACAGAGAGACACCTGGAGCTCAGTACATACAGAGAGACACCTGGAGCTCAGTACATATCAAGGGTTAATACAGTGAGACTACTGGAGAGACCTGCTGTGCTATTCAGTGGTCTCTCACCTATTGAGATTTACATAGTTAAAGACTACATTCACTTACATGGTACTTGCAGGTTCCAACACAGCCTGGAGTTACATGTGTATCAATCAAGGGTTAAACATGCTTTTGTTTTCTATCTGTGGTACAAGAATAAAAGATTAAACTAAAAACCAAAAATACAAGGTGATAAGAAATAATTATTGCACACTATAACAACTTTGACAGAGTTCTAATTAGCAGCACTCTTTAAAGTGCAATAGCCCCCAAAAACAAACACGTGACATCAATATATCATAAAAAAAGTGTGATGTGTCTTTAAAACAAAGTTTGGTGTTTGTGACAACCATAATACATAACATTAAATAAATGTAATTATATTAATACGATTACTTCTTTAAATCATAATGAAAGGGCTGGAGCATTTCTGCAAGATATATATAAATGTATTTTATGTTTTCTAGTATTTACTTAATAATGTGTTTAATATTTATCATATTGAAACCGTAGTCATAAATATTGTACCAGATCCAATTACTGTAGTTATTAATCCACCGAAACATAGATTTTGCCATTGTCTTATAGGGAGGAAAAAATGATGTTCTGCTGAAAGCAAATTTGCAATTCATTATAAAAGAAAAATAAATAGTTGAAATCTGCAACAAAACAAACTAAACAACACACTTTGCAGTAATACAAACCGTTCATGTTACTGTATGTAAATACACGTTAACTATAGGGCATTTATTCACCGAACTCCGAAATATAGCAAATTGAAACCAGACTTGCAAAATATTGAACATAATAGCAAATTTCAATATTTAATGCATCAACCCTTGCTACATCCACCATCAAGTTTATTTAGCCAGTGGCCACATTTTTTGTATGTTTTTTTTTTTTTTTTTCTAAGATGATTAGTGGGCAAAATCAGCACAGATTAAATAAAATATTTTTCCTTCAATAAGTGGCAAATCTTAAAGGGACACTATAGGCACTCAGACCACTTCATGTGATTGAAGTGGTCTGGGTGCACTGTCCCTGTTATTTTAGTCCTGAGATGTAAAATATTGCAGTTTTAGAGAAATGTCAATGTTTACATTGCAGGGTTAACACAGCCTCTGGTGGCTATCTACCAGACAGCCACTAGACGCGCTTCTTGGACTTTCACCGAGTTTGATTCTGTGAAACAACGTTGGACGTCATCATGCATTGCACAAGGATGTCCAAAATCTTCTAAAGGCCTGATGTGCGCATGCCTCTCGACGTGCATGTGCATTAGGTTCCCCCCCATTGGCTAATATTGGTGGAGAAGTCCAACCCAGCAACCCTCGGTGCTGGAATCAGGTACGTATAAAAGGGGGTTTTAAACCTTTTTTTTTTTTTTTTCCCCACGGAGGGGCAGAGGGACACTAAAGTGTTAGGAATACCGTTTTATTTTAACAGAGTTGGATGAAAGAACTTCTAAAGTAAACACACTATGCTATAAGACCTGATTGGAAACAAAATAATTTTTTCTTCCAGGCTGTGTGAGTCATAGCCAGGGTGCAGCTAGGGTTTCATTAGAAAAAGTGTTTAAATGATAGAGGATTGCGTAGCGATCGCATGGTCTATACACCAAAACTGCTTCTTTAGGCTTATGTTGTTTTGGTCCAACCGTTATTTAAAGCGTTAAACTGGGGAACACACAAGTGTAGCTGCTATTGAAATTTGTATCCAGGAGTTGGCTTCTCTTGCTCTGTACAATTAATTACAGAATATTCTGTGATTCTGGTGTCCTATATCTTACTGTCTAGGCTAAAGAAGCTCCTCTCTGCTCCCTCGCACTGTCTGCAGTAATGCTGGGGACGGTATGATGTCCTATTCCGGCTCCCGGCATCTTTACACAGCGTGAGGGAGAAGATAGGATCTGCAGGAAGATCACTTCTTCCTTGCGCACTGCCCCAGCTTACCGCCTCTATGCTCTCCAGGGCGATCTGCTACATGCTTCCTGAGCCACCCGCCTCCATGCTCCTGCGGGTGGGAAGCTGGCCACTTTATGTAAAAGGCTGACAAATCCCAGGCGCCAGGGCAAAATTTCTAGTCTCCATGGCGACCTGGGGCCTGGGATTTGTCAAGGCCTGATGTATTCAATTTATTTTCTTATTAAAAAAACAATAATATTAAACCTGTAACCAGTACCAGCAAATGTGTAAGAAGCACCAATGTTCATATGTTTTATATACAAATGGGGCTATTGTGCTTCAGTCTAATGCATTAACTACCTTTATCATCCATAACCCCAAATTATTTTTTCTACTTTCCTATTCTCGGACTGACCTATTTCACTGTGGTAGATAAACATATATGGTGGCATTTTTGGTAATAATAGAAGTGTGATAATGTTGTTTTGTTTCTTTCTCACATAGGGATTGTTGTCCAAGGATCAACTGGAGAATACGCATACCTGACCAAAGAAGAGCGGCTGGAAGTCGTCCGCAGGGCCCGCAAGGTGGTGCCGAAGGACAAGCTGCTTATAGCTGGCTCTGGATGTGAATGTAAGACACAAGGCCATATTAATTGAAGTAAAACACGGCAATTACCGGTCAAAATGCTATGTAATGACCTCATACTAGACGTGCATTTGTTTTCGTACAAATACGATTTTGTCCGAAAATTCAGTTTTTTTTGTATTCGTGTACTAAAACGTAAACGAAAGCCCTACATATGAAATATAAATGAAAAGAAAGGGCAAATGTATTACATTTTTGTTTTGTTTCTTTCTTTTAATAGACTCTGTGCTGTAGGGTAATTAACTCCCACAGCACGGAGAAAATAACACTGTGCATGTGCGGAAAAAACAAAACTAAAGTAAGGAGGGAGCTGGGAGCACTACCAGCTCCCTCCTTGCATGTCATTTAAAACTGAATATAAATCAGTATGGAGGTCACTCTGACCCCCATATTAATAAAACGGAGGTTAAATCCTCCCGCGTGGCATGTCTCCTAAACAGCGAGCTGCCAGCGGCTGGTCACTGTCATTTAAAACTACTAGTGACTGGGCAGCTATTGTTGCCCAGTCGCTAGTGCAATAAGGGGGCATCTGGCACTGGCCCCCCTTCTATCCCCCCTCATTTTACACAGCATGGGAAAGTTCTTTGGAATTTTCCCATGCTGTGTAATTTGACATTCTGGTTGATTCCAAAGAACTTTCCCACGCTGTGTAAAATGACTCAGAGCACTCAGATTGGTGGATTTCAAGACAACCAATCAGAGTGATGTGACAGGTAAATGTCGAGACTTACCTGTCCCTCTCTTCATTTATCTGTCAGAGCACTCTGGTTGATTTGGAATCAACCAATCAGAGTGCTCGAAGTCAAATTGCAGGGTGTGGGAAGGCTTTATAAGCCTGTCCCCGCCCTGTGAAAATTAGTCTGCGTGGTGCCCTCGCTGGGTGAAGATGGATTATGTTTTTAGATTTGTGATGTATTATGGATTTATTTATTTTTTCGGTTTCTTTTTTTGCTTTGTGCTTTTGAGCAGGTGCAAGGCAGAAGGGCCAAGCCACCTTAAAGAGACACACACTATTTTTAAAATGCTCTTCTATTGGGTTTATGCTCTAAATAGTGAGAGATGTGACTTGATTTCCAAACCATAGGTTAGAGTTGGACATATTTTTTCAATTTTACTGCTCTATTTTGAGCTTAATTTTGCAAGTTCGTTGTGAAATCAGTCCCCATTGCTGTTTATTGAGAGGACCCATGTTCAAGAATATGTAATAGTGTAATGGTTTGACCGAAACAGTTTGAGTGGCAGATGTACAGATAAGGAAAATTATGTGCTTTTTTTTCAATATGTTCCTTTTATCTGCAAAGGGAATTGTTAAGGAAAAAAAAAAGGAACTTCACAGTTTTCCCAGAAATGTATCATCTTGGGGAACAGACCCTGTACTTCATTACACTCTCGTTTTTAGTGTCTGGAGAATGTGATCTACAATCTGAACCCATACCAACCTGAATTCTGTCTTGTTGGGTTTTTTGTGTTTTTTTTTTTTTCATTACCAGAAGCAGATACAATATAACCACAGTTTGAAACCGCAGCCTCGCCCGTTGTTGGACTGCAACTCCCGTTAATATCAAGCAGCCTGGGGCTAGCAATTGTTAACTTTAGTATGAGAAGTTGAAGGAGCAGAGTTTAAAATCCCTGGTATAAAACACAACTAGGCACACTATTTTTATGTATATAAAAACCATGTACTCTCTGAAGCATAATTTGAAGGTTGATCGCTAGAAACCAATTTGAATGCTGCTTGCAGAAACTGGATAATATAGATGAATTTAGAGGGGAAAAACGCTTCATTTACATCAGGCAGGCTGAGTTGGCAAATGTTGCTCAACCTGCCGTGTGGGTGATTTGGTCCTGGTGGACAATAAGTCAAATTCTAACATGATGTCTGAGAATTAATCAACAACCTGTACTTCAACTGCACTCAAATTCCATCTGAAATGGGTAATTGAGGGGAGGTTTTGGAAGTTCAGTTAGCATATTTCTGAAGTTCTCATAAAAGAAACCATGCATGGCATTTGCATAGACGGCTAGTGCAGGGGTAGGTAACCATTTAGTAGCACTGTGCCAAAGCAAGATCTTAAAGTCCCTTGGTGTGGTGATCCTATTTAAATAAATAAATAAATAAATAAATACATTAAGGTGTGTATGTTGCTGTGATCCAGTTGTTATTTATGGGTGCTGCAGTTACTTTGTAGCGTTGTATTTGTGCGCATGTGGGCTGTTATATTGTATATGTCCATGAGTAGTTTGTGGTATTGTTTATACCTTTTTGTATGCGGGCTGCTTCTGTAATTCTGTGTGGATAATATGTCACATTGTGTGTGTGTGTTTGTGTGGTGGTATATGGGGTGTTTGTGTATATATGGAGCTGCTTGTGTAATTCTGTGAGGATAATATGTCACTTTGTGTATATTTGTGTGGTGGTGTGTGTGTGTGTGTGTGTGTGTATATGTGGGACTACTTGTGGTATTGCATGTGACAGGCTGCTTGTGGGGTTATGTGCATGTATGTGAATTGTCAGTGGTTTTGTGTTTGTGGGGACTGTGTGTAAGCTGTTTGTATTATTTGTATGAGAGGAAGGCTTATTCTGCAACTCTGTGTATATCTAGCAGTGTGGGTACCTTCCCGGTGGTCCATTGGGGAGTGGGATGGCCAGGTACAGGTCAAGGGCAGGAGCTGCAATAGCTACTGCTGTCTGCTGTACTCCAGGGCAGTTTCCCATTCACATGTGCGTGGAGGAAGTGATCTGAAATCACATTCAGTAAATACTGCATTGCATAAATTGATGATTGTCCCTGACCACCTGCTATCACAGCTTAGTTTGCACTAGCAGATTTCTCAAGTCCCACTGGGACTCCTGATAGGCCAGAGCCTGTTTGGCCCTGGCAGGCTTGAGTGCCGTGCATGGCACACGTGTCCTAGGTTGCTGACCCCTGAGCTAGTGTGTACCATGTTGTATTCCTGGGTAGAGTGCCCAGAGTGTTTTCAGCACCACTTTGCACTAAAGGTGTGACCCACACTCAGACTGTAAGTGGTCCTGTAGACCCATTTTAAATTTCTCTATTTTTAATCAAAAAACGCTAGCTTAGACATCAATGAAAATATTATTTTTTTTTAATTATTTCATTTTTTTGCATTTTATGATCAGTAACGGAACTAATAGTTGAAGAACCCAGACAGCAGGCAGCACATAACTTTTTGTAATTCCGTTTTCATTCCGTTTTATTTTATAGGTAAAGTTTGTTCTTAAGCAATTTCTGCGCTAGTCTGCCCCACGTTAGGGTTTGTTCTGGTCTCTTATATTGGGCCAGTTTAGATGGTTCACATGGGGTTCTTATTTGGGGATACATTAATATTGGAGTTGTTATTGGAAAGGGTTTTTATAGGATCATTTATTGCCTGTGAAGTGTTGATTTCTTTACTCAGATATGTTGCCAAAATCCAGAGCTTAGTACGTAATCCCCAACAGTGAATTTTATTTCTGCATAGCTCTGTGATCCCCTCATACATATTAGACGTTCCAAAAGCATAGAACACAGAAACCCAGGAATAATGAGACTATATGTCCAAGCTTGTTCTGAAAGAGGGATGGAAAAAAAATGAAACTTTGTTTAAAAAGCATTACATTTTGACTCTCTCTTTATGGGAGAATACAATTTGCCAACAGCTGGTAGGAGTGACAGGCCTGATAACGATAACATACAACACTGAACTAATATACCGTACTCCTGCTGCAAATAATGTAAAAAGATCTCACACTATTTTTAATAGAGAGAGGACAGTCTTTTCCCATTCTTTTTAGATTCATGCAACAAACGAATGTGATATTAAATGATAATCTAGTGTGATAAAAATCAGGCGAATGTAAGGTATGAAATATGTCTCACTAAATAGACAGATACGGTAATGGGCAGCCAAATGCCAACCAGATACCAGACAATTCCTGCGTACGTTGGGTAGTCGAACGCCAACTGAGTATCAACCAAATTCTGTCTGAAATACACTTCCACGCCGAGTGATTGCAGTAGTAGTTAAATGTATGGCAGACGCTCACCAACGGGAATAAACCAAATGGTTATTTAATATCGCATCTTCTTTATTAGGAAATCTTGGTTAAAAACGTAGTAGAACTAACTTACAGAAATTGTTGGGGCATTTATTTTGGCCTTTATCTTGCATGACATGTTTTTGTTAATTAAGCCCAAAATTCTACCTTGTTGTAGTTTACCAACTAACCATTTACAATCAAAATGCACACACAGACACAAATTTTACATCTTTCTGAGCATTATAGTTTGTATTTAAACAACTAAATATTTTTGAAAAAAATTAAATACAATGAATAGTATTTAATCACTTTAAGAGTATTATAATACAAAAAAAAAAGCCACACGCTTAGTTTGTGATCCACATCCACGGCCCTTTTCTTTTATTGTGTGCCTTATTTGTGTTTTTGTCTTAAAGCCACTCAAGCCACAATCCAGATGACCGAGGAGATGTCTTTGTCTGGAGCGGATGCGGTCCTTGTTGTAACCCCATCATACTACCGAGGCAGAATGACCAGTCATGCACTTATTCATCATTACACGAAGGTAATCCAGATATATGGAGGAATATTGCACGAGGATAGATCTGAAGGCACATGTCTAGAAATGCTCGGAAAATACACATGGAAATGATTTCAAAGCATTAAAAGTTATAACAGATCATTGTGACAGACAGAATAATACAGTATATCAGCATGACTCATACAAGGGATCCGCATGATGTAGAGAGGTGTACATAACCAGGAATTTTGCCAAGTCAAACATCAAGATTATCATTACCAGAGAAAGGTGTACCTCCGAGCAGAAATAATAAAAAATGGCCCCTGGTAAATAAAAGGTGCAAGATCAAAACTGACTGGAAGCCTCTAAAAGAAGTTTGTTTTTGAAAGAAATGGGTATTACCAAAGAAAAAGTGATGGTCTCCAAGAGGGCAAAGCAAAACCAATAAGTGGCTTAGCAAATACCCATATGTTTAATTTGATGACCCAAACTCTGAAACCATCTTCCTTCCATTCATATAACTTCAGTTTGAGCCTTTCCTGGTCTGCTCTTTCACTACTTGCTTTTTCTGGTACTCTTGGGATGTGTGAAGGGCCATAGGAAACTCAGAACTGAGCTGGTTGTGTCTAGTTGTGCTCCACAATATTTCCCATAGCTTTTTTTACTCTCTTCGTGGCCTTTTGAGATAAGGCTGCAAGTCTACCTCACTGTAAGTCCTTTTTGTTTCCCATGGTGGCGTGGTATGTCCTCACCTTTATGTGGTTCCTTGTTTGATTTTGTTAAGCTGTTAGTTTGAAAACTTTCCGTAAAGATTATTTACAGAAACAAAAGTGGGTGACCGACTGTGGGTAGTGCAGAGCCTGCCCCTTGCTCTGAACAGACTTTTTGACCCAAAGAACACCTGTCAGACCCAGAATCTTTGGAACAAAATTGGAGTGTTCCCCTAGAATAGAGAAGACCATAAACATATAATAGTGGGCCTAAAGATGTACAAAGATGCTTTAAAGTACTTATAACCAATTTACAGTCAGAATCCTGAATTTAACAGCTTAAAAAAGTGTTTTTTTTTTTGTTTTTTTTAAAGTGCAGTTTAAGGCATGGACTTAATTTCCTGGCCTACAGCTATTTAATTTGCCATAATTACACATATGTTCTTGGCATGTAAATACTAGTGCTAATATGTTTTGTGGCTCTGAGTCAAGGTGTTTAGAATGTGCTTATATCGTAGCATTCCAATGGGGTTTTGTTGATGAGATATTCACTATAAATTTAAGTTCCTATGCCTTTTAATTATCTTATTGTGTTATTTTATTTATTTTTTTAGGTAGCAGATTCTTCCCCTGTTCCTGTTATTCTCTATAGTGTACCTGGTAACACCGGGCTGGATTTACCAATCGATGCCATAGTTACACTGTCTCAGCATCCTAACATTATTGGCATTAAGGATAGCGGAGGCGATGTGAGTGACCTACACTTTCCTTACTTCTCATGTATACAATAATATTAATGTGACAGTTCATTCTGCAGTGCTGTACAATATAAATGGGTTAAAGACAAGCTGATTTTTCTAATGTTTTGCTACATGCGTCCATTGCATGTTAAGAGTTAAGGCTTTTATAATCATTATTTTTTCTGTGTACATGGAGCTGATATGAGTAAAAACCATGTACTGCATTTCCTGTGGTCATTCAATCTATGTTTTAATCAATTCAAGGGATACGATATCTGGTCTTCTACTTTTTAAATTTTATTTTGTAAAATTATTTTTTATGTTTTTTTTAAGAAACTTGAGTATTTCCTTTTGTCTTTATTCCTATTTGTCTATCTTTTCAATGTTAGTTGGTAGAAAAAATTAATCAAGTACTCTCATTTGATAAGCTAGTGATAAGCTAATACTCATCAAGCATTTATTATTATTTCTTTTTTGAAACATTTAGTGCAAATGAAAATGTATCCTATATGTGAAGGGGATTGTTTTTTTTGTTTGTTTGTTTGTTTATTTATTACTTCTCCCTGTGTATGCTGGGAACTGACCAGATAATTGCAATTGGAATCTAAAAAACTATTTGCCAACGGTTTGACTTCTTAACTGGAACCCTCCTGGCTTCTTAACTGGGATCCTCCGGGCTCTGGCCCCCTGTCTTTCATAGCTGAAAGCTCTCTGCCTGAGCTAAGCTTAGCAATGCAGGGCTTAGTTCACAGACTGAGGGCAATTAGCTGACGCTCTAAGCCAGGGGTTGGCAACCTTCAGCACTCCAGATGTTGTGGACTACATCTCCCAAAAAGCTCTTGCTGCCATAATGCTGGCAAAGCGTCAGGGGAGATGTGGTCCAAAGACATCTGAAGTGCCGAGGTTGCCTACCCTTGCTCTAAGCCAACAAGCTAGGCCTGCAAGGCAGGGCTTAGCTTAGGAAAGCATGAACCTACATTCTGACAAAGTGAGGTAAGAAATTACAGAGGATAGGGAGAAGCATGAACGAAGTCTTGGAGTTAGGAGTGGGAAGAAGGAATGGAGTAGAAGAAAGACGCAAGCCCTGGGCAGAACAAAGAAAGCAGTTGGGAAACTAACTACATTAGGACTAGCATTCGGATGGCAAAGTTTAGGACTTTGAATTTTATTTTTGAAACTGACAAGGCGAATGTAAAGTATGAAGAGGCCGGAAGTATAGGGAAACAGATAATGAATGACAAATTAAGTCTATAGAAGATATAGTCATGATGGTTCGAAGAGTTGGATGGACAGTAGAACGGAAGACTAGATCGATCATAGTTGCATTAATCCTAGCAGGATATTATTTTACCTGCTTCTAGCGTTAATGGATGTATCCTGATTTACCAGTTGATTTACTGTTGGAATAGGAGAACAGAACTGAGTCTCACACCATGTTTGATTTGTATACTATAATATTACAAACTGAAAGAAAGTATCTATATAATTGTAATTCTATTTAAATACTGCCCTTTGTCCATCTAAAATTGCCTTGTTTGTGTAGGTGACGTTTATCAAACAAATAATAAAGTACTTAACTAGAAAAAGTGTATTTTAGATTTTAAGTGTCCTGGAGTCTCTGATGATTTTATTACCCAAATAATTGGTAATCATTGTATATTTGGTATGTCAACCGTACTATGCATTGTCCTTGTTAATATGACTATTTTGGAAACATACTGACTTGTTAAAGTGGCATAATTTTTATTAATAACATTTGTTTGTACACCTATGTTTCGAAAATGAATGACACAAACCTCAGGAGTCACTGGGTGCTTTTAGAATCGGATACAAGCTTGTGACTCCAATTCACTGGCGCCGTGTCGGAATGTCTGCGCTGGTACAGATAAATTTTATTACTTCTTAGATGTCTTGAAATGCCCATGCCTGCTCTGGGTGCCAACTTAGAGTGGACTGGAATAGATCTAAGAAAACAAATATTGCGTGCAGTTTTATGTAACGAGAACTGTGACATACTAATGATATATCAGGAAAATAAAACATGGTTATTTTAAAATCTAAATACACAAAATTAATAATATAACCTGAAAACGCTATTAAAATAAATCCAGTTAAAGACATCTAATTAAGAGCAAAGATTGGGAAAAAGAGGGGAAAATAAAAGGTAGATATTCAATGTATGCCCAGTATAAATAACCAGTTCACCAGAGATTTGGGCAGAATGTAAGAAAATTGAATTATAGAGGTATGCTCATATTTTATTTTATAGTATCGTTTTTGTTTTTTTGTAGTCTGCTGGCTCTGACCCTGATTTGCCTGCATGCCTGACTTCATCAGAAGTATGTGTGAACCAATCACAATGCTTCCCCATAGTATTGTCTGAGACTGTCAAGGAGGCAGATCAGGGGAAGAGCCAGCACAAGTCAAACACAGCCCTGGCCAATCAGCATCTCTTCATAGAGATGCATTGATTAAATGCATCTCTGTGAGGAGAGTTCGGTGTCTGCATGCAGAGGGAGGAGACACTGAATGGCAGTACTGCTCACTGTGCAGCACTGCCCCAGGAAGCACCTCTAGTGGCCAGTGGAGTTATCCCTAGCCTGAAAGGAATGATTCTACTCACCAGAACAAATACATTAAACTGTCCTTGTTCTGGTGACTATAGTGTCCCTTTAAATTCTTTTTCACCAGCTATCACTCTCAATGGCGAGTTTGCCTTTTGATGGTCATCTGCTGTGCAAGTGTGGCATCCTCTTTTAAATTTGTCAGTAACTAACTTTAAAAAAAAAACCTTTGTCACTTACTTAGGTCCAGCGCCATTGTCCCTCAGCGCTGGCTCAGCTCCGCCCATTCCCAGGCCGCGCTCGCATTAGTATTTACCCATAGGAAAGCATTATTTAAGGGTCCGGGTTAAGGGTGATGGGAGTTTGCACCCAGATCACTGCAATAAGATGAAGTGGTCTGGGTACCTACAGTGTCCCTCAAATAATAAGTACACAAATAAAGTTAATGAGGGGGATCAGGGGGACGGACGAACAAAATCACTCTAGTGTGTACCTAAACACCTATATAGAGAAATACAGTCATTTCATAGTATTAATTACTATTTTACTTGAGTTTTGGTTTCTGGATTGGATTCTGTGAGAGGAACATGCATTAAAAAGTGACTGTTATCTTACTATACTATCTTTAACAAATGACCTAAAAAAAAAAAAAAAAAAATTCACTGAAATTTCAACACAGTCAGAAGATCTCATAAGATAGCCAATAGCCTTGCATGCTACTTTACCGACAAGATTGAAAAGCTAAGGAGAGAATTCTCCTCACCCTGACATTCTTTCTCAACCACACGTAGACCATTCCTTTCCTACCCTTCAGACTTTCTCCCCAGCTACTGAACAAGAGGTTGCTGCGCTGCTCCTTTCCCCACCACTTGCCCACTTGATCCTGTCCCATCTCACGTTATCAGATCTCTCTCCCCGTCTTGTGCCTTCCTTAACACACATCTTCAACTGCTCTCTCTCTCTTCTGGCATTGTCCGTGCTGACCTTAAACATGCCAACGTAGTACCTATCCTGAAAAAAACATCCCTTGACCTGTCCTCCCCCTCTAACTATCGTCCCATATCCCTGCTCCCTTTTACTCAAAGCTTCCGGAAAGACTTGTCTTTACCCGTATGTCTCCCTTCCTCAATTCCAACTCTCTCATTGACCCTCTTCAATCTGGCTCCCCCCTACCTCCACTCTACTGACTGAATGACTGACTGCTCTTAATAAAGTTACTAACGACCTAATCGTAGCTAAATCCAAAGGCCACAACTCCATACTAATTCTTCTTGACCTCTCTGCTGCCTTTGACACTGTTGATCATGCTCTCCTTCTTCAAACTCTTCAATCATTCAGTCTCTGTGACTCTGTTCTCTCATGGTTTTCCTCCTATCTCTCTATCTCAAAGCTAATTCAGTGTCTCCTTTTCTAATCTCCCTTCGTCTTGTCTCTGTTGGAGGCCCCCAAGTCTCGGTACTTGGTCCCGTTCTATTTTCTCTTTGTTACTCCCTCTCTTGGCAAACTTATTACCTTATTTGGATTCCACTACCAGCTGTACACTGATGACACCCAGATATCTCTCCTCCCCAGACCTCTCCACTGCCTTCCTGAAACGTGTCACTGCTTGCCTTTCTTCCATCTCTGACTTGATGTCCTCGTGCTTTCTGAAACTAAATATCTCTAAAACTGAACTCCTTGTCTTTCCTCCTCCTAATACTGATCCTCCTCTTTCGCTCTCCTTTCAAGTTAGTGGTATCCACATCAGTCCATCCTTGCAAATGCGCTTTCTTGGTGTCATACTTGATTCAGGTCTCACCTTTGAGCCTCACATCCAGTATGTTACCAAATTCTGTAGATTCCATCTTAAAAACATAGCCTGCATCCACCCCTTTCTTATGCAAGATGCTACTAAGGAGCTTGTCCATGCTTTAGTAATTTCCCGCATGGATTATTGTTTCCC
Source organism: Pelobates cultripes (assembly GCA_933207985.1). Lineage (NCBI taxonomy): Eukaryota > Metazoa > Chordata > Amphibia > Anura > Pelobatidae > Pelobates > Pelobates cultripes. The sequence continues at coordinate 116,944,823 of OW240922.1, read as the reverse complement.
TCTCCTAATTGGTTTTCCCAAAAACTGCATTGCCCCGCTACAGTCTGTAATGAATGCTGCCGCCGGACTGATTTTCCTCTCTAGTCGCTCCTCTCACACCTCACCTCTCTGTCAGTTCTTACATTGGTTTCCTGTATCCTATAGGAATCAATTAAAAGTGCTAACCGATATCTATAAAACATTGACCAATTCTAGCCCCTCTTATATCTCTTCACAGATCCATAGTTATGCCCTCCGCTCTGCCCATGACCTTTTCCTGTCCGCTGCTCGCACCCGTACGGCCAACTCACGCTTGCAGGACTTCTCACGGGCGGCTCCCTTCCTATGGAATAGCCTGCCTTCCACCATCAGACTCTCCCCTAGCCTTCAATCTTTTAACAAGTGCCTTAAAACCCATCTGTCTAGGAAAGCTTATGGCCTCCTAAAGTAACCTCTTCCTCACATACCTGTCTCTTGCTCTCTCCTAAAAGGGTAGCACTCTACTCTCTCCTCCAGCTCTGCTTCACTCCCACCTTATTTGATTGCCATTTCCTGTCCTATTGTGTTTTACACCCCACTTCCTATAGAATGAACGCTCGTTTAAGCAGGGTCCTCTTCAACCTATCGTTCCTGTACGTTTTCTTGTAGTTGTCCTATTTATAGTTAAATCTCCCATCTTATAATATTGTAAAGCGCTACGGAATCTGTTGGCGCTATATAAAAGGCAGAGCTATCGCTGTAAAATTTTATAATTTTCACTAGCCTTTGCTAGGGATGGCTGTGAGTAAAAAGGCACGCATGCGCGAGGTTGTAGCACTGATGTGGGCTCCTGGCATATGAAACGTCAGGAGCTGAAGAGGATCCATCAGATGAACATGGGGGCAGCTGTGAGGGACAAAGTTTGCAAAAATAAAATCCAGAAGGTGGCAAATGCTTCAATGTTTTTATTGCTGCATAACATTCCAGAGATGGTTTTATTGACTTTAAGAAACCGTTTTTATTTGTGTTAATTACTTATGTTATATACTCTCCACTTTTTGTTGAAGTGGGACTCTGGGCAGGCTTTGGGTAGTAGTTGCAGCTATATGTATTTCTATTTATATTATGTGATGGACAATAGACTATGCGGACAGATGGGGGAATGTAACTGAGAGGGGAAAGTGTAGGTTGTAAGCCAGATTACATTTCGAGTTACAGCATTTTACATCATCGCCAAGAACATTTGAGCAATTCCATGAACTAATCTGACTTTTTGGGTGATGTACACTTCATCGCCAGCCTGCTTCAGATCATTTTACTTGTAACTTTAATTTATGATTAACTGTCTGCTCTTTGTGGTCACAAGTCAACAGGTTGAAATTTTATAAACATTAACCATTTAGTGTGACAGATATGCAGAGGATTAAACACATAAGATAACTTAATTGCACTGTTCCCACTTGATCCTCAAGTTAAAATGCACACTCATGCCTAATATGACTCGTTCTCCTTTTTAAAGAATTTCCAGATTTTATTCCCCCAAATGCATAGATTTGCAAGCAATTTGGGTAGCACAATATAAACCACATTAGCATACACTTCTCAACTGACCGGTAAAGAGCACAAGAACCTCCTAGACAGGCATAGGCAACCTTCGGCACTGCAGATGTTTTGGACTACACCTCCCATGATGCTTTGCCAGCATTATGGTGTAAGAGCATTATAGGGGATGTAGTCTGGAGTGCCAAAGGTTGCCTATCCCTGCGGCCTAGGCAGTTCTTCACAGCAACTGCCGTGCTTGCACAAAATGCATTGCAGTTGCTGTGATTATTCCCTAGCAAGCATGAAACTACAAGTGCAGGGGACACTATAGCGTTAAGAATACAGGTTTGTATTCCTACTATAGCGTAAAGAATACAGGTTTGTATTCCTAACACTATATAGTATTCCTTTAAATTATCTTAATAAATTATATATTAATGTCTTTGTAAAATATAATGTGTCAATATAAACCTGTGATGACAGGTACACTTCTGAAATCTGATGTATTTGGCAGGTTGATTTTTTTTTTTTAATTTTAATAAAAAAAAGTGTCAATGTTTGCTAGTATTGAGATTTATTTTACTTATAATATACAGCATGCCTTCTATTTTATATTTAACTTTTTTGAAAAAGTCATGTGAATTATAAGTTGGTATACAATGCGTATTCTTTTTTCTTTTTAAATTATAAAACAATACGCTTGTAGCTAATAAACTTTCACCTGAGACTATTAATATTAATATTGCACAAATAATTTTATTGTCAACGTTTAAACAGGAAGGGCATAATTAACGTTACCTGGTTTTCAAATAAGCATTCTGCTGCATAAATCAGCCATCTGTTTTGTGGTTTTTAAAATGCTAGTAAAAAAAAGTGTTTAAATACATTGGCATCCCTGAAGAATGAATCCATAACCAACTTTGTGTTCGGAATGTTAATAGATGAAGTTTGAAAGTGACACTCTGAGCACCAATATAGCTTTAAGGCATTTGACAGGGTTTGGCCTCAATAAAATGTTCCTTTTTTTTTTTTTTAAATCTTTATAGTCCGTGCACACACAAAAAATAATGTTTTGTAGAATGCTGCACCATAAGCCTGCCTCTTTAGCCACACACCCTCGTGCCAGAAAAAGACTTCCTTATTAAATGTATGTACACAGCTCTGCCACTGACTACACTGAGTGATCTGAACTAAAATGACAAAGGCATTAATTACCATCATTTTCTCCATGAGCACTGGCTGATATATATATATATATATATATATATATATATATATATATATATATATATATATATATATATATATATTTATTTATTTTTATTTTTTTTATTTTATTTATTTTTTTGTCTCATGATCCTCTTCTTCCATTCTCCAGGTGACACGGATTGGTCTTACTATTCACAAAACCAAACAACATGGGTTCCAGGTGTTGTGTGGGTCTGCAGGCTTCTTACTGGCTGGATACTCTGTAGGTAAGCACTGAGCAAAGACTGACTTTATGACTACTATTCACTAATCAGCCACAATAGAGGGGTGACATGCAATGAAGCTAAAATGTCATGAATGTTTCCCAGCATGGGGACGTGTTTCTAAGCAGGGCTAATTGCCCCAGTGCAGGGCATGCTATTGAAGATAAAAGTATATATTTAATGAGTTAAATATAGATAGTTATTCACTAAAGTGAAAATTGTGGGGAATTCAATGTCAACTTCAAATTTTAGGTCAAACCGTAAGCGCAGCAGATGTGAAGAATTTTTACGATTCAGCTATTTTGACCTTGAATTTGAATTTTACTTTGAATCCTCACTTTAGTTTAATGCAAAACAATACATTGTCATAATTAAACAGTCTTTACCAACACCACATGCTATTTACAAAGCTACCAAGACTAGAGTATTTATTCAGAGTTATCTCCAGTGTATAGAAGCAAACAAATATTTAATGATATTAATTTTGGTTTTCTTTTGATTTTAACCACTTGCATACACTGGTTGTTGTGTGATGGCAATATTCTGCTGCTTAGAATTTACATGGCGTTACAAGGGGATCGAGGCATTCCACTGCAATTCACCCAGCACCTAACTGGATTATCATTGTCAATGTTGCAAACAGGAGAACTTTATGTTCCCTGTAAAGCTCTCTGGATTTTCTGGGCTTTCTGAGAAAGGCATTGTGTAAGGGAAAACCTTCGTTCTACCCGTGTCGGAGATGTGATCCGCATGGATTTCATAGGACACAATGTCAGAGCATAGCATGTGGGCATGCTATCTGTGGAATGGCATCTTTGGAGTAATTTTCAAAGCCTGTACGAAATCAGGGTCACCTCTACGCAGCCAGCAGTGACATGAAAAGCATGCTATGAAGCTGTCTGGGGGGGTTCTAAGATCAACATGCTCAAACCGGAATCCTATCTCCTTAATACTTGTAGTACCAGTCTAAAAGGCATATAGTTCAGACTAATAATAAAGGCATTTTAATGATTTATTTTTTAGTGGAGGATATATGCACCATCTGCTTCATTTTTATAAAAGGATTGTTTTATATATTTTTAAAAAATATTATTTATGTTGTTTTTGTTATTCTAATTCAGGTTTCTATTTGTGCTATTTTATTAGTTGGTATTGCAATATATTTGTTTTTTAGTTTTTGAAATCCATATGAAATATATATTTCAGTACTGTAATCGGTACAATCAGTAAAATGAAGACACAATTCTGCAGTCGCCATGTTACTTGGTGCATATCTTCACTCCTTAAGGAACTAGAATCGTCTGGCCAATTGTTTCCTGCGATAGAACAGTTTCCGGGACAGTCAAATGTTGGTTCAGCTTTGCAGAATTTGGTAACTGAGATTCCTAGTTGGGAACTGAATTAGAAGAACTAAAATAGAAAAGAATGCAAAAAATGAGCCAGTGTGCTACAAAATATATACATTATATCATATTATAATATGCATATACCGTATTTGGAGTACACATATCAGCATTTTCCCACTATTTGGTTCACAGATCAAGTGAGGAAAATTAACGAATAGATGGAAACACAGGAGGAGCAGTAAAAATCTATATTTTAGATATTTATTAAAGCTATAATTTGTAAATTATACATTTTTATTTTTACTGCTCCTCTATTTTCACCTCTATTGGTCACTTCTTTCTTGAGCTGTGAATAAATTCAGCATTGAGTGATTGTCCCCTTGACATCAATCATGTTTTATCCCCATTAATCCTCTCTCTTTTTTTTGGCATCATGGAGGAAACTCAGAATCCCGAATCGAAACAAACTTGCTTGTCCACTGTGCATTTTGGTTGGTTCATGATTTGGTTACATTTTGTCTCAGAGTTCAGGCATTCAACTGATTGGGTCAAATTCAGCTGAATTGCAGCTCGGCCTTATGCTTATCTTCAAGTCTACCCTTTATCATTATCACAGTCTGGTCTCAAACACTGTGACAGCATGAATTGCATAAAGGAATTCTGCTGTGGCAGGAAAACAAAGCCCCTCTCCCCCCCCCCTTCTATCGGCACTGAAGGGTTTAATACCATCTCAGTCACTTACCAGAATCATCCCCCGCCCACGCTCCTCCCCCTTTGCCCGCGCTTGCATTAGGATTTCCCCATAGGAAACCTAGAAACATACAATGTGACGGCAGATAAGAACCATTCGGCCCATCTAGTCTGCCCAATTTTTTAAATACTTTCATTAGTCCCTGGCCTTATCTTATAGTTAGGATAGCCTTATGCCTATCCCACGCATGCTTAAACTCCTTTACTGTGTTAACCTCTACCACTTCAGCTGGAAGGCTATTCCATGCATCCACTATCCTCTCAGTAAAGTAATACTTCCTGATATCAATGTTTTCCAGTGGGGAAAATCTGATGCTGGAGGTCCGTGAGGACGTCTAGCGTGAGATATCGGACCAAAGATCTACTTGGATTCCGGAAGCCCTCTAGTGGCTGTCTGGTAGACATCCACAGAGGCAGACTTAGAGCTGCAATGTAAACATTGTAATTCTCTGGAAGTGTAATGTTTTACATTGCAGCACTAAGTGCAAAAGTGTCACAGCACCCAGACTACTTCAATTATCTGACATGGTCTGGGTGACTACAGTGTCCCTTTCGTGAGCTGCATAGTTTAAGTTTTTTGAGGCGCTGAGAAGTTTGGCAACTCAAAATTGGACTTTGTCATATTTTTATTGTTATGTATTTATTGCCATAGCGAAGAAAACAAACAAACTGAAAGATCATCTTAACTTCCGTTGAATTACAAATTCTAGGCCAAACTAGCTGATCTGGAAAAATGCATGTTGCACTGCTTGCCTATGTTGGACAAAAGATGACAATAACTATTTTTAGTTTAGTCCAGATGTACATCCCAAAAAAACATGTTTTGGGAAAATAGAACAAGGAACAGGTAAACTACTCGACCCTCTTACCTCTCCTCACTAAAGGTATTACAAAGATTCAAACACAATCACAATGTGAGACAGCAGAATGTGCGTAAAAATTAACAAACCAAAAATGTCACAGTGACGTTTTGATCTATACATATGTTAGCTAATGGTTGGTAATTCTTCATGAGTTAGGAATAATAATCCGGTAGAGAAATATTGCATTTTCCTGGTTATCAATAGAATACAATACAAAATATAATGAATGGGATAATAGGTAAGTGTACAAAAGAAATCCGCGTTGAGTGCCCACATTGGCATGTTTTTTGTTTTGTTTGTTTGTTTTTTAAATGGAAAGAGAGAAAAAAAAAAAGGAATAGTGGTTTAATCCACAATGAAATACATGTTACTGTTGCCTTATAAAATTAAACCATAACTTGATCTACTAATCAAATACAAAGTGCATACTTTATATAAATATAGCTAAAAATTCAGGATGTCTTTCTTAATTTTAAAGCACTGACTCATAGAACCAAATGCTGCCGTAAGATTACTCAGTGTTTATGGGGACACTAGGATATTGTCACAGTGTGACCATTTACAAGCACAATAAAGCTCTTTTGATGATTATTTGTTAATATCTAACCTACACTAGAATTAAAATATACCAACTATAAACCATTTGAACAAGTGTAAAGGATACATAACTCAATGTAGCTAATCTCAGGACAAATTGTCGCAGGGACATTCCCTAAGAAGAGTCCCTTCTGGTCTGGAATGTCCCTTAAAGCTGGTTCGTTGGCACAGGTCGTGGCCGCACACTTGGTGTCCCTCTGCAGAGACAAGTATTCTACCGTCCCGGAGCTCTGCTAAGATCCTGGGACCACGCTGGGTCTTGAAAGAACAAGGGTGGCAGGGCTAAGTCATGTGTGCCCGAGGTTGCCACTTTGTCTTAAAGGGGCCCAACTGCTAAATTGTGTGATATTCATTTGCAGAATGCATTATGACAGACATGTTCACATTGTTGGAAGATATTCTTTATAGTGTTGTCAAATGTAATCATGTAAGAGATACATGATCGGACATTTTTCCGATGCTTGGGAGAAAGTCCATTTAACCAAAACCACTGTAACTGGTAGCTGCGACGATGCTAATAAAATCCCCTAGAACAGGAATGCTCAAATGGATGTAGGATTTAGGAGCAAAATACATCTCCCATGATGCTTTGCCAGATTTTAGAATGCCCTAAAACCAAATATCTTTTGATCTATGTTGGTGGAATATGATTGGCACAACATTTAGATTACAGGTAATGTGTATTTTCTTTGCAATTTCAAAGAACAGTTAGTTGCATGACAGATTTTGAAGGCGTGAGTGCGTTCTAAACATTCGTGTTCTCTCTAGAAGTCTTTTATCATATGCCAAAGCCACATTGTTTATTCCACAAAATAAACATGTGATTTGAAGCACTGTCAAAGGAAAAAATGTTTTTCAATGTTTTACGTCTTACAAATGTCCCAGTTGAGTCTCTCCTTTATTGATCCATAGGTACAGTTGGGGGTGTCTGTGCTCTGGGGAATGTCCTGGGGACTCAGCTGTGTGCTCTGGAAAAGATGTGCCTGAATGCTCAATGGGAAGACGCAAAGCAGTTACAGCACCGACTCATCGAACCAAACGCTGCCGTAAGATACTCAGTGTTTATGGGGTTTATGGGGACACTAGGATATTGTCACAGTGTGACCATTTACAAGCACAATAAAGCTCTTTCTGATGATTATTTGTTAATATCTAGCCTATACTAGAATCAAAATATACCAACTATAAAACATTTGAACAAGTGTAAAGGAAACATAACTCAATATAGCCAATCTCAGGACAAATTGTCGCAGGGACACTCCCCTAAGAAGAGTCCCTTCTGGTCTGGCATGTCCCTTAAGGCTGATTCGTTGGCACAGGTCATGGACGCACACTTGGTGTCCCTCTGCAGAGACAAGTATTCTACCGTCCCGGAGCTCTGCTAATATCCCGGGACCACGCAGGGTCTTGAAAGAACAAGGGTGGCAGGGCTAAGTCATGTGCGCCTGAGGTTGCCACTTTGTCTTAAAGGGGCCCAACTGCTAAATTGTGTGATCAGCGCTAACCCTGTTCCAGTGAGCATGGCTTTCATCCAGTTTTCTATATATAGACTCTCTGAGCATCTCAAACTGTGCTCAGATATATTGAGAGCTGCACTTGGTGTGTTACTACCACAACATGCCTTACCCCATTCTGATACTGTCATACTATACTGTAACCTTGGCTTAACCCGGACTTCCAACCACTGCCTGGCCTTGGATTGCCTGACGTGACTTTCCATTATCCAATCTCCTCTGTTCGCTGCGGCTCTCTGCACACTAAGCTCTACACAACATAACAGCTGATTGTAAAGTCAGGTTTATTGTATTCCTGTTCTTTACATAAGTAGTTATTGTGTGTAAGCATTTTGTAAACGTGGACTCCTGTGGATATACACTGCTGGAAGAAACAAAGGCGCCCCTGCCCTCTTCCTTTTTGGAATCCTGATCTCAGTGATGCTGTGAGAACCTTTTCTTCTTTGCCGTGAATAATCCTTTAACAGCTGATGATTTAGATTGGCTGTTTTACAGCTGGGAAATGTCCCTTTTCAATTCATGCATTTAGGCCCTGAACTTTATTAATTGATTTTCCCAATACCCTTAGGTGACCACAGCGCTAATGGATGCTTGTAAAGTAATAAACTTAGAAGAATGCTGTCTACATTTTATTATACCCCCGAAGAAGACATTATTTTATGTGTTCCTGATTAAACCAATAATTTATCTTCATATTGAAAGATGTGTATGGACTATCAGGCTTGCCTTCAAAGACAAAACAGATCTTTTTCATTTAGAAGCAATGATTTAAATAATGTTCTTGACAAATACGTAAAGATATATATTTATCAAACCTTTTGTCAACGACCAATGAATTGCCGGTTTGTAAATAATACGTTATGAATTGTCGGTCCATCGTCTTCTAAAGCTTAATTCTTGCTGCCCCAGAAATCATCCATTAAATCTGTTGTCAGCTCTAGACATATTTTTAGCTATTAATATTATTTGAGCCATATGTTTGCTAATAATTAACCGATACGAAGTATAGATGACATGTTGGCGTGTTTGACTACAGCCGTACAGTGACAGGTGCACTTTGTCTCCTGCATCGTCATCATTTCAAATTTCTGGGCAAAAAATTAATTTTAGAATTGGTTTATTTATTATAGAACATTAGTGTACGCTGAGTTTAGATTATGTATCTCACACTTGGTTGGGGGAAAAAAAGAAAAAGGTCCAGACAGAACTGCACCTAGGACTGTCACAGCTGGGATTTCGCTTAGTAATGGCTTATGCAGCTGCCCTCTTGGCTAGCTTCCAGTTAAACATCATTACACCGGTCTCACTGGTATAAGGAAGTTTCAAACATACAGGGTTATTTACTAATTTGAGAATTGTTGGGAATACCAAAATAAAGGTGAAAATAGCTGAAGTGCAAAACTTCTCAGTTATACTTCCAATTCGGCTACTTTGACCTTAAATTTGAAGTTCACTTTGAATTCCCAACCCTGGTAGTGATTCAGGTTTTTTGGAGGTTCATAAAGACAAGTTATAATAATCATACAGACATTTTCACCTCCACCCACCCCTTGGACATGGAGCTTCTGTTTTAAAGACCACTCTAGGCACCCAGACCATTTCAGCTTGGCAGGAACAGAGGGGACAGACCGTCAGTGCTGATAAAGACTCCTAGTCTTGCAATCACAAGTTTCTTCCTAGAACAGAAGTATAGAAGAGTTGAATAACATTTGGTTCTCCCCTTAGTTGAAGAAAATGGCAATTTGTTTTCTACCCCTTGTATGACAGCATAAAGAAATATTTTATCCCACTGGTATGGCTGAGTAACAGAACATACTGTTCCAACGGTATGGAAGAGTAACAGAACACTTTACTTCCACTGTCTCTGAGAGTGACAATGTATTTACCCCTCCTAGTATAGGAGAATACCAAAACCATGGCCATGTCTTTTATAGCATAGGATAGCATCAGAACTTTGTCTTCTACTAGTGTTGAGTACCTTAACCTTCCTTTTAATTATTAGAGAGTAACTGGCCTTGTAGAGTCTATTTCGCTTTTCTTTCCATCATACAGGAGAATGTCACAATGTAGACACTGTAAAGCAGCATGTGTTGTATCAAATTGCACTTGTGCTTGGCAGAATTGGGAGGATGTGATGTCCTATCACTTTCTCCTGATGAGGTAGATCTCAAGCTGTTGCCGTCTGCTCACCGTAGACACCAGGGATGCTACCCTCCTGTGGACAGATGGTAGGACTAACAGGAGGGAGGCAAAATAAAGCATGTGTATTCCTATATATTTAGAAGCACAGGCTGTGTGTATCTGTCTGACTATATATGCTTAGGAGATTGTATCTGTGAATTTGCATCTGCATGTGAATGCCTGGGAGTTTGTGTGTGTATGTTAGTGTGTATATCTGGCTATTTGTCTCTAAAAGTCTTTGTGTGTCTGGGATTATGCATTTCTGTATTTATCTGAGTGTCTGGGAGAGTATCTGTGACAGAACGCTGTCACTGCATACCATGCCCACACGTGCCCAGTCATATTGACCCCCAAGGACTTGGACTGTGGACTCAGGGTGGTCCAACAGACTTGTTGCAGCCCCGTTTTGGGTCTGGCCACAAGTCTGTCTATTTGTATGGGGGGAGATATGTGATGGATGGCCATTTTTGTGATGGATTTCCATGTATCTAGATATCGCTGTATTTTGTACCTGTATTCTACATAGAGCGGTGTGTGTCTGTAAATGCAGCTGTGGGTCAACAGAGGGAGGGGCAGTAGCTCTATAAAGTATAGTTATGTGTGAAAGGTATTCTGTGTGTTAATCAAGTTCAATGCTGCACTGTGAGTGACCACTTGCTGTGGGAGTCAGCAAGTCCATCTATTATAGCAAAGGGCTGTGTTGATGTAACCAGAGTTTGCTCTGAAGGGACAGGGGGTCCAACCAAGATAACCTTTTGTTGTCATGGGGTGTTGGCACACGGGGAGGTGGTAACTAGTGTGAGGAATCACTTTGTTGATTTGAAGTTCTTTCTCTGTGACCTGCTCTGTATTCCTATTGGTGAAAGTTTTGTGTAACTGTACGGAGAACCCTTGCTGGGGGTCTGTGGATAAATTGGCTGTACCCTGTCCCATTAAACAGTTCAGTTCAGCTGGGCTCCCAGGACTATGTTTTTTCTGGTTACTGTGGGAATGGGTATTTACTTGTGCTGATTGTTCCAGAGGGGCTGAAGGAAGGTAATCGCAGAGGTAACCAGTTGGGTTAACCGTGGTCCGCTACAGTATCCGTATGTGTTTAGTCTAGGATTATGTATTTGTGTGTGTGCATGCGCTTGTGTCTAGGAGTTTGTGTATGTATCTTATGATGTCCAACTTTAATACTTTATAACAGGTCTAATTGTTCACTCCCAACCCCACAAGTTTTTAGATGAAGAACCATCTCCGTTTGCATGATGGTTAAATTTAAATAAATTGGCAACTCCCAAGGCCCAGGTTAAAAAATACAGCACTTTAAAAGCTAAGCAGTTTTTCACCGGCAGCGTGATGACGTAGACGTGCACGCTGCGAGAGGCGGGGAAAGCTGGTTTGGCGCGAGAACAGGCAGAAAATGGCAGGGCGGGAGCAAGAGAACAGAGACCGATGTGAAAGATTGGAGTTTTGGGAGAAACGCAGGAAGGGCAGAACACGACCGCTGCGAAACAACAATTGAAGGGGCAGGCTTGGCGACGGACATAAGACTGTGAAAAATAGGACCCAAGCGGCATGGAGTGCAAACGTTTAAAGCAGCACAAAGGTTACAATCGCTCAGTGCAACTTGAGTATCCAGCTGTATATCAGGCCCTGCGTGCTTAACGCAGTGAGTTTCAAACATAAATAAAAAATAAAAAAATAAAAAAAGGGAAGGAAAGCGATGAAGAAGATAAAGGGGATAGAAAGCAAAAGGGCAGGTAAAACAGGAGGAGAAGAGAGGGGTAATAAAGCAAAAAAAACAGAGGAGAAGGGAGGGAAAGAGATAAAGGAAAAGGGGCCCCTTCAGTAAAAGCACCCATATTCAGAAAAGACATTTCACTCGGTGCAGAAGTACATTCCCTCCTATAAATTGAAGCCTGAATTAAGCCAAAACTTAAAAAGATCATTAGAGCTAAGCTCCTGTATGTAAATAAAGAAAAGAACATCCAATTAAAAAAAAAATGTGTTGCTAGTCAGAAGAAATTGGAAAGTTCACTAAACGGTACATTTCAAAAAGCTCAAATATGATACATTTAGAACACAGCTGACTGTTGTGCATATGTGAAAAAAAGAAGTAAAAGAAAAGGAGGGGGGGGAGAGAAAAAGAAAAGCTAAGCAGGTTAACTTAAAAATAAAAACTTCTTAAGGACTAACTAAAAATGTTACATGTACACTTTGGCATAAAATGTCTATTATGTAGTTCAGACTTTATTTTCAAGCAACATAGGGCGTATATATGAGACATACGCTGTCGTGCCATACATGGGTTAGCTAATATGGAAGATCAGCTGTTCGGATGTTAGTGAGCTCCTGTTCAACACTTTAGAAAACATGGACAGTGGTATGTCAATCCCATTACTGTGACATTAACGTGGCATTGAAGGCCCTTCGTGGACACAACATAATGTACCCTGCTAAAACCTTAACTGCATTTCAACGATCTTAGGACACTCATCAATTGTTCTAGAGTATTTATAGGACATGACTAACGGTAATTAACTGAAGAGGCTCAAATCCTTGGCTTCACAGCTATTTAAATAAGGGACACAGCCCTTAGAATTGGTTTATATTCGTCTACCAATCTTTTAAAACAATTCCTTCAACAAGTTCTGAGATTATTTTTGCACATTTTGTTTGATGGTTAAATTCAAGTTGTTGTTGGCCTTTGCATATAGGATACTCGTAGTTTCTAACTTCTATATTCTTGTTTCTCCCAAAAAGGTCTTATCAAAAAAGGTGCCAGTATAATATAGGCAAAGAGCATGTGTTGCTATATAGAAAATATACAGCAATATATTACACATCTATTATCTCTTCTTGTTGAACAGCGTTTTTCTCATAGAGGTAAGCAGGAGAACTATTATTCTGTATTTCCAACCTGTTTTCCTGGCGCTGTAGAATCTTACAGTGCCCCCCTCCCTCCCGCCCCACATCACTTACCTGAATCCAGCGCCGATGTCTCTCGGAGATGGGTCAGGCTCCGCCCACGCTCACATTAGGATTTTCCCATAGGAACGCCGGAAGTTCTCATGCATAGTGAGAGGACGTCCAGCGTAGTTTCTCAGAAACTGCAATAATTACCACTGTAGGGTTAAAGGACCACTATAGTGCCAGGAAAACATACTTGTTTTCCTGGCACTATTGTGCCCTGAGGGTGCCCCCGCCCGGCTCTGGAAGGGGTAAAAACTTACCTTTTTCCAGCGCTGGGCGGGGAGCTCTCCTCCTCCGATTCTCCTCCCCGTCGGCTGTATGCGCACGCGCGGCAAGAGCTGCGCGTGCATTCAGCCGGTCGCATAGGAAAGCATTATCAGTGCTTTCCTATGGACGCTTGCGTGCTCTCACTGTGATTTTCACAGTGAGAATCACGCAAGCGCCTCTAGCGGCTGTCAATGAGACAGCCGCTAGAGGCTTTGGGGGAAGGCTTAACCCATTTATAAACATTGCAGTGTCTCTGAAACTGCTATGTTTATAAAAAAATGGGTTAACCCTAGCTGGACCTGGCACCCAGACCACTTCATTAAGCTGAAGTGGTCTGAGTGCCTAGAGTGGTCCTTTAAGTGACATGGGACATTGCACCCAGACCACTTCAATGAGCTGAAATGGTCTGGGTGCCTACATCTTTGGTTATAGAATCCAGCCCCATGTGTCCTGTTTATTGCCATTTACTGTGTGAACCACAGATCATTTTATGTTTTGTTTTCCAGGTAACACAGAAGTTTGGGGTTCCTGGTGTGAAGCAGGCTATGGAGTGGTTTGGTTACCATGGAGGGCTTTGCCGTTCTCCTCTTCCTCCTCTGACTGATCCAGAAGTAAAAGAACTGAGAAGAGATTTCATAGCAAATGGCTGGCTTTTACCAGAGTCAAAATAAAGAACACACATATACATAAATTTGTTTTATTGCAGAGAAATATTGGTTTTGCTTATTCAACCCAAGGCGTATGTTGATACGTATGCATATCCTGCTTTCTCCTCTACCTAGATGCTTTTCAAAATTTATTTTGATCAGCTTATTTCTAAATAGAAGCTAAAGAACATAATTTTAGGGTTTATTCACCACACAGTGAATTTTGATAATCTAAGAATATATTTTTAATATTTAAGCTAAAGTTGTAGTAGTTATGGTGCCTAGAGTGCCGTCGCTGTCCCACGGTAAGTAATCAAACTGTTTGTTAAGGAAGTTTGACAACTTACCTGGGTCTCCCAGACACTTGTACTACATCGATTCTTCTTTTGTAGGAGAAGCCAAATATCTCTGCAAATTAGATCAAGGCCGACGCATGACCACACTCGTTGGCATTGCATGATAGAGCAAAGTGAATGCTCCTGTAGGAGAAGACCTGATGCAGGGATGCAGTCATAAGTGACCTGGCAGAACCAAGACGAGTTGTTAAACCAAACTAAAACAGATTTTATATCTATAAAACTTTATCTCATGTTTCATTGTGAGAAATTAGTTCTAATCTGGAATTTTCAGATTTATTTTTCCAGTTTACATTCTAAGACAAACCGTGCATTCTGGCAACTAATATTTACAATAAATATTTTCCCTGATAATTTTCACTTCAGATTAAACTCCAATTCTATATAACACTTTGATATATTTTGACAAAGCCGTACCCTGTTATATAATTTGTGACAAGTTGATCATTGCCATTTAAATATGAAAATAAACGATTACTAAAAATGCAAGATTTTTTTTAAATATAGGTTCAATGGAATTTGACGAATTTAGCTGGATTTGGCATAATTGTCTTCTTTCATTTCTAATCAAATCATGAATCTTTAATGTATTAAAGCATCCAATTTACTTTAAAATACTGTTACCCAGTGTCTAGGCTTTTCCGTCTTAAACTTAAAGTTGTTTAGGTGACTATAGTGTCCCTTTAAACATCCAGTTCTCCACACTGGTCTTGAGCCTCCATCTAATATGTGTATACCCAGATCCATGGGTAACTGCTTACAGGGTCTCGGGGAAACCTAACTTTTATTAAAGAATCACAGGGTTATTTACTAAAGGGAGAAACAATTTTTAAAATTTAGGCCAAAGTTGTCAGACTTGAAGCATAGCTAAAATTTAGAATGTTTTCAATTTGGCAATTTTGACCTTAAAATATAAATTTTCACTTTAATAACGCTGACACTGTTCATCCAGAATCACGGCAGTAAAAGCCACTTTTATTTAAAACCACAAAACAAGAAAAACCCCAATCAAGGGGCAAGAACACAGAAAATATAAAAACTACCTGTACACAGATTCACACTAGGTAAACGTTACCTTATTTAACTATGAACATGTTCGTTTGCTTTCTGTGTCCTTTCAGAAGATTTTTCCCGTTTTTAGTTTAATATAAATGGACTGTACTATCATACGGTTTCTTTAATGAAATATGGGGTCTCTGAGATCAGAAATGCATTAAACCAGACCCGTTCTATAAAATCCATCCTTTTAAATAATTCGCTCACAACAGTATTGCCAATAGATATTTTATCTAGCCAAGCGTTAGAAAGTTTACATCATAATTGCACCCTCGGTGACCGTAATTGCTCAAAAGTTAATTAGTTGCGGAGACAAGTCATGTCAAACACCAATCAGAACCTGGAATTAAATAGGATGGACAACTAATTTCCCAGCATTCTACTACGTACGGAAGAGGCGATAGTTGTTTGACCTGCCCTATGCAAAAACTCTGGTTTATCTTTAAATCTATCGTTTACTTGTTATAAAGTGCTGCTCGGATTTAACTCAAAATATCAGCACAGTATACCTGGAGTTGTTTATTATTTACTTTACTGTTTATTGGTATTTCTCTGCTACATAATATGTACACTGAGCTGGTGGTAGTTACAGCTCACTCTCCATTGCTCTCTAGTGGTAATAGAACAAATTGCATTACATTGTTATTGAATTGGGTATATTTTCCCTTCTATATCTGTTCTATAACAAAAAAAAAATATTTAATTAAATTATTTAATTGAAGGTTTCATTATTTAAATGAAGGTTTACAAAATGAAATGCAGAAAGGGGAAAACCTTTGGTTCTTGGAGTTAAAGGGTTACTCCAAGCACCATGACCACTTCAATATGAATTGTTAGACAGACAGACAGACATGTTTTATATTGCTCCCGGTGGTGTAACTCCACCTTTAGCAGCATCATTGGGGAATTGTTAGGCAGCCTGCAACTAGGATTCTAGACTGGCTAATTTTTATTATTTTGCCTATCCTATACACAGACCAGACAGTCATTCATTGGCTGAGGTTGCTAAGCTGACGATGAATGAGGGTCAGGATGCATTTGTGCAAAAGCTGGATGAGGTTAAAAGCTGCCATCGTGGGACCTTCAGTGTCCTTTGGGACCCAGGTAAGATGTCAAAAATGTTTCAAAATGTGTTCTGCAATACAGGGGAAAGAGGGTACTCCCAAGCATTATAACCAGCATAGTGGACTGTAGTGGTTACGATGTTTTAAGTAGCCTTTTAATAATGTAGATTCAGGATGTGAACGGTTGTACTCCGTTTACATTAACAGTGATATTTTGTCTGTCTTTGAAGATGCTGAACCTTCACATGAAACTCTGAAAACTCTGGTACTACTATAGAGTTGATCATGATTTAATATGCAAAATTATAGTCAAGAGCACTTAAGGTTGTGTGGCGATATATATATATATAAATATAAATAAATATAAGTTTTACTGTGAATAGCTGATGGCCTGCTTATGCTTACCTTGACGCATAACATGTCTACCATGAAAACTGATTCTACAGAAGGAAATCAACTCAAATCATGAAGAACCCTGCAAGGAACAGCTTTGATTAGTCCATCAACTGGCTTCCTGTAGCATGCTCAGGGCAGCATTGTGTATGCCTTGAGCGTGAAGAAGTAATGTGTCTAGGAGAAGATAGTGGACCAGGCATCCTGCCAGCTTCATTGTGAATACATTTCAAATCTTGTTTTTGTGCAAAAGAAATGAGATTTACGTTTGGATGTGTTCTCCACACCTTGCAAAACACATACTAAATCCAACCACAATGGTTTTCAAGCACGTCACTTGTTGAGCTAAATATGAGCAGTACTCACAACAATCCTGGAAGCCCTCCACACACATTTCAGAGTAGCAAAAAAAAACAAAAAATGAACAGAATAAGTTATTTTACAGAGGCACTATCCACCAGCTCTTACCCATTTTATTGCAATTTATCCAGCAAAATGGACTGAGAAGACTAACAGGTGACAATAATCGAACTGTAAGTGAGGCTATAAGAAATTAAAGCTTTCACTTCCAGTAACACAAATAACTCAGTCTGTATATAGTATAGAATGTGGCATTTATTCAGCCTGGGTTACTGACTTTGCAACATTTACTCTAGATGGCCTTCGTTAAGCCGCGTCAAACAAAGCTCTATTTAGGGTCAAAATCTTGCAGAGTGACTCACTTGGCAAAATAACATTCACATTCCAAGAGGAGTGTGGACTAGGTATTTTGTGTTTAATTATAAATAAATAGGAACTTTTAAATGAACTTTAAAAAATATTTGAGATCTGTGCCCTAATCTCTGAAAATGTGCCCATTTACATGAAGACCCTAAAAATGTTTTTTTGTCAAGAGTGGCACAATTTCCTAGAAGTCTTACAACACATTTACATCTGGGGCACTTTGTTGGACAGATACTAATATAATCAAACTAACACAGACTTACACCTAGGTTTGTCGGTTCCACCACGATTCTGGACATATTGGTGACCAAAAACGAGCAAAGTACACACTCTTGGTATGCAGCATTCAAATGCTGCAGGTAGGAAACCAAGCCATTAATTAAAAATGAATCCTGCCGCATATAAATTCTTCATACCATATGGCAGCACTTTACTATAGTTTCAGAATGTAACTATTAAAGAAGCACGTACAATGCAATTTATGTTTTATTATTCAATGTTTACTTATAAACTTTTAACTAGAACGGCAATATTTTATTAACTTGGCAAATCATTTTCGAGTTGCCCTAAATTCCCCCACGGACAAGTCATCATGTGACAGCTGGAAAATTTGAGGTTGACCAGGGTTAACCTTTCAATTCCGTTAAACCTGGGGCAGGCAACCTTCGACACTCCAGATGTTTTGGACTGCATCTCCCAAAATGCTCTTAAAGCCAAAATGCTGGCAAAGCATCAAGGGAATTTAAGTCCACAACATCTGGGGTGTTGAAAGTTGCCTATCCCTGCGTTAAACCCTTCACTTGCCTGGTAACAAAATTCAACATGCTCGATCACCGAACATCCACAGTGACATGTTCAAAAGAGGCAGTGTTAGCCATGGCAATAAACCGACGTGGCTTGTCTCATCAGAGCTCACAGTCTGACAATTAGTCGTCTCTTTGATGAGGGTTTAATCAACACCCTTCTTCTTGGACATCATCACTTTTGTTGGAAAATCTGGAGGTATATTGCTTAAAGAGCTGTTATAATTTCTGTTTTGTTTAAACCGAGACAATAGCAAATTCTTAAATGTTAAATGCTGTATGAATGAAATATGAAGCATAAAAAAAATACTTTCTTGAATCCTTTGGGCATGATCACATTAAGATTCTAAACGCAGTATTCATTGCATACAAACTACTAAATGTCGAAGTTGGGTAATTATTACATTACAGCCAAAAGGATTACCATTAAATGATTCTAGAATTAGCCTCTGCTTTCTGCCAGCACATGCACTCCGTCTCACATTTGGGCGACATATTAACTTACTCCACATAAGATTCCTGCAGCATGATTTATGTTATGTTTGTCAGACAAGAAGCTGGTGATGAAATAGTTGATACTCCCAGAACAGGCTTATGACACGTGTTTTCTAGGCAAATCCTTCACTATAGATAAAAAAAAAAAAAATAGTCATTTGGAATTGATGTAATTATTTATACAAGTTACTGGAAAACCATTTAAAGAGACAATCCATGCACCAACACAACATTTTAAGCATTTCATTACTTTGGCCTAAAATGATGACCTGTGTTTTTGCAATGAACAGAATTTATATATTATAAATAAAGGCATCTTATTGCCTACTCTATACCACCTCCCTCATGCCAACATAGTTCCAGCTTGTTGGTTCCGGTCATAATTACTAAAAAATAAAAAACAAGAGCCAAATAGTGTAATACAGTAACTACAGCCAAAGGAACAAATCTCAAGGTTGAATTTACAAGTATAGGTGGAAATATTGGCTCCTCACATGTATTGATGGTAACTTCTGTAAAAATAAATAATAAAAACCATAGTGCAATCTCTATAAGGAAAGTTCAGCGTCTCCATGCAAAGGGTGGTGACCATGAATGTCAGTGCTGCACACCATGCAGCTCTGCCCCAGGAAGCACCTCCAGTAGCCATTTGAGGAGTGGCTACTGGAGGTGTCCCTGACCAATCAGCAACTCCTCAGAGAGATGCATTGAATCCATGCATCTCTATGAGGAAAGTTCAGAGTCTCCATGCAAAGGGTGGTGACCATGAATGTCAGTGCTGCACACTGTGCAGCTCTGCTCCAGGAAGCACCTCAAGTAGCCAGTATTTAGGCTTTAATGTAGAGTTCAAGTCCCAGTTGTTTTTAAACCCAAGCAACACACCTGGATCGGGTCATCCAAATAATGAACACCTTACAAGGTGAATAGGTCTACAGATTGTGTGATCCAGAAAGACAACCAAAAAGAGAATTAGTTTATCAGTATATCTTTATTATTTCAAGTATAGCAGAATTAAGACATATTATGAAAGCCAAGGCACAATTCTCAAAACGTACATATGCTTTTACTGTATGATAGACATTCATTACCTTTGAGTGAATTTTATGCCGAAGGATAAAGTCATACCACATTAAAAGGGAGGACTGACCACAGTGTGCAGTAAACATCACATTTATCGCTCTTAATACATAAACACAATAAACAAATCCTGCGTCACAAGTTTAGTGCAATGCTAAAACCAGGGTTTTAATAAGAATACAAACGGTTTCTGTGATAAGCGTAGAGATAGAATATATATTCCTTTAAATTCTGTGAGATATTATGGGTGACATTTTATGGTATTTTACATGAAAAGTATTGCTTTGGATATTTAGTTCAATGGTGAACTTTAAAAACCTATTTACTAAATTCTTGTAAAATATTCCCAAAACGAGTTTAATTTAAAGGACCCTTCAGTATAGGACTAAAACGTTCCTCATTGGAAGCACATGAGCTTTCCAAACCTGTATTATAACAGTGCATGCTTTCATTTTACGAGGTTTTTTTTTGTGTGTAAACACAGTAGTCAGACAATCTTAATTTGACATTTTAAATACCACTTAAATAAAAATGACATAATACATCTTTGTGAATTAATTCATTATATCACATTAAGCACATTCATTATATGTGATCACATTTACTTACATAAGGCGGTTAAATATTTTACATAAATCAGAAATGAGTTCATTATTCTGTTAAAAAGTTAAATTGCATTTAGACACATTGATAAAACATAACCAGGAAAACTCATTTAAATGGACAATTTTATCATCTATATTATGATTTTTTGTTTTGTAACATCCTTTAAAAAAAAAAAAAAAAAAAAGAAAGAATCTTTCTTCTTTTTCTGCTGGGGTGTGAAACTGCCAACAGGCCTAGATTTTGGTATACCCCTGGCTTGAGCTAATATGGATCAGTGAAATTAACAGATTTACCTATGATCTAGCCGTATTTTCCACAGTCTGTTCTGGCTTTATAGCCCAGACATAATCTTGCTATCATGCATTATGTCACAATTCTAAAGAACGATAAATTAATACAGGACAAAGAAGTACAACAGAACAAAAAAAGTCTTACAAAGCCTATTTACACATCATATACGTATGGAGACATTGCATATAGCATTTAGGCTCATGCATTTCCACCCTGTGTCATGCTTAAAAACAGTGTTTAAACATAAAAAATGTGCAAATAAGCAACTTATACAGAATTAGGTAAGGAATCTAAACAGGGTATACACCTTTTGTGCCCTTCTCTGCAATTTTAAAATTGCATTTGAAACACTGCAGGCTTTTGGTTTACAAAAGGACTTTTTACAGGATGATAAATCTTATTGAAGAACTGCATAATTAAATAGTAGTAGATATGCAGAATAGCATTCCAGTGGAAGTATTAAAAGCGTATATGATAAAGAAATCAACATTTTTTGGGAAGGCAGTCTATTAGACAGTAGATATTTGCTGACAGGTTGTTGGCCTTCGCAATCTATATTTATGTACAATACACAAAATAATTATTTTGTGCACTCGATCTTTCATTTAAAAGGCACGGCAACTTAAATCACAATGATACATAATCATGTTAACACAATGTAAACAAACCAGTTTGCAAAACAAGCAAAAAATTGCGTAGGTAGCAAGGCATAAAAAGTTGTCACATCGGCAAACGCAATCTTATAGATAATGAGAAATATAATACATACTGTAACCAAGGTAGTCAGCAAGAGGGTGAGTTTGGTAAAGAAATTCAGATACAATGCCTCTCATTGTAGCCTAAACATTCAGGACATAGAGAAAACTGTTTAGGTTCCCAAAGGAATGGATCATGTACATTTAAACAATATAAAGGAAGTTTAGATTTTAGGATAAAGGATATAAATTGGGGTAGAATCTAGGCCCATAGCCTGCTACCCAACTTTGTGCAATGCACAATAAACAATATTAATACTACATAAGATCCACACTACAAAGTGAATAGTAGAGAATGCAATAACAAATAAAACCGTTAAACAAGGCAAACACATAGGTTCTTTCTAAAACTTTCTCAAGTTTCTTAAAAGGACACTCCACACACCATAACCATCTTATTAGCGCAATATTCATACACACTTGTAAAGTGGATGATACAATGAGAGGCTTAGAAAGTCAGGATTACGGAAGGATTCGAGTAAATGTAGCACATTTAGCATGGGTGACCTGATTCTTGTGTCATTTGAGAGAAGCCAAAAAGGTCCGTAAGGTGATTCAGCCACTTATAAAGTGCCACAGTCTTTTTGGCAAAGTCAGATATTCTATGTTGCAGAACTCTAAGTCTCTTACATAAAATAGGGTCAGGTCATACACAAATCTGGATGGGAAAGTGAGATTCTTTACTATAATGCCAAAGTTAAAGGGGCGTGCCTAAGGTGTCAGGAAATGTCTGCTATTTATCAGACTGACTGAAGAAGAGAGAGAATGCACTTAGTGTCTAGCACACTGCAGCCCCCGCAATAAACTATAGTGGTTATGGTACTTGGTGTGTTCTTTAAATAATACCGAGAAGTTGCTAGAGCTGTAAAGTAAGAAGACAGCACGCTTTAATTCCTAGTGTGCTAAAATGTGAAATTAATGGGGAAAATTGAGTAAATGTGGACCACTTTAAATGGATAACTGCCTCTAAAAACAGCTGATCCCTTAACTATGAGCAAATTATAAATGCAACAGTGTACACAAGCATTTTTGCAAGATAAAATTGTGAATTTCCTAAACGGAAGAACACAATGACTACTACCCTGTAAGTCTCTGTATAATACACAGTTATTTTATTTTCTGACATTTAACGGTTGCTCATAAAGTAGAAATTTTTTTTATTAAAACACACCTCGTAATATTTCGTTGGAAACAAGATTACGAATAGCATCAAATCATCATTTGGTATGTCCTGAGTGTTTGTGATTAAACACTTCTGTACTAGAGACAAGTAGTGCCGTGTGGTCTAAGACCATGCAGTTGATGTATTTTGTTGCGGTTAACAAACCAGTAATAGTTTTCTTAAAGCGATTTGAAGTAAATGTCGGCTTGTCTCACTGAGTGAACAGCTCAACGCCATGAGCCTAATTTTCAATTGGTCTAAGATGGGGGGAAAAAAAAAATTAATAACGTAAAATAGTAACTGCCGACAACGCCTTTAAAGTGGAAATGACTATGTAAAATAAAAATGTATGACATAAGTAAGCAAACATTACCATCTTTGAAAGGTAGGTTAGTGAGCACTTCAAATAAAGAAAATGTAAAAAGATACTCTATTTTTAATACATTCTTAGTGTTCCCAGCAGAGCGATTAAAATTTCACTTGTAATATGGAATAAAAAGATGTTTTTTTTTTTTTTTTTAAATATGATTTGGATGTTTTCATAAAGCGTCCCATGTTGGAATTGGGGATTATGACTCAGAAATAAATACTTTATTATATATGCACACCTATAACATGTTACAGTTTTGGTTAATGTATCTTAAAATACTTTGCAAGCGGTTTGCTAATCTAAAATTATTGACATACAATTTCAAATTTAAACATGTCAATATTATTTGGTAGACGGAAAATGTAACCAATTAAAGAGGCACTGTCACCACTCCACCCGAAAAATTTGTATTTCATGAAGATAGAATCTGAAATTCACTGAAATTCCAACACAGTCAAGAGAAATACTGAGACAAAATAGGGACTACTTTGTCTCTATTTTTCCTATGCCTGATACTTCTAGAAACTGGGCAGAGCTACCGAGGTTTAGAAGTGTCAATTACCCCAGACGTCACGTCAAGTGATGGCTGCAGGGAATTCGCCCTGTCTATGGAGACTCTCCCAGATGGTGAAAGTGCTTATTTGGAATATATATTATAAAGAATAAGTATGTGTAGGGGCATTTTTTTTTTAATTATTATTTTTAATATGTATTAATTTTTATTATATTATTAATTTTTTTATTTATATTTATTTTCATCCCCCCTCCCTGCTTGTTAGCTGGCCAGGGAGGGGGGCTCTCATTCCCTGGTGGTCCAGTGGATGGGCTGTGCAGGAGGGGGGCTGGCAGAGAGTTGTTACTTACCTTTCCTGCAGCTCCTGTCAGCCTCCTCCACTGTAAGTCTCGCGGCCGCACGGAGCGTTCCACGCGGCTCTCGCAAGATTTACAGTGGAGCTGACCGGAATGGAGGAGAGAGAAAGGAGCTAACAGGAGCTGCAGGAAAGGTAAGTAACAGCTCTTTGCCAGCCCCCAACAGGACCGCCAGGCTCATCCTTGTCTGTATTATGGCAATGTAAGTTGCCATAATACAGACATTAACTCAAGTATAAGCCGAGTGGGGGGTTTTCAGAACAAAAAATGTGCAGAAAAACTCGACTTATACTCGAGTATATACAGTAATTTACACACGCGATGGCAGTGTGTTGGATAAACTTGGACCAGCTTGTACCATGATTTCCTGAACAAACATTCCATCTCCATGGTGCAAGCCAATTCATAAAAAAGTTGACCTATCTATAGAATGTATATCACCTAATGTGGAACATATTCTGCAGCATATGAATTCTACATACTGTAGGTCAGCATTTTTACATACTGGCCTATAACATTGCGAAGTGTCTAGAAAGAAAAATATTGTGTATATGGATCAGAAGTTCACTACACATTTAGGATATGTTTAAACCAATTCCTTGGTTACAAAATGGGGATTTGTCACACAAATACTCAAATTTTTTAAATGAAACGCAATTCACCTTTTTGTCCACTGGGGAGGTGGGAATTTGAAAGTCATATTCCAGTAAAGGTATCTGGACAATCATTTATATTAAACACAAAACGGTGTAGTGGTATACAGCTTAAAATACGTGGATTTACAAAATATTAATCTAGAAAAATAACCGGGAGAATAACCAATACTTGACAAATTACAAAAATCCCTGGCTACGTCATAGTTCTGCAGCTGTATCATAGCACCTACAGGTAGAAGATTAGTTATGCAATACAAGCATGAGTTTGCAAAGAGTCAAATAGATGGATAGATGAATGATACACTAGAATTACAGAAACACAGTGGATTTTCTGTTATTCATCGAGGTGAGTAAATTATAAAGTGGACTTGTGAACACAGTAGAATTCCAGCTACTGGTCTCCAATTACCAATACCTTGAGTCGGGAGGTATAGTAGTTTATAATCAAACATGGAATAGATATTTGTGATTGCAGGGCGTGACTGGAGGCAAATATTACACATTCAAACCGTCTTGCAAAAATTAGATTAGATTAGCTTTACGTGGAAATATAAAACCAAAATAGTAAACGTGAACACAGTAATATAGGTAAGTGTTTTCCTCCACAGGTAGCTCTGTGCACGAGTGCTTTCATACGGTCGCACATGTACATGTACCCGAGTGTATGTACATGTGCGACATGATCACAACCCATAAGATGACTTTTAGTTAATGACTAAAAGTGCAGACATACAGACTGTTCTGCTTCTGGAACTGTGTGGGAGAAAATTAAATAACCACTCCAAAAACAAAAAAAATATCTTATGTAAACCAAAAACATAGATCTCTCCTGTCTATCACCGTTTCCCCAAAACTGGCCTGTAGCACCTCATGTGTGACATGTCATGATTCCCTTTTATTCCAAAAGTTTGGTCCTTAAGGGGTTAAAATGACCATCCAGGCACCAACTGAAAACCTGCAGTATATTTAAAGCTCGGGAATTTAATGCTGTTGCAGCATCTTCAAACATGAGTATATATATATATATATATATATATATATATATATATATTTATTTTTTTAAATATATATATATATATATAATTTTTTTTTTTTAACCTTTTAATTATGTTGGATTGGTTGTTTTTCTATATTCGAAAATGCTAAATAATTGGATCAGTGCCAGATAGAAGCACCTGTTTAAACAAAGCACATTACCTGATTGATGAAATACCTTGGGAGCCCAGTTATATGAACTACATTTCCCATGATGTACATGGGAAATGTTTACAAACATGGGAGAATGAGTTGTCTTCAATGCTTCCAGGAATAAATTTGATGTACCAGATACAATTCCTTTGGCCAGTGATTTCTGTGATGAGGCATCTACAGTGAAACAATGTTTTTTTAAAACTATAGCTTCTTGCATTCAGGTAACTGAGTTATTTGCCATCTTCATTTTAAAATGTTTCTATTATCAGCGAGAAAATGCAAATTTGTAAAGCGGTAAAAAACAAAAACAAAAAAAAAAACCAAACAACTAATAAGACAAATATTAATTGGAAAAGAAAGCCAATATAAACGTGAGATGTGGATAAATATTTGCGTAAATTTGTAAAGAATTTTAATTCAGATGAGAGAGCGATTTCCTTCGAGGCACTGTGTTCCACAGACAAAGTAGTGGTTTGGTTCCTGGTATACCTTCTGTGTTCCTATTCTTAGTTTTTCTGACAAGAATATATTGTATGATAGAAGACAAAAAAGCATAAAACAGTTTTGCGAAACAGCTGTTTTTTTGCTCTGCTTTAACCAGCAAGCAGTGTAAACAAACCAAGAAAATAAACAAGTGAGTGCACTTTAGAGGATGCAACAATAGACTTAGCTGTCTGGAAAGAATGAGATTTTCCCTTCACATGGGGTGTCCTGCGAGACAGCAAGCAGCCTTAGATGCACTTAGTGCCCTCTGGACCACCGCTTGACATTTGTCTTGCTTTATCAGTTTATTATTCTCAAACAGGCCTTCGTTTCTTGGAATGCCATGGGAACCATCTGAAAAGGTCAACATGCCTGTGCATGTACAAAGAAAAAATATATTAAAATATATCATTGCTGAATCATGTTATATATTTTTCATATGCAAGAATCGTGTTATGATGACCATGATGTCTACAAAAGTAGCTATAAAGAACGAGCAGCATCCATCCTCTACTTCCAAAAGCAAATCCACTTCATCCAAAGCCACTGCATCAATGCAAACAAAAGGAGGTCTGATTCACATTGGGATATGTTAAAAGTTACAGTGTCTCTTTAAACTAGGGATATTATATGAGGCCCACCAATCTTATGAAAGAAAGCAATTAAAGAGGAAGTAATGTCATTTTTTCAAGTGTATATTTAACAGGTCATTTAGTCATAGGTACAGACTGTTTTTAAATATTAAATGATCTTGCAGCAGCCATGAAGGCTGACTATGTGTGGTGATTTCCTACGTTTAATATCTTGCAGAATTCCACAATAAGATCGCTGGCCATATGTAACCGTTACTTTAATACATGTCTTACATCAGAATTCCTGGTGTTTGGTGACAGCTGCTGTTAATATCTTATAGATTTTAAGTACCCACCCTTTGTCTTGCTCCTCATTATATCTTTTAGATTGTAGCCTCATGGATCAGCATGCTAAGCACTTTGTATAAAAGTATTATGATTGGCAACTTTGGTTTACTGAATTACAGCATCGATCTACTTCTAATATTAGTAACTGAATATTTGATATGTGTAAATAAATAATGAAGTGCAACAGATAAACAAAAAGGCTATCTTTGAATGATAGAATTGTACAATTTCTGCTTAACCCTTTTATATCGGAAGACATGACAATTGTAATACTGAGTGAATCCGTGTATCATTTGTCATGGAGGGGTTAAGAATACCAAAAAAAAAAAAAAAAGATGCGCAATGGGTACATGAGTTCACGAGATCTAACCACAGGATTATAAAATTAGGCCAAAGGCCTGAAATAAATACAAATCATTTTTAATGGAGGTAAAAAATTAAAATGTTACAACTTACCATAACCCTCTACCCGACCACCTTTAAATTCTCCTTCAAATTTCATGTTGTCGTAACGGGTAAAAACACCAGCACCGTGGAATTTTCCTTGAAGAAACTCGCCTTCGTACCTAAAGAGAACATGCGTGCAACATGTTAAGGTAGCGGTCTACGAGTTCCAAAACGAGCTCTAAATAGGACTTTGCATCAGATTTCGGTAAATGGGGAGGGTTGCAGGAATAGACTATTTACATGGACCGTGACTTCTTAAAAACAAAGAAAAGGTTTCATTGCATTTTACTGGGTTATTACAATTTAAGAGATGAATCTAAATACTTCTATATTATCACTCCACATGACAAAAATCGGGCAAGATACATACCTAAACCAAACTAATCAATCCACCATGTATTAGATTATATATATTTTTTTACCAACCTTGATCCATCTGGAAAGGTCAGCACTCCATAACCGCTGAAAAGTCCATTTTCAAACTGGCCTATATAGATACTCCCATCAGCAAATAATAGCTGGCCCATTCCATGCCTTCGGCCTGCAGAAGAACACAATAATGATGCTCATTTAATACTTTAATGACATGTTCATCTTGGTAAACAATCTGCTTTGTGACAAGGTCTGCTCCCCAAATGAACAAGGCAGTGTAATATCATGAAATATTAGAACACTACAGGATATGGTATTAAACACAAAGGGGCTATTTTTAAATGAGGCAATGAATTCACAGAGATCTACAGACATAAAATAACAGAATAAGTTTTAGTAACCATAAGAATGATTTTTTTGCCTGATACTCTATCACAGGGTTAGGAAACCTTTGGCACTCCAGATGCTGTGGACTACATCTCCCATGATGCTTTGCCGGCTTCAAGGTAAATGCATTCTTCGCCGTATTGTTTGTGACATGCCCGTTTGAGATAATGCGCAAGGCAGCGATTCCGTGGTACTAACCTTCCTTCCATTCTCCGTGGTATTCCTCTCCGCTGGAATAGGTAAAGGAACCTTTAATCAGCGTCATACTTCCAATCGCTACGGAAAATGGTTAAACCTGCTGAGGCATCTACAAAACACAATGACAGAACACAAAGCATGAGACAAATAGTAAACAAACAACATGTAAAAATAATGATAATAGAAACTTTCCATTCTGCAAATACAAGGCTAATGCTTGTTGGACTTTAACCCTGTATTTGCTAAAAGGATCAAACGTCCCATTATATACATAAGTAAACAATGATCTCCCTAATTTAAACAAATAGCCATTTGCGACAAACAACTGTAATTTTTCAAGGGAGTTTTATGGTCTCCTACAAGAAAGTTCACATAATACAATTTGCAAGCTGTATTAGGATTTCCGGTCATTTTCAGTTAGAGAGTTGTGATAAATGCCTGCAAAATATTTTAATTCGGGAATGGGAAACGTGAATTAAGGAGTTCTGGAGAGATCATAAAGCATGAGACTGCTTGTCAAGGGGAGAGAAGAAGTAGATCCCTATCAGCCTGATAACTGATCTTTGCTCACAGGTCACTTGCTATGGAGATTCTAAACCCTTGATGACGTTACCTCTGTGATGGCTTTAACCCCTCCCCCTTCGCCTCCACTAGCTCACCATTAAAAAGTAACAGGGTGATCGCAATCAATATAATATATCGACCTAAACACACATGGATACATTTATTCACCCAACAAAAACAGAAACCTATTTGGTTTTAAACAATATCAATTTGCGACCAGGAGCTCCATACCCTACTAATAAAATGACATTAGCTCTTTTATATGAGTGTCTCTCTAGCATGGATAAGTACAGACACGATAGTACTGGAGATGCCTAAATCCATTAAACATAATTTAATTGCAACCCCATGACTGACTGAACAGAAATATAGATAACTACTGTCTAGCCGGAGAAACATATTAAATTTGAGATCATCTGTAATGATAGCATTTAAATTTGTACAGGATGACTCAAAATGGATTATATTTATGCACTGTCGACACAGACTGGCACAAGGCATGTTGAACAACAAATTTAAAAACTGATAGATATAAACTGCTTAATCTGTCATTTGCATGCAAACATGTTCTAAATGTTACTTTTACTAAAAAAAAATAAAAAAATAAAAAAATACAAAAATCACACTAAATATAAAAGGTTGTATAAATTGCAAATTATGAAGATTGTCCCAAAATGTGGGCTGCGTACCTGTCCGTTTCTTACTAAATACACTACGGCCTGTGTGGACTGTAATTCCCATCATGATGAGGCAACCAATAAACACAAAGTGCTGATTTCCAGCACTGAACGTAAGTGATCAGATGACAGGTAGATGAGAATTAAGTCGCTTCTTGTATAGCATGCACTAAACATACGAAAATCGGGGTGATATGTGCCAACAGCCTTCAGGCTAATGTTTGTCTATGTTTTCCAGCCGCTCAAACTGTTATTTGGGAGCCAACATTTGCCAACCCTAGCTTGAAGGCTCAATATAAATAAAACCGACATAATATATGAAACACAAAGTAAATCAGACTACAACACAATACAATAAAAGCCAAGAACATAAGGACAAATTGAAAAGGCTACTATGCAATTAATCAGTGGTATATATTTCATTCAGAATATGTATAAAAGGTTATCCGGGTCAAAATGGGTAAAAACCATAAACAGACCTACATGTTCAGCCCAAAAATAAAGATGAGAAACATTTATGGTGTCTTCTCCTCTACAGGGTTTAAATAACGCTTTCATAAAACAAGTCCTCAAGTGTTATTAGTTCTAGACAGCAGGATCAGATGATTTAATAGTCTAATGGGTACTCCTGCCTTCTGCTCATAATTGATGTTAGAAAGGGACGGTCTTAGAATTCCCATGATACCACTTGTCTTAATAAGTGTAATAGAACATGTAACCTGCTCTTTCACTCCATTACCGCCCTCCCAGACATTGAACATAAAGACATGGAACAGAGACAGTTTTCGGGTAGTAAGCAAATATTTAAGTCAGAAAGTAACTTTCTAAAAAGGGGAACAAATTAGCATGAGAAAATTGCTGTTCTACCTGTTTCACTAAAATAAAAAAATGTTTTATCTTGAATAAATATACATCTCTATAACGTCAAAATGGGAGAGCATTTCGTAAAGGTTTTGGTTTATAATTATGGAGAAAGTAATAAAACTGAAAATGTGTTTAATTTTGTTTAGTGAGCTGGGTTCTCTGAAAGTTTCATCCAGGAAGTGAAGCTGCATCTTGATGTTCAAAATTCATTTTTCATGATGGTATTTTTAAGGGTTACTTGAACCTCAAAATAACAGTGTTTTACTAAGCTGTTTTTGGATTTAATTGGTGCAGCACAGAGATATGTTACGCATGTGCACTAGACTACCAAGGCTTACCTATGTGGAACTATTGGATTGGCTGACATCATCAATCTTGATGATCTCAGCCAAGGAGGTTTCGAGTGGCTGCGGCAATGGTAGAAAGGTAAGTAACGCTCATCTTTAAAACCCTCACAGATGGACAATTCCTAAATAGGAATAGGAACAGTATAGTGTTCCTTTATCTTTGAATTCCTAACAAAATCTAACTTTAGTAACTAATTCTGAATGATAAATGTCAGATGGACAAAAAATGTTTAAAAATATACTGTAGTTATTATATATTATTATCAGCATTTTTATAACACCAACTTAATCTGCAGGACTTTACAATTAAAAAAAAAAAAAAAAAAAAGGTATATCTAAAGGCTCTGCTCAAATGAGCTTACAATCTATGAGAATTTGTGTTAGTCGGATATATCATAAGGTGTATTTCACACGGACACTAACTGGTGAGTTGGTCTGACTGGGATTGAAACCTCAGTTTCCCAGTCAGAGGCAGTGATGATACCACTTCTCTAACTAGCCATTATAGTTAGTTATTACTAAACTGCACAATGAAATCACTACATGTCTGGTATTAGTATTGCATACTTTTTTGCTACAGCAACTACGTATTTATAGCAGTACCAATACACTTTTGTTGTCGTTGTGGTTTTTATATTAGTATAAATATAGGCAACAAACTAAGTAATAGCAGCAACAAAGTCATATCTGAGAGTGACATTAAAATTATAGGA
Organism: Pelobates cultripes; assembly: GCA_933207985.1. Taxonomy (NCBI): domain Eukaryota; kingdom Metazoa; phylum Chordata; class Amphibia; order Anura; family Pelobatidae; genus Pelobates; species Pelobates cultripes. The sequence continues at coordinate 116,912,888 of OW240922.1, read as the reverse complement.
AGAGAAAGACAATATATATCTGGGTGAGAATGGAAAGAAGGTAGATGGCAGATAGTCTGAATGAGGAGAGACAGGTTTAATAAATATAGATGTGATCTGTTACACAAAAAAAGAAAACATACAGTGAAAGAGGCATTACTAAAGCAGATCGTACAAGATATATCTAGAAACATTACATAATGAATGTACAAAAAACAAAAAACAAGTGCAACAATAATATGATGTTCAAAAAAGTATTTATATATGCAGTGGGTTAAAAAACAAACAAAAAAAAAAAAAAACACAACATTTGGAAAAAGCCAAGCAGTCTAGATAGATTTAGCAATGATCATCAGATGATTCTAGAACTTCACCACAAATCCAGTGTAATGTATTGCTAAACAAACAATGTGATCCTTAAAAAAAAAAATGTGACAGGAAAGAGAATGTCTCCATATATCAATCTGTGAAGTTAGAAGAGCCAACCACCCTTTCTTACAATGTATCAACTTACTCAAGGCGCAGCTTATTCGCTAAATGAAATAAAAATCTCTCATTTAAAGGACCACTATAGGCACCCAGACCACTTCAGCTTAATGAAGTGGTCTGGGTGCCAGGTTTAACCGTTTTTGCTGTAAACATAGCAGTTTCATAGAAACTGCTATGTTTACTTTAGGGTTAATCCAGCCTCTAGTGGCTGTCTCATTGAGAGCCGCTAGAGGCGCTTCTCACTGTGATTTTCACAGTGAGAAGACGACAGCATCCATAGGAAAGCATTGATAATGCTTTCCTATGGACTGGCTGAACACGCGCGGCTCTTGCCGCGCATGCGCATTCAGCCGATGACGGAAGAAGAGTCCTAGCGCCGAGGGAGCCCGGCGCTGGACAAAAGGTAAGGGATTAACCCCTTCAACGCCACAGGAGTGAGGCCCTGAGGGTAGGGGCACCCTCAGGGCACTATAGTGCCAGGAAAACGAGTATGTCCTTTAAAAGAGCACCGTAATCACCACAGCCTGCTGAAGTGGCTATGGTGCCAGCATGACTATGGTGCATCCTCCAGTTTTGTGTAAAACCATTTTTAAACGGTCTGACAAACATGGAGAGCTTCTCTAGTTCCCATTATAATAGTCCCTCCCTAGCTTGGCATTTTACATTTCCCGCATTAGCAATATGAATTCCGTCCACATTTGAGTGGCATTCATTGGCAGAGTATGTTGGCATAAATTAAAGCCCAAGTACTTATGGTGCATACCAATGGAGTATGTCTGATGAATGCTCCACCTGAAGTGTATGGTCTTAGAACTGCTCTCAGCAATCTAATTAGCACATGTGACAGGCAGACTGGGACTAGAAAGGCAATTACTAAAGAGGAGTTGGGTTTAAAAGGATTAAATAACTCAGTCAGTGTCATTTAAGAGAAGCCTAAAAACTGCTATATGATAAGGCAGAATGTAAATATTGGTATTGGACGAGCACCAGAATTCCTCTTCAAACACCGACTCAAGGACACTTAAGAACGCTGCATGGAAAACAGCAAGAATTGTAATACTGCAGTGTAGATTTACCATGTGTCCCTAAAGGTGCGATATGGGTATCATACAGTTCACATATGTCAGTAGAATGATATGGTCGGATATCTATAATACTTGTAATATTTAGCGCAAAAGAAAAATGAAAGTAGAATTTGATCAACATTTTTCAAATTAGCTATTTTTTTCCATATTGTGACCTAGTCACTCGCTATTCACTTGCCAATTCTCTACAATAAACTGTTTAGTGAATAAATTCTTAGGTTTCCGCAACCAGTATCACTAGAAAAGGCATCTTAAAACGAAATACATCAAATATCTCAATATATATTGCCATGAAACAGCTTTAACCCCTTAAGGACCAAACTTCTGGAATAAAAGGGAATCATGACATGTCACACATGTATTGTGTCCTTAAGGGGTTAAACTAATTCTTATTAAATGCGCATGCGCACGCGCACAAGGAGTGCCCCTACCACATCACAGGCTAACAAATCAAGGTGTAATCTACATTTCTAAATCTTGCGTCACATTAGTAAATGGTAAAAATAATATTTATCCCTATATATTACAGCCAGGATATTATTTTTAATTCCTCAGAGAAAAGCAATATTACCCTAAATCTACCAATTTCTGTGTTACAGGGGTCAAACGTGTATTAACAGACTCCCTTGTTTTGACAAATGGACTCCATGGCCAGATGTGTTCTCTTGTCCTAAATTAGTGTGGCACAGTCATGATTTTATTGAAGAACTCCTATGGGAACAGGTTGATTATCATAAAGAAAAGCTCTGATGTATGTATTGTTTGTACGCATCCTGAAATTATAGAAACATAGAAACATAGAATGTGACGGCAGATAAGAACCATTCGGCCCATCTAGTCTGCCCAATTTTCTAAATACTTTCATTAGTCCCTAGCCTTATCTTATAGTTAGGATAGCCTTATGCCTATCCCATGCATGCTAAAACTCCTTTACTGTGTTAACCTCTACCACTTCAGCTGGAAGGCTATTCCATGCATCCACTACCCTCTCAGTAAAGTAATACTTCCTGATATTATTTTTAAACCTTTGTCCCTCTAATTTAAGACTATGTCCTCTTGTTGTGGTAGTTTTTCTTCTTTTAAATATAGTCTCCTCCTTTACTGTGTTGATTCCCTTTATATATTTAAATGTTTCTATCATATCCCCCCTGTCTCGTCTTTCCTCCAAGCTATACATGTTAAGATCCTTTAACCTTTCCTGGTAAGTTTTATCCCGCAATCCATGAACCAGTTTAGTAGCCCTTCTCTGAACCCTCTCTAAGGTATCAATATCCTTCTGAAGATACGGTCTCCAGTACTGTGTACAATACCCCAAGTGAGGTCTCACCAGTGTTCTGTACAATGGCATGAGCACTTCCCTCTTTCTACTGCTAATACCTCTCCCTATACAACCAAGCATTCTGCTAGCATTTCCTGCTGCTCTATTACATTGTCTGCTGTACTTATATGCTGTACTAAGTTTATACAGATTTATTCACTAAACACAGCTGCTTGGCTATTTCAGGAAGTATTTTTAGTGAAAAAACAAAAACAAAAAAACAACAAAAAAAAACACAACCTATAAAACATTGTTCAAATTGTAGACCAAAATAGATTAACCATACAGCAAACTTTATAAAAATTCCCAGTGTCATAAAATGAAAAATTCACTTTCAATTCATACTTAAGTAAATAAGCTTTAAAGGGCAATACCACAGGAAGCTCATTAAATGCTTGAGCACACTGTCTTTTATAAAGATTCAAGACTACAATAAAAATATGAAATTTACTTATATTTTAAATTTATTAACCTCTAAATTATTTTAATAACTTTAGTAAATATTAACCATCAGAGGTTAGTAATAAAAAGAGGTTACTAATACAATCCCTAGTGATTCTAGGGTGTTTTAGAAAGGGTATTCACATGTAAAATGCTGGAGAAACAGTGGTCTATGTCACACTCCACTTAATGTAAAGCAATGTGGAATTTAGAATAAAATGATCATGTAAATTGTGAATGACCTTGTGAATGTAAATCGTATTATTAATATTATTGCTATTTATATAGCGCAATTTAATCCGCAACACTTTACGATATTATAAAAAGGGAGATTTAACAGTAAATGAAACAATTACAGGAACAATAGGTAGCTTAAATCGTATAGGGTTTGTTTTTTTCCACTAAACATGAAATAAATAGATTAATGAATTTTAAATATATATATATATATATATATATATATATATATATATATATATATATATATATATATATATATATTTGGATATTTTGGTTTAATATTTTGAAATCTTTGGTCACCACTCCACAATTCCCTGTAAGTTTCCCATGTAAACATTAATTTATTTGTCCTGCTGTGAGGTCTCCTGGCCAGGTGTCCCCCAGCCCTGTCTGACTGCCCAGGCTGGCTAGTAATGCTGTGAGGTCTCCTGGCCAGGTGTCTGATTGCCCAGGCTGGCTAGTGATGCTGTGGGGTCTCCTGGCCAGGTGTCTGCTTGCCCAGGCTGGCTAGTGATGCTGTGAGGTCTGCTGGCCAGGTGTCTGCTTGCCCAGGCTGGCTAGTGATGCTGTGAGGTCTGCTGGCCAGGTGTCTGATTGCCCAGGCTGGCTAGTGATGCTGTGAGGTCTGCTGGCCAGGTGTCTGATTGCCCAGGCTGGCTAGTGATGCTGTGAGGTCTGCTGGCCAGGTGTCTGATTGCCCAGGCTGGCTAGTGATGCTGTGGGGTCTCCTGGCCAGGTGTCTGATTGCCCAGGCTGGCTAGTGAGGCTGGTTGCCCAGGCTGGCTAGTGAGGCTGGTTGCCCAGGCTGGCTAGTGAGGCTGGTTGCCCAGGCTGGCTAGTGAGGCTGGTGCCCAGGCTGGCTAGTGAGGCTGGCTGCCCAGGCTGGCTAGTGAGGCTGGCTGCCCAGGCTGGCTAGTGAGGCTGGCTGCCCAGGCTGGCTAGTGAGGCTGACTGCCCAGGTTGGATAGTGATGTTGGTTGCCCAGGCTGGATAGTGATGCTGGCTGCCCAGCCTGGCTAGTATGGATTGCCCAGGCTGGCTAGTGATGTGCTGATTGCCCAGGCTGGCTAGTATGCTGACTGCCCAGGCTGGCTAGTGAGGCTGACTGCCCAGGCTGGCTAGTGAGGCTGGCTGCCCAGGCTGGCTAGTGAGGCTGGCTGCCCAGGCTGGCTAGTGAGGCTGGCTGCCCAGGCTGGCTAGTGAGGCTGGCTGCCCAGGCTGGCTGGTGAGGCTGGCTGGCGAGGCTGGCTGCCCAGGCTGGCTAGTGAGGCTGGCTGCCCAGGCTGGCTAGTGAGGCTGGTTGCCCAGGCTGGCTAGTGAGGCTGGTTGCCCAGGCTGGCTAGTGAGGCTGGTTGCCCAGGCTGGCTAGTGAGGCTGGTTGCCCAGGCTGGCTAGTGATGCTGGTTGCCCAGGCTGGCTAGTGATGCTGGTTGCCCAGGCTGGCTAGTGAGGCTGGCTGCCCAGGCTGGCTAGTGAGGCTGGCTGCCCAGGCTGGCTAGTGAGGCTGACTGCCCAGGCTGGCTAGTGAGGCTGACTGCCCAGGCTGGCTAGTGAGGCTGGTTGCCCAGGCTGGCTAGTGAGGCTGGTTGCCCAGGCTGGCTAGTGAGGCTGATTGCCCAGGCTGGCTAGTGAGGCTGGTTGCCCAGGCTGGCTAGTGATGCTGACTGCCCAGGCTGGCTAGTGAGGCTGACTGCCCAGGCTGGCTAGTGATGCTGGTTGCCCAGGCTGGCTAGTGAGGCTGACTGCCCAGGCTGGCTAGTGAGGCTGACTGCCCAGGCTGGCTAGTGAGGCTGATTGCCCAGGCTGGCTAGTGAGGCTGGTTGCCCAGGCTGGCTAGTGATGCTGGTTGCCCAGGCTGGCTAGTGATGCTGTGTGATGGATGTGGATAGTGGCCGGGCTGTCAGTGAGCCAGGGGGATGATAAACATGCTGCTTACCCGGTCATGTCCCACAGCAGGTCGGTCCCCACTCTCAGCTCACCGCACTCCCGTCCTGGCTCATTCCCCAGACAGCAGGCTGCCCTGCCGGTTGTTATGGCTACAGAGAATATCGCTGGCTCCTATTGGTCCCCAGCGGCCGCCATCTTAACTGAGGGCAACGGCCCCCCATATTATCCCGTGCCAATAACAGAGTCTAACGCGGCCAGCTGAGGGATAAACCTGGTCTGATTGAAGGCTGGCTGAGCATTATGGGAAATTTAATTTAATAAAAAAATGGGGTGCACCTCCCATGACGTCATCACTACAGGAGGATCATTTAATCCGTGTTAAACCCATCTCTATTTAATTTGATGCCATTTTGCATCAATAAAACAATAAATGCTTTTTTTTTCTATACAAAATCCTTGTGGTGGAATGCCCACACATGCCCTCAGAGCCCTGTCTGATAGGAGTTATAATCGGGTTATTTATTTGTCATGATGTTTAGATTCTGAATGCAATCTTTCTGGAGCCAGCTTTCTAATAAAAAAAAAATTAATTGGGGCCGCTGAGACTTTCCTTTCCCCTATGAAGCCGCGGCGGCCATGTTGGAGAGGGGCAGTACGTCACACGTGCCTGGCACGCTCGCTCAGTAGTAACACTGGGCGGGGACAGATTCCATTGGTGGAATCGCGGTGAGTGACGCACTGGGCGGGGCTGGGCACGTCACGCGCTCCTCCAGCTCCGTTGTTGTGAAGAGGTGACAGTGGGCGTGGCCGCACGCGCTCGCTCCTCCCTCTGTGATTGGCTGGAGGATACCGGAAGTGTCGGTAGCGGGTGCTGTGAGTCAGCTGTCAGTCGGTCGGCCGGTCGGTCGGTTCCCGCCCTGTTACCGGGCTATGGATGAGACCAGCCCCCTGGTATCCCCGGTGCGGGAGCACACCGACTACACGTTCCCGGCCCCGCAGCCCAGCCCGCCCTCCTCCCGCTACGGCTCCCGGTGTGGTGATCCGGATCAGCCTCCGCCGCCCCTCCCCTGCAGGCCTCCGCCCAAGACCCCTCCCCGGCTCCCCAGCGACCGGGAGCGGCGGCGTGCAGGCGCTCAGGCCCGGCACCACAACCGATTCCCAGATGACCCAGAGTTCGCCGAGGTAGTGAAAGAAGGGCAGAGGCGATAGAGCAGAAATCTTCAGAGAAGGATCTACCAGGATCAGCAGCAGCTACTTCGTCAAAGATGAGCAGGAGGTGAGCAGGACCGGGCAGGGGGCGTTTAGAGTATGGGGGGAGAGGAGGGTATCAGATTTAGGGTATGGGGAGGGAGGAGAGGTATCAGATTTAGGGTATAGGGGAAGGTAGAGGTATCAGATTTAGGGGTATAGGGGAAGGTAGGAGTATCAGATTTAGGGGGTATGGGGAAGGTAGGGTATCAGATTTGAGGTATGGGGAAGGTAGGGTATCAGATTTAGGGGTATGGGGGAGAGGTAGGGTATCAGAATTTAGGGAGGAGGGAGGAGGAGGTATGGAATTTAGGAATTGTTATCAGATTTAGGGGGTATGGGGAGAGGAGGTATCAGATTTAGGGGTATATAGGGGGAGAGGAGAATTATCAGATTTAGGGGTATAGGGGAAGGAGGAGTATAGATTTAGGGGTATAGAGGGGAGAGGAGGGTATCAGATTTAGGGGTATGGAGGAGGGAGAGAGAATTATCAGATTTAGAGGTATAGGGGAAGGGAGAGGAGAATTATCAGATTTAGGGGTATGGGGGGGAGGGGAGAGGAGGGGTATCAGATTTAGGGGTATGGGGGGAGGGACGCGTCGGGGGCTAGGGAACATAGCGGGAGGGGGACATGTCGGTTGTCTGCCCTCTGTCTGAGAGAATCACAAGGGGTAAAGTTGTAACTTAGGCACTGGACATTTCATTTTATCTGCCTCCTGACCCTCAAGAGAGAATACAATAGGGGGACTGTAGTGGTTTGGGGTGCCCCCATGCCAAAAATTAGACTCCTTTCATACTTCTAGCAGGTTGTTTACAATTTTGCACGTCAAAGAGAATGTAGAGGAACACTCCAAGCACCATAACCACCACAGTGCGCTGTATGAGTTACTTGGCACCCTCTGAATGTGGTAGGTAGTCAAGTAGTTTAATAGTCATTATACCACTCAACAAAAAGAGGAGTGCAAAGACCAGAAACATTCTTTAGAACAGGGGGTGCCCAAAAGGTAGATCCACAGATGTTGTAGAACTGCAACTTCCATGATGCTTTGCATGCTCTATAAAGACAAAGCATCATGGAAACATCTGGGGATATACCTTTTGGGCAACCCTGCTGTAGAACATGGCATGAGAGTGTAAATAGTAGAACAATGTTATATTCAATACATGGCACAAACAAAATAGGAGAACTTAAACTTACAAAGACAGGTGAGCTAATGTACATATAAATGAAAAACTCCTATAAAAAGTGAAGTGAAAAATTGGGTATCTTACCCTTTAAAAGCCGTGATACATAGGCAGGATAGCAGCACATGCAAAAATAAAATAAACAAAATATAATAATATGTTTGACTGAAGACTTGGCAGGTGAAGATATGTCAAAAAATATTTTCTTATGGTCTAGGGGAGGCTTTATAGTCCATAATAAGAAGGGGGTCTGAAAACACCCCAAAAATATTTTGTGTGTTTACCGAATTAGAAGAAGTAACAATTTGAATACATTTCAAATGTGATTATATTTATTTATTTTGCCCGGTTAGTAACCATCCCAGAGTTATTTACTAAACCACAGATAGTCCAGTATTCACCTTGCAATTGCAAGTTTTAGGGAAAATTCTCAAAATCAGCTGTTTTAAACTTCAATATTTTACGTAAAATTCCCTGCTGAATTCAGTTTTTCGCCGACATTGACACCTATTCAGGTTTCCAAATCCTCACAGTAACTGTTCCAAATTACATAACTTTTAACATATTGACCGCTTATTAAAAGCAAATATTTGTGTACAGAATAATGCATTCTAACCAAATCACAAATTTATAGCAAGTTGTTACTTTTTACCAGAAGCCAAATAAAAAAAAAAAAAAAATCTATGTAGCAATTGCTACAGGCATCAAAACTAAACCACTGTACCGCATCCAATATAATCTTTTGTGTAAGAATATTATCTTTTTAATCAGACTATAGCACATTGCTTTCCTAATGCTATCACTGCTGACTGGTTTTATCTTACACTAGTCTAGTGTTATTTCTGAGTGTATACTCATTCATTATCATCATTATATGATCATTATACTTTAAGAAGGTGTATGCACCTAACTCGATCAGCCTGAATAAAAGACATTTCCATTTAGTATTTGAAGCAAATTCAATCTTCAGTTGGATTCGGTTACTGGAGAGAAGTATTTTGCCAAGTTAAATACCTCCTCTCCAGTGTCTGTTTAGAATCAGAATCTGGCAAAACAGCAGGTGATGAGTTTTTTTTTTTTTTTTGGCTCTTTAATATATGTTTTATGTTTTAACGTGTTGATTTGTATACTTAATTAGCATCTCAGTACATCTGATAAAACATTCTTGAAAATACAGTCCGTGTTCGAGATCTGTTCTAAATATTACGTTGTCATAATTTCAGCTGTTAACCTACAATCTGGACAGAAATGAGCAATCGTTTTGGATCACAACTCCTATTGTACTAAAGCAGATTATGTTGCACGAGTTTTGCAAAAATCCGAATACATGACAGAAAATCAAGTGAATTGTAGTTCAGTTTTTGAGGTGCAATAGTTGGCCCTTAGGGTACCAGTACTCCCTTTACACTATGTGTTGAGCTGACACTACGAATCGATTACTAGGGTGTATACATAGGGGTTCTACTCTGTCCCAGCTTGCGGTTTGGCTATCTGATGGTAAATGCTCAGTGATCTTGTCATGGAATGCTGAATAGTATGACATGGTTAGCTTAGTTCTTCTCTAATGGAACAAATGTGATGCAAGTTCACATGACATGCAGATATCATTAGTGGAAAATATCATTTTCTGCACTCCTAAATTCTAATTTAAAACAAAATCGTAGTTCAGCTGTTCGATTTCTACAATTTCTTCAAGAAATCCTTTGATCGATTTGTGTGGTATTTGGGATGAGCTTGGCAATGCTATAGTATGTTAATTTGATTGGCTGAATTACTTCTTGATTTAGTGAGAACACATTGCAGGACCTGGAAAGAAGTTCACTTTACACCAGAAGCATGTGCTTCAAGAATTGTGTAATTAGCCTATTGAGCCTGATACTGACGATTATGAGTATATTACGTTTTGTTTTTTAATAGCACTATAACAGTCATACATCCCCAAGAGGAGGAGGTAGTGCTAGAGGGAAACTCACAGGATGCATTTGTGAGAATAGACATACCTTATGCCAGTCTACCTTTCCAGCTTGCAAGCCCCACAGCTCTCACTCCTCTCTCTAACTAATCACAAACTCTGAATCCTCTCTCCCCAGGATTTACTTGTCCCCACTCCCCATCCTTCTTACTAGCAGGCAGCCTGGGACAGAGAAAGAGGTAGTGCGAGTGTTGCAGGAAGGGGACATGCCACACAGTCTCTTCAGAAAAGGAGGATGTTAAGCAGTTAGAGAATCAGAAAGCTTTTTTTTTCTTTTTTTACTCTTTTATAGCCAGCTAGTCTACACAATTTTGTTCCTGTACTCCGATCTTAATTATAAAGAGCAAGAGGCTACGTCTGGCAGTTTCTTTTCCACAATAATAATGTGGTTCTGTCATGAAGTGATCATGGTGTCTGCATTGGAATTTATGGAGTTTTTCAACTGCATCAAAACTCAAACTTTTTTTTTTTTTTTCTTCAAACGCAAAAGTTATAATAGGAAATCAGTGAACACTTAGTCATATGGTAATGTCGAGCTCTCATTAACACAAGGCAACTCCCCCACCATAAGTTATTAATAAGATCCAAGGGCCTTGGGGATTATACTGTTGCATTGTACTGTTGTGAATGTGTGAAAGTACTTGAATCATGGATGTTCTTGGTAAATGAAGCGCCATGTGCTAAATAAGGTCCTCAAATGGTATTACCGGCAATGGACAGCTACAGGTCGATAGCTCCCGCACCCCATCCAGTGCACGCAATGCAGGCATGCCAAAATATGCCAAGATATGTAATAGGCAAAGACTCTTCCTGTTTAGTGGCATATCTGTATTCATAGATTGAGAAAGAATTGTGTATAACAGAATTTTTGAATGCGGTAAACTATTGAGACAGACATCTTGACACGTTAGTAGAAATTTTAGGTATGCTAAGTGCAGGAGCATGATTCATGGCCTAGCCTAGATTATGTATAGTTTTTTTGCTTTGTTACTAAATCAGGAAAAAAGTTTCCAATTCTACTATTCAGTTCCTTTTTTTTTAGTGCAGATGCACTGTAGTATACATGGCTATATTTTTTTTAACTGACTTTTTTTTTTTTTTCTTACTTTCTGCGCTTTCTAATCTAAGTGTCTTATGTGTTTGAGGGGTGGAACGCTTTGTCAGAAATGGGAGACGTGCGACAATATCTTGACATAAAATATATACCAAATTGTGCAAGGTGCTACTTTCACGAAGGGCGTCTTGCCAGCACTACATTGGAGAAATCAGAAGCAAGTGGACTACAGACCTTAAATAGTCCCTGTTTGAAAGAGCACAATATCCCTTTTCAATTAATGCTGGTTTGAGTGTGTCACTTCAAATAAAATAAGTTAAAATATGTACAATATATTTTGGGGGGTATCACCATTAATAGACCCCCAGACATTTGCAAACCTTACACATGGATACCTCTAAGAGCCATTATTTAAAGAGGATAATGCTATGAATCTATAATCTGTGTCATTGCTTTTAACTGTTTATTTATTTTAACTGTAAATCCAAGTTCACTCTCTTGTAATTTGAGTGACTGAAAAAATTCCCTTCCTGTCTTACTTTCTCCAGATCAGGTTCCCATCTTAATACTCACCTTACCTGCTTCTTGTTTCATAGTGTTACCTTAATCGGCATCTTGCTTAGATAGAGAGATATATATATATGTTATTGTTCATATTGCATTCTTGTGTTTAAAAAGCTGTGTTTTAAACTGTTCTCCGTTGACAGGAGTAAAATGTAGGATAATATCTGATACATGCTTCCTGCTTGTGCACATTTACATATCAAGCTGAGAATTCTGATAAAACTGTCCCAAACTGGATTTCATGGAATTATTGTGCTCATGGTAAACTTTTCACCAAGCCCAGTATAAAGGAGGTACCATAGCAACTACAGCTCAAAGTAGTAGTTATGACATCATGAGTGCCCTGGTGCCTCCCTATTGTACGGTTCGACTTATGGGTTCCTTCAGGCACAGCTCCCCATCTTCACACTATCTATTGTCTATTGACAGTGTGTCTTATGATATATAGGTGACACTCAACAGTTAAACTTTAATTTCATATATTTAGATATTTGTTCCCCCTTTTGCTCATAGTTCTACTGTTACCCATTGTCTAGGCTTTTCTGCCTTTAACTTAAAGGGACACCATAGTCACCAAAACAACTTTAGCTTATTAAAGCAGTTTTGGTGTATTAATCATTTTCCTGCAGTGTCACTGCTCAATTCTCTGCCATTTAGGAGTTAAATCAATTTGTTTATGCACCTTAGTCACACCTCTCTGCATGTGACTTGCACAGCCTTCCAAAACACTTCCTGTAAAGCGTCAGTTAATGTTTATACTTCCCTCTTTGCAAATTCTATTTAATTTAAAATGTATTATCCCCTGCACTGTTGATAGCTTGCTAGACCCCACAGAAGCTGCTCCTGTGTATGATTTAATCTAATTGAAAGTAAAACCATTTTTTTTTTTTTTCCATGCTTGGTGTGGCTAGGGCTGCATGGACAGAGACAAATGGGATTTAACTCCTAAATTGCAGTGAGACTGCAGGATCATGATCTATACATTAAAACTGCTTTGTTAAGCTAAAGTTGTTTTGGTGACTATAGTGTCCCTTTAAAGCAAATGCAAGCCATGAGCATGTTTAAATCATGTTCGGTTTGGAATTGAGGAAAATAAGGGTGTGCTTTAATTTAATACTTGTCTTTTATTGTTGGGGGAAAAAAGCCCTGCACATTCTCTCTCTCGTGCTAGATTAGATCTCAGCACCCAGAACATGAAATCAACCATGAAGACCACTCCAAACACTGGAACCACTACAACCTGCTTATATGATCTTTTCCCATGCAGGCAGAGCGCCTGCAAAGGGAAGACAGTGTTCCCGTGCCCCCGCCCGAAATTCCCTGCCCTCCATTTTATCCTCCCCACGCCAACTCAGATTGCGCATATGTGCTCTAAACGGTAAAAACGGTCCAATCACAGGCTTCTCTGATGTCAGAAGGGGTTGTGGAAGTGAGCAACGGGAGCTTCGCTCGCCTTTTGATTCCAGACAAGTAAAGTTTTTTTAATTTATTTTTGCATCTTTCACGACATGCCACTTTAAGCCCAGCATTGGGCTAGTTCTCAAGCGGTGATGAGCAGTATGGCTGTATAGTGTGACATCCCCAGATTTGCTTTCATCACAGCAAGGTAAGTCAGTGGTGTATCCTGGTTTTGTGCTGCCCTAGGCAGGACAAAACTCAGGTGCCTTCCCCCCGCCTTCTAAATACACACACACACATTCACTAACAGATACGCAGACACGCATACACACACACACACTCACTAACAGACACATACACACAGTCAGACACAAACTGACACACACACACACTAACAGACACAGACAGACACACACACACTAAATGCCGCCCAAGGCAAATGCCTTGTTTGCCTCGCGGCTAAAACGCCCCTGAGGTAAGTGTCATAACATATGCAAATGGTATGACGGTTTACTGGTGGATGACACCCAGGGATTCTTTGCGCCATAACCACTACAACACGCTATCGTTGGTTTTACCAACTGTATGTGCTAGAACACAAAGCTAAATTTTAAAAAATCTTTTCTTTTTTTTTTTTAAATCATATTCTTTGGTAAATTGCATATTACACTTTTTATTATTGGTTAAATGAATCTGTGCTATATTTAAACTTGCATTGCTGTAGCATTTACAAAGATACTTACAAACATATCTTGAAGTAACGCTAGCACACTTGTCTACATGACGAATGCTTGTTTTCTGCTATGAAATCCCGTGTCCATGAGAACAGATATCACAATCATATGTGAAGCACTTGATCACATTATCTGAAATATTTCCATTAACATATCTTCATTATCTGTAACAAGTGTGTGTCAGTGATGATAAACCTGCAGCTCGGTGCTATTGCCAGCATTTTGAGGGTGTAAAAATAATTCATACTATAGGTCTGTCTGTTTCATCTATTTAAAATGTTAAATTTGTATATAAATCGATTGTGGCCTCAGGTTCTCATCTGGATTAGCCAACATTGGTTGGATGTTGTTATATTGGCTGATTGGAGTCTATTTCTATGTTAGCGTCGTTGTGCTGATAGGTTTCACAAGTTACCAAGCCTATTTTTCTGGCTTGCATCCTAGCTGTAGAGAGTACAGATAAGTCTTTATACATTTGATTGTATTCCTGTTATCCTATGGATTGCACGGCACATACTGTATTCTAAAAGCTCATTCTATATTTGTAAAAGTGAAAAACACCTATTCGATGTTGTGGAAGTATGCCTCGTGTTTATTTTCAGAAAACTACTTCAATAAACTAGGGTTTCTACTGACACATTCCACATATATATGTGATATTGATCTGGTACGTGACTGCCATTATTCTGTAAGAGGAACGTGTTAATGAAATGTAGTCATTCTACAATTAGCTGGATTTAGCTGGTAATTGACATAGGAAGTTAACATTGACCAAATACAAAACTAAAAAAAATCTAACTCTGCTACATTTCCACCATGGCTATATATTCCCTGATCATTTCTTGGTAAATGTTTTATTGTATTTTTTTAGTTGTCAGACCTGACAGAATGGAATCTGATTTACAGTAGACTTTGTAGACCCTTTTGTTTTAGAGATTGTAACAGTGTATCTGACTAGGGAAGATGCTATTTCATATACTGTGGTTATAGCTCAGGTTGCAACAGACTCCACTTACTTTTGTTCACAACACTTTATGCAGTTGCGTGGTACATGAAAAGTGCTGCTGCTTAGTATGTAGTATTTGTATGCTGCAATAAGAAAAATCTTTGTTTAAAATAAAAGGGTTTCTCCCTAACCTTCAGGGTTTAGTTTGATCGCTGCAATAGTACAGCTGTAAATGATGCACATGAACGATTCCTATGCATTGTAGGTTTTTTTTTTTTTTTTGGTCTACCATAGAAGTCTCAACTACATCTGTCTAGGGGTTAAGTACTGCACTGTAATAGAAAGTTAGAGGCTCTGTTTTAACTGTATCCAAAATGAAGATAAAATCTTTGTGAAATACTCACCCTGACTGTTTTGGAATTTTACTGAAATTCCAACCCACTCAAAAGATATACTGATTACTTTGTCTCAGTATTTTTCCTATGCTCGACAAACCGGGCAGTTACCTTTTGTCAAGATTGTCATTCCCCCATCGTACCCCAGCAGCGATTTGGAGGTGTTTGAAAATTATACACAGAGCCGCTTTAAAGGAAGATGAATAGTCACTATCGAAGCTCTAAAGCATGGGTCGTCAACCTGGTCCCTACCGCCCACTAGTGGGCGTTTCAGGATTCCTGGTGGGCGGTAGGGATTTGGACAGCTAAATCCCCCGTTTGAGAGAGTGGGTGGCAGGCCCGGACTGGCCCAGCTGGGGCTGGGCTGACCGCCTTAATGATCATTCTGATAAATCCTCCCCTCGGACTGTGCCAGCCTGTCAGTCCGAGGGGAGGAAGGAGGGAGGAGCTGGGGGCTGGTGTGGCTGCCAGCAGCTGCAGGGAGACCTGTCAGTCTCCCTGCACAGTCTGAAATCATTATAGCCGCATACTCCGCCTCCCGCTCAAAGCTCCGCCCCCATGCACGTTACTGGGAAGCTGCCCACCGGACCAAGAGGACACGAAAGGTATTTACTTTTTTACAGCCCCCCTACCCACTATATTGCCCCCTAACCCACTATAGAGCCCCCCTAGCCACCTCACAGCCCCCCTAGCCACTATTCAGCCCCCTACCCACCTCACAGCCCCCTACCCACCTCACAGACCCCCTACCCACTATACAGCCCCCTTACCCACCTCACTGCCCCCCTACCCACTATACTGCCCCCTACCCACCTCACAGCCCCCCTGCCCCCTACCCACTATACCCCCCCTACCCACTATAGAGCCCCCCACCTGCCCCCACTGCCCACCTATGAGCCCCCTACCCACCTCACAGCCCACCACCTACTATGGGGCCCCCTACCCACCTCAGACCCCCCTACCCACTATACTGCCCACTACCCACCTCACAGCCTCCCTACCCACTATACCCCCCTACCCACCTCAGCCCCCCTTCCCACTATACTGCCCCACTATACAGCCCCCCTAGCCACCTCCACAGCCCCCTAGCCACTATTCAGCCCCATACCCACCTCACAGCCCCCCTACCCATCTCACAGCCCCCCTACACCTATAGAGCCCCCCTACCCACTATATTGCAGCCCTACCCACCTCACAGCCCCCCTGCCCCCTACCCACTATACTGCCCCCTACCCACTATAGAGCCCCCCTACCCACCTCACTGCCCCATCCCACTATAGAGCCCCCCTAGCCACTATAGAGCCCCCCTACCCACCTCACAGCCCCCCACCCATTATAGAGCCCCCCTACCAACCTCACAGACCCCCTACCCACTATACATCAGCCTTACTTTTGTTCATTGGAATGTAAAAGAAAAGCATAAAAAAGGAGATAAAAAGGAAAAGATAAAAAAAAAAAAGGAAGGAAGAAAAATAGAAAAAAAGGGGATAAAATAAAGGAGGAGAGTACTTGTAAAAAAAGGAGAACGAAGGAGCAGAGTACTTGTAGCATTGGAGAAAGAAGGAACAGAGTACTTGTAGCATTGGAGAAAGAAAGAGCAGAGTACTTGTAAAAAAGGAGAAAGAAGAAAAAGAAAAAGGAGAAAATTGTTGTTGGCTAATATAATAATAATAATAATAATAATAATAAGTGGGCTACCTAGCTCAGCCTTCCTGCTGGGCATTGCTATAACGAAGGTTAAAAATTAGGGAAAAGGGGGAAAAAAAAGGTGGAGAGTAAAAGGTAATTTAAATTTACTTTATTTTCTCATTATATTTTATAAAGTTAACATTATAAACATGCATAAAGTAGAAATAAAAAGATAAATGTATGTACATTTTTTTTTTATTTTTTTTTTTAAAACACCCTCCTTTCTAAAAAATATTCTGCACTTGCGCGAAAACTGGTGGGCGGTAAGGAAATTTTTCCATCAAGAAAGATGCATTAGTGGGCGGTAGGTAGAAAAAGGTTGACTACCCCTGCTCTAAAGCCTAGAATTTTACTGTAAATGCGGACACTTCTTTTTGTACAAAAAAATATATAAATTAATATTTTTTTTAAATTATTGTCATTTAGCGCCACACAGGTCTGCAGTGCTTTTTATTTTCTTTGCTTATTTGTTTGTTGCAAAATGTCCAGGTTCCCTCAAAAAAATGACCGGGATATGCGAGCCCTTCAAAATTAGACATACGGTATATAAGCATTAAACTCAACCACGTGAATTCTGTTTTTAACCATTTTTACTTTCTTCTACTTTAGGAAATCATTGCTGTTTTTAAACCAAAAAACGAGGAACCTTACGGACAGCTTAACCCGAAATGGACAAAGTGGCTCCAGAAGCTGTGCTGCCCGTGCTGTTTTGGAAGGGACTGTCTAGTTTTAAACCAGGGATATCTATCAGAAGCCGGGGCAAGTCTGGTGGACCAAAAACTAGAGCTTAACATTGTTCCAAGAACTAAGGTAAAATACTACCAATTTGTTGTTTTTATATTCTAAAATATTGTGGTGAGTTAATCGGCTTACAACGTTTGACAATGTTGCATATTTTGGAAAATAATTTTATGACTGTTTTGCCTCAATCATAGACTTCCAATTAGCCTTATCTGTATTTACTTAAAGGAACACTATAGTCACCTAAATTACTTTAGCTAAATAAAGCAGTTTTAGTGTATAGCTCATTCCCCAGCAATTTCACTGCTCAATTCACTGTCATTTAGGAGTTAAATCACTTTGTTTCTGTTTATGCAGCCCTAGCCACACCTCCCCTGGCTATGATTGACAGAGCCTGCATGAAAAACAAACTGGTTTCACTTTAAAACAGATGTAATTTATGTAATTTACCTTAAATAATTGTATCTCAAACTCTAAATTGAACTTTAATCACATACAGGGGGCTCTTGCAGGGCCTAGCAAGCTATTAATATAGCAGGGGATAAGAAAATCTTAATTAAACAGAACTTGCAATAAAGAGGAAGTGTTTATGGAAGGCTGTGCAAGTCACATGCAGAGAGGTGTGACTAGGGTTCATAAACAAAGGAATTAAATCCTAAATGGCAGAGGATTGAGCAGTGAGGCTGCAGGGGCATGTTCTATACACCAAAACTGCTTCATTAAGCTAAAGTTGTTCAGGTGACTATAGTGTCCCTTTAATGCTAAATATTTGTGAAATAAAACTATCTCTAGGGCAGTGAAAATTCAGTCTTGGCTAGAAAAAATCACCCCTTGTAAATGTAGCCTAAACCCTCCAGGCTTACAGTTACAGGTAATCTTTAGACATGGCTAGTAACATAGTGCTTGACATTTCATGAGTCCTTGTGAAGGGATAGATCTAATTGTGCACAGTTAAACAAAATGGTTTTAGACTTTATTTGTTAAATCCTGGAAACAATTAAGGAATGTGACCTGTTGATTCAAGTGGTCTACCCATGCAAGTTTTATTAAAACACTCTGCATTGAATTGCTCAAGGCAGTTGGAAAGTACAGTATCACATGACTTGCTGAACTCATGGGCGCTTACTAATGTAAGCTCGAGGCAGGTTGATGAACAGTCATATGACCCAGACTTCAAGTGCTGTTATATGCTACTGAGAAGATACATTTATTATCCTTAAGGAGAGCCATTAAATCTTGGCATTTATATGTTTAACAAATGTGTTTGCAAGGTCTAGGAGATAACAATAATGAATGTAATGAAATCCATATTGCTTTATTTTGTAATTGAGTGTCTTAGTTCCCTGTCAATGTTATAAACTGTGCTGTTTCTCTCCCAAAGCCCTGTCTGCATATACTGAACTGGATTGTGAGGCCAGTTGCTAAATCCTTCAGAAACATTTAATATGAAATGATACTCACCGTGTGCATTAAAGGTTAATGAAACACATAGGCAAAACACAAATGTTAAATGTGGGTATTTTTCTTCTTTTAGATTAACTTGTTTACATTTTAATGTTTGGTATCCTTCATCGGCACCTGTTTCATGTGGTCTTTCCATATCTAGACCACACATAACTGACAAGATGAGTACCAGACATACACTAGTTCTTCATCCTTTTGGGAAATGCATACAAAATGTTGTATATTTAATCAATATACTGCAGATCAGATGCTTAAACAGTTACTCCAGCCACTATGACCACTTTGGTGATTTGAATGGTCATGGTGGTAGGAGTGAGTATGTATTTGCAGTGATTCATCTTGAAAATTGCACACCCGGAGATATTGTTAATTCTATGCTGGGGGATAGTTGCACCCCGAGCACATGTGACACATAACTTTGTTCAGGTAGCCAATGTCAGTTCTGTGTATTTATTAAAAAAAAAAAAAGTCAAATGTGACGGATGTGAAAATCTGCAAAGGTAGGATTTGTTTTCCCTCCCAGCCATTTACCCACCCACTCTGCATTCCCTCTTACCTCCCTTCATTTAAACAACATTGTTTTAAAAAAAAACAAAAACCTTTCTCATTCCTACTACACCTCCCTCATCGGCCCATGCGCTCTGAGCCAGAGATACGGTTCAATGTGAGATACCTATGATTGGACCATGCGAAGCCCCTGTGATGTTGGATAGTTTGTTAAACATCAGCTCTGGGATCTCTTTCCTGAGCTGCATTCCAGGCAAGTTAAGCTTTGTGGCATATTACACAGAAAAGATCCACCACCTAAGAAGGGTTTGAGCAATCCTTTAATCAAGAAGGGATGCCTCGTTAAGTGTTTTAATAAATTGATTTCTCTTTTGCTGCTTATGAATTCTTCATACATGAGGGTAGGACTCTTCAAGTTATATGTGAATCCTTTGTAATTCTGCCATCCTTTGACTTGTAAAAAGTTGGTACAATTGCTTTCCTTTTATGTGTGGTGGCGTTGTCACGGATACATTAAACTTTACCTGCTTATTTAAACAATGGTTTTGGGACACCCCTCTGTATGTAACCGCGCATGCTGTCATAAATGAATAAAATATATGCATTTTACACTATATTTAGCACTATTTTACGCCATACAAAACCATAAAAGGAAACTATATGGTAAGTTATTAATTAGTGGATCAATTATACTACTGTCTTAATAGCTGTCCTCTCATTATTGTTGGAAATGTCTAGATAATTCTACTTGAGTGACAAGCTCACAGACTATTCTGGATAGGGATCTGCTAGGCACACTGATAAATCAAGTTATACATTCTATTCACTGTTTTGATTGTGTAATGCTGAGTAGCTTTGCCCATTAACTGATACATGCTTATTTAGCAACTGAGGAATTTGCTCTGCAGATAGTGAATCAGTAAATGTATAATGTCTGTCAAATTGGTTAATACTCCAATTAAAACATTACCTTAACACATTTTGAATAATAGAGAATTTTGTGTTTTGAACTGTAACAGATCAATCACTGTAAATGCAAGTGTAGGTTCTTGAATAGTGTGTATGCATAATTCGGTATGGCGTAAATTCCATATTAAACACACAAGTATAGAACTAGGTTCGCTCTGTCATCTTGCATACTGATATTATTAAGGTAGGTCTGAAGAGGAATTAAGGAATTTAATGATTTTATTCCCAGGTTTCTAATATTACCCGTGTTTGTGTGTTTGCAGGTTGTATATCTTTCCAGTGAAACGTTTAATTACAGTGCCATCGACAGAGTGAAATCAAGAGGGAAGAGATTGGCACTGGAAAAAGTACCAAAAGTTGGTCAAAGGTTTAACAGGATTGGATTGCCTCCCAAGGTATGAGAGTCTTTAAAGTAATACTGCGTGAATACAAATTCAGAGTATGTTTTCTGCCAAAGCTGTTTAAGTAATAACAATTAAAGGACCACTACGGGCACCCAGACCACTTCAGCTTAATGAAGTGGTCTGGGTGCCAGGTCTATCTAGGATTAAACCTTTCTGCTGTAAACATAGCAGTTTCACAGAAACTGCTATGTTTACCTATGGGTTAATCCAGCCTCTAGTGGTGGTCTCATTGACAGCCGCTAGAGGCGCTTCCGCGCCTCTAGCTGTGATTTTCACAGTGAGAAGACGCCAGCATCCATAGGAAAGCATTGAGAAGTCCATGACTGGGAAAGGAGGAGGCATTTAGGCGATGACTGGGAAAGGAGGAGAGTCCACAGCGCCGAGGGAGCCTGGTGCTGGAAGAAAGGTAAGGGATTAACCCCTTCCTCACCCTAGAGCCTGGCGGGAGGGGGACCCTAAGGGTGGGGGGTGGAGGGGGGCCTAGAGACCCTATGGTGCGAATGTGAATTCAATTGTTTTCCTGAACATTTTATATGCATATGCACTGAAATTCTTGAGAGAAATGTAATTTAAGATCTATGATTTGTTATTCAATTTTGAAGATTAAACCTTTCATACATCTGTACTCCTGGCATAAAGCTGCACACTACAGCTCTCCAGAGAGTAATATATTTACACATCCACTAGATGTTTCCAAAATGCAAATCAGATAAGTACATAGGTTAATCTTATCTACATAATGGTTGGGATTATGAATGTAAGTGTTTCATTAGGAAAAGTGGTATACTTTTGATACATTAGGTGTGTGGGTTTATGTAGAAAATGTATCCCACTACAAATGTGTACTATGAATCCGTTGTGTCAAAACATTACTATAATGATATAATATTGATATAATTTGTTGATAACAATTTTAAATTTTGTCACAGGCTGTATAAAAATATTTTTTAAACTGCTCTATTCTGTCTGCCATCTTGTATATGGTGTTGTATGCACTGAATTCTACTGAAGGGTTTAAAAAAAAAAAAAAAAGTAAAACTAAATTCAAAGACTTCTCATTAAACTGAATTGGGAAGTCTGATTGGACAGCCACAGAAAGTATGAGCGAGTTAGAAGGGAGAAGCTTGCAAAGGCTGCAGACAAGAGATCTGCAGCTTTTGGAAGCTGTTTTTATACTCCAATGACAAAAAATGCATAATTCAATGAATGCATGGTTACCTTGAGGGTATATCTGTTAAACAGTGAACATTTCTATTTTGGGTAGTGGAGTGTCCTTTTTAATATTAAAATGTCAACATTAAAAACCATAAACAAACTTTGCATATTTACTCTTCTTTTTTTGTTTCAAATTGTAGGTTGGCTCCTTTCAGTTGTTTGTTAAAGGTTACAAGGATGCAGATTATTGGCTACGAAGGTTTGAAGCAGAGCCTCTTCCTGAAAACACTAATCGACAACTTCAGTTACAATTTGAAAGGCTGGTTGTTTTAGACTACATCATCCGAAACACTGGCACGTATTCACAACCGCAACAACATACAGAATAATTTAAGCTTTTACTAGTCAGAAGTTATTAACCCAGGCAATTTTAATTTGTATCAAAATCTGCATCTTCTGCTAGCCTGCCTTTATTTATTTTTTTATTTTGAAAAATATATTTTGATATTTATTGATATGATACAATCTAATTTTTGATATTTTAATATTTGGAAAAGAAAATAAGTTTTTGCAAAAATATTAAAGAATTTGCAAAGCTTATCCAGAAATATTAAATGAAAGCCATTGGATACGTGTGTGTATCTGTGCATCTCACTGACCAGAGCAAGAAGCAAAATTTAAAGCGAAAACTATTTACTGTAAATAGTCATTTTTGTATTTAACTACGGATTACATTTTATGACTTGTTTGTACTTGTGATATGCACATTTGTAAATAAGCAGCACAGTTAATAAAAATAAAATAAATTGATCTGTGTATACCTTTTTCACAATCTACAACAAATATAAATACTTAATCTTAGTAGAAGTCTTCTTCATACATGTTTTGAAAAGTGGAATCCACAGTACAGACACTCAATACTTCACGTGCACACTTGCAATTTTTCACTAAAATGAGATTTGCTGGGAATTCAAATTGATTTTCAAATTGTAGGCCAAAGTATCCAAACTGGAGAAATTCTCCATGTCAATTTTGTTATCAATCTGTCAATTTTGGTCTAAATTGTGAAGTACACTTTGAATTCCCTGCAGTTTTCATTTTATTGAATAACCCTTTGTGAATTTTTTTAATTTTTTTTATTTCACCATTATCACAGGGGACCATATAAAGTCATTGTTTTAAAATAAAGTCCATTTTATATAGCAGAGAATATGAAGACAAAAACAGATTCTTTTAACAGTTTACCCATTTTACACGACAAAACGTTTTCACTTTATACTTCACTGCTAGGTATGGATTTGTCCATATGAGGATATATGTGCTAAGTGCAGTTTTTGGCCCTGCTGGCTGTTAAATATACACATTGTCCATACATATGTGTAGTCTCTTTAACCTATATGCAGTTGACTTTTAACGTGACTTTTTTTTTTTCCCTATCCCCAGACAGAGGCAATGACAATTGGCTTATAAAGTATGACTGTCCAATGGACACTGGAAATGCACGAGTGAGTATAGATATACACATGCTTTGGTAGATATATTTTGATTGAGATATACAAATATGATATGTACTGCAGTAGTGTTTTTAAATTATAGGAGTACCTTGAAACTAGGACAGTTTGGTCACTAGATCTCTATTCTTATCACACTGCATGGGACCGGACTGATATCGCTTAAGCAAAACATTTCAGCCTCTATTTTAAATGTAGGCATTGCCAGCAAAGGGTGAGACTGTCCAAAGATTGTGTGTGTTCGTTATAGACTGTGGGTTCCCTTGCAAAGTTGTACAAAAAAATTAAATCGGAAATACATATATGAGAGGACATTATTTTTATTTATTTATTTTTTTAAATCTTGCCTGATTTAGGAGTCAGACCAAACTTGTTGAACAGATATCAGGTGCCATAATTCTACCAATTATTAATCAGTACTACATGAATCTAACAAAGTACTGTTTCTCTTGTATTACACAAAGTACACATCGCATATAGCACTCGAATGACACTCAAAAGAAAAGGAAACAGGACAGCCTAAATACATACTGTATGTACACTGATCAGACACTACATTAAAACCACCTGCCTAATATAGTGTAGGCCCCTTCCTGCTGCCAAAACAGCTCTGATGCTTCGAGGCATGGACTCCACAAGACCTCTAAACGTGTCCTGTAGTACCTGGCACCAAGACTTTAGCAGCAGATCCTTTAAGTCTTGCAAGTTGTGAGGTGGTGCCTTAATGGATCGGATTTTTTGGTTCCAGCACATCCCACAGATGTGCTATCGGACTGAGATCTGGGGAATTTGGAGGCCATGGCAACACCTTGAACTCTTTGCTATGTTCCACAAGCCATTTCTGAACATTTTGTGCAGTAGTTTTAATGTTTTGGTTGATTAGTGTATATGGCACGTATAAAACATTATACCTACTACCAGATCATCCTAAATCAATGCACACATACTGCATATTCCTGTGCAAGTCTCTGTGCTCTAAATAAATACATTTTAAGTGCTGTTGCATTAGCTGCCTGGTGGAAGGAAATGCTTGGGACTAAGCCAGCAGCTGTACCGAGGCAGTGTGAAACGCCAGTAGCTATCTGCTCTAACCAGCAACAGTATTTGGACATCTACACTGTGATGCATAGATAAGAACCATTCTTTGGGGAGACAATGTCTAATATACAAAAGGTTTGAGCTCAGTAATGCATGTTAAATTTTCTGTTTTGTTGTATTGACTGGTAATTGTTCATCTAAATTAACCTATTAGTCTTGACATGATTTTGAGTTTGTTTTTGATCTACTTGCTTTCCTCAGGACTCCGACTGGGTCTTGGTAAGGGAGCCTGTCATCAAGATCGCTGCTATAGACAATGGTCTTGCTTTCCCACTAAAGCACCCAGACTCATGGAGAGCATGTGAGTTTCTACTGTAATCTGAATAATTCTAGCTTTTCAGTTGTAGCTTTCATTGTATATCCACAGAGAGTTTGGCATCATGTAGACTTGGAATGGTAACACGTTTTACCCATAAATTAACACTTTAGGAAATTTGAAGACACTCGCCCTTTTCAATGCCAGAGGAGTATTTCACCTAAAGGGACATTTTAGGCAGTGATGTGGTTTTGGTGCATATTTGCTGTCCCTCTTTTCAGGCAATGTAAAACATTGCCATGTCAGAGAAACAACAATGTTTAAGTTTTTCCTCATACCACCCGTGTAGTGGTTCCCCCTTTGACGGCAGCAATAGTTTCTTCCTAAAGAAGACCTTTGAAAATCAAAGGTAATTTAAATTTGGAAATATCGTGCTCATGCTACTCATAGAGTATTACTGGATTCAATGTTGCTCTATTAAAAGCATCTGATGGGTACAGTACAGCCATTGCTGCTCGTCCTCCCTCTGTCCTCAGTGCTATAGATTTCCACATTGCTGTTCAATATTTATGATGACTAAAAGAAAAACTACTGATACATTAGTTTGGTTATTATATTGGCACTCACACGTCATTAATCTGTGAATGGACTTGCAAATTGCCAAAAAAGATGCTCAGTTATGTGTTTCGGTGTATATATTTGCAAGTCTCTGCAACTCCCAGCTCTGTAAATAGCTCAAATAGTTTACCGGTAATTAAAAGTAGCCCATTCTGTAACCCATGCCATTACCAAGCTCACAGTTCTCTTGTGGATGGATAAAAAGATGATGTAGTTGTTGTAAAGTGGTGATTGTTGGGATGGAGAAGACCGGGCCTAGCATACATTTTTCGTTTTGAATTTTTTTTTTTTCTTCTTTTGTTTACCTACTTGTGTCAGCACACTTTCTGATAGTATGTTTTGTCCTCAGATCCGTTTTACTGGGCATGGTTACCACAAGCCAAAGTTCCTTTCTCACAAGAAATCAAAGATCTCATCCTCCCAAAAATCTCAGATCCCAATTTTGTTAAAGATTTAGAGGAAGATCTCTATGAACTTTTTAAGGTAAGCTATCTAAAATGGTTACTCCAAGCACCACAACCACTTCAGTGCTTTGATGTGGCCATGTTGTTTGGAGTCTCAATGTACTGCATTTCACTATACTGAGATGCAGAACTTGGCTGACATCAGTTCTGTATATAGATTGCGCCCTCATCAGCACACACGGCATGCTTGTGATGGGCGACCAATAGAGCGCAAAAGGTTTTTATTAGTAATGCTGCAGTGTTCGTTTATTGTTCATTGCCCACTGCGTCCAGTGGATAAACACAAGAACACTTGAGTTTGCACTCAAAATTGAAATTAATTGTAACAAAAAATTAATTTGTAAAAACTCAATCAACTCTGCTATAGTGACTGTATGGATATGAATTACAGCCAGTAGTAGGCGTAGAACACGCTTCCCCAAACTCCGGCCCTCCAGATGTTGCTGAACTACAACTCCCATGATTCTATGAATGAAATAGGCTGAGAATCATGGGAATTGTAGTTCAGCAACATCTGAAGGACCAGAGTTTGGGGAAGCCTGGTGTAGAAAATGCACAATGTGTAAATAGTGCTGTCTCCTATAAACTGCGCTTTTTTCATTTGCAAGGCTGCAGGGGGAACATCTGTGCCCGAAATTACTTAATTATGGTGAAGTGATTTTGGAGTTTAGACTGTCCCTTTAATAACTACTGTTACAAAATTTGTTCCTGATCTGCATATTATTTTGCTTTCATCCAAAAGTTAACATTTGCTTTTAATATTTTTTTTTTTCTGTTGGTGTTTTTTAATTTTTTTTTTTTACATTTTTTTATAATATATATATATATATATATATATATATATACATACATACATACATACATACATACATACATACATACAAACACACTGCATACTGTTTAATTTTGATTGTGTATATAGATTTTTTCTTTTCTCCATAGAAAGATCCTGGGTTCGATAGAGGACAATTTCACAAACAGATTGCAGTTATGAGAGGACAGGTAAATGTTAATTAATTTTGTAATTCTGTTCACAGACTTGAATTGAGCTTGAAGGTCATTCCAAACGCAATTCAAGAGATGAGCAAAAGGTTTCATTACAAATTGCAAACTTCAATATAAAAAGGTACAGCTAACCGATAAGTCTAGCTATCCTTGTAACTCTTTAGATATCCCTGAACTTCATGATTCACTACATACCAGTCTATAGCAGGGCATCATGGGATTTGTACTTAGCCATCTGGAGTGTTACTTTCTGGTAATCCTGACCTGAGCAGTAATCGTGATTTCTGTTATGCCATAAAGTGGTGCAGCTTGCCAGTGGCCTGGGGCTTGTGTGATCGTAAGAAGGAAAATGTTGCAGGAATGAGTTATTATTAAAGGACCACTATAGGCACCCAGACCACTTCAGCTTAATGAAGTGGTCTGGGTGCCAGGTCCATCTAGGTTTAACCCTGCCTGCTGTAAACATAGCAGTTTCAGAGAAACTGCTATGTTTACATATGGGTTAATCCAGCCTCTAGTTGCTGTCTCATTGACAGCCGCTAGAGGCGCTTTTGCGCTTCTCACTTTGATTTTCACAGTGAGAAGATGCCAGCGTCCGTAGGAAAGCATTGAGAATGCTTTCCTATGGACTGAATGCGCGCACGGCTGTTGCGCACATGCGCGTTCAGCCGCTGACGACCGAAGGAGGAGGAGAGTTCCCAGCGCCGACGGAGCCCGGCGCTGGAGAAAGGTAAGTGTTTAACCCCTTCCTCCAACTTCAGCCCGGCGGGAGGGGGGCCATGAGGGTGGGGGCACCTTCAGGGCACCAAAGTGCCAGGAAAACAAACTAGTATAGTGGTCCTTTAACATCCCTCCTATAATACAATTTAATGTAATACACATTTTACACTGCTACCATGTCTAGTTACTTGGATTGTGTTTGTATTTGCATGTGACGCTTATTCCACCACACTATATCCAAGAGGCAAACCAGTAACAGATTGCATAGCATGCTGGGACATTAAAAGTATAGCTAGATTTGGAAGTGTGCATGTATGTGAAACTGTCAAACGGTGAATTCCAGTGAAATGAAATCTAAATTGCTGAACGTAGAATGTCACTTAAGTTGGCAAACTCCAAACTCAATTACATATAGAACATAAATAAGGGAATACACGGGGAGCAGCAAAATGGATACTCTGACCTGGAGGATGAGCAGCAAATATAGAGGAGGGATGTTATTCGGGGTGTGGCTGTAAGGCTCTTTGTTACTTTGTTGCTTTGCTGCTATATGGAAAGTTAGGCAAAATATTAACCTCTCCTGCTTTAAAGTTTGATGATTAGTGCACCAAACATTAACTTGTACAATATTTAGATTTAAAATAAGTGTTTTGTTTGTCATGACTTGTAAAATCTTTCCTATTAACCATTGTACTGCATGAACAAAGGTCAAACAAATGTAAATGTGTTTCTAAAGAGAACACTGCTCCATATAACCGATCAAAAGCATTCCTTTTATTACTTCTCCGTTAGAATTACAATCTACACGGATTACACACGACATTAACTTTGACCCAGCCCTCTAGCCGCCATCACTATTTGGCTTGAGTCAAACTCAGATCTTTTTACTCACCCATTTTTTTTCCTGCTTCCAACACATGAAATTCAACAAGTGACTGTTCACTAGCTGCCTAATATATCCCACCCTTTGACAGCTGCCATTGTAACAATACAATCAATGTTCTCCACTTCACCTGTTGGTTTTAATATTGTGACTGATCAGTGTACACCCAACGATTGAAGAATAAAAAGTCATCCAGAAGATAATAATCCTAATTTTATTCAATACTATATACATATACTATGATTTGTAGTGAATAAAATCCATAGCAAATTTTAGGATAGTGGACTTGACTATTGTCACTGCTTTTTTATTTTAGCCTCATTTTTGATAACCTACAATTCAGTTTAGTGAACCCTGATAGTTTTGCAATGTTTTGGAATAATGAGAGATGTATCAAAACAAAACATGTAGTGCAGATAAAATAAACAAACTTATTCCTGACATTATAGTGTTAACATAGTTATTAGGTATCCTGCCCCCCAGGTGTAAAAAAAAAAAAAATAGGGAGTTTAAACTCTCCTTTTCTGCCATGCAGCGCCGGTCTCACTGCAACTGGCCCAATTCCTTTCTCAGCCAGTTCAATTCCTTTCCATAGGACCTCCATGCAGAGCGTAGAGACGTTGAACATAGGTGCTGCACATTGTGAATCCGTGACACAGGAAGCACCTCTAGTGACCATCTGATTAACGGCAACTATAGGTGTTCCTAGGCAGCAGTGTTTACATTAAAAAGCCTGCAGGGACATGACATAGACACCAGAAACCGTACATTACGCTGTAGTGGTTCTGGTAACTAGTGTCCCTTTAAGGATCAGAATTTGCTGTGCGGTGACATCTAGTGGCTAAATGTCCAACTGCACATGCTTTCATTGACAATTTATGCAGAATATTGCTTTATGAATACATTTTTTTTTTTTAAAGTTAATGTATTCAGATTTCATTTCATTTGCAATTAATTTCTCTACTCTTTAGAATGCGGTTTCTTATTTTTTAAATTTTTTGTTATGGAATATTAATATTACAAAATACTGCTATACTCTATTATTTTTCACCTTCATCGCTTGCTAAAAAGACTCCTTCTGTGTATATTTGTTTAATCAATGATCTTTCATCTGTATTCCAGATCCTAAATTTGGTTCAGGTACTTAAAGATGGGAAGAGTCCTCTGCAACTTGTCCAAACCCCACCAGTTATTGTAGAAACTGCTCGATCACATCAGAAGAGCAGCAGTGAATCATACACACAAAGCTTCCAAAGCAGAAAGCCTTTCTTCTCGTGGTGGTAGTGAAGCAAGTGTATGTTCTAAGGACTCTCACGGTGTTGATGCTACAAAGAAGCTACCTAGTCATTGAACTGCTGGGTGAGATGTTCATGGTGTAGGAATGTCCCAAACAGGAACTTGTGGGGACAGTTAGTCTTGTTTGACTCTGCGTCACAGAATGTATGTCCAGATATTGGATTTGGCGGAAAGCCAGCTTGGGTTAGACTAAACTACATGCCTGTTGTGTTTGGGGAAAACCTACAGGGCTGTAATATTAGATTTTGCAACTAAACCACTTAATTTGCAAAGGGCACTTTAAATGTTAAGCTGACCGATATGAAGCAAATTAACCACCTACCTGCATTCTAGTATTTAATGTCTACTGGAAGCTGATGAATGGCAGCAGCACAAATTGCACTCTATCACCATAAACAAATATTTTCAATATACACTGAAAAAAGGAATCGCTAAACAACTAATTTACTCATGCATGTTAATCATGAGTGAATTCTCAACTATGTAGAAGTATGGAGGAAATGAACATGTGCATGACTTATCACCTCACACATCACTATATCCTGATATATTTCTGAATAGCATGCGTTGGTTGTAGAAAACAAATTTAAAGTCAAATATAGGGAATCTAAACCCTATCCTCCTGTCCTATTTAAAGTGCTAATGTGTATGTGAAATGTACATACACATTAAGACCTGCTTGTTGCTTCAGAATGGTGCTTGTTTCCCAAAGTCCTGTTAAGGGGAAAAACTCAACCCTCAGTGAGGGTTACATTATAATTTTTTTTAAGGTAGGGATATGGACATGTACATTTATTTCTCCATCTAGTATACTACCGCTTTGTGGATTTGCTGTAAATAATGCAACACCATTCTGGATTGTTTTCAGTTAAACAGAAACCTTTAAATGTCAGGTAACATACATGCACTGATCTTTAAATGCATTTAGCATTTGGCCCAATTTGTATTTAATTATCCAAGGCACACAAAGTATTATCTGTAAATCTAGCAACGATTAAACGTTTTATGCCAGCCAAGGATTGGTCTAACTTCAGAATCCTAATTCTTGGACTGCCTATGGGCTTATGAGAGTAGCTTGAGTGCACCAGATTGGGTAATTGTGTTAAGTTTTATAGCAGTATGCTTGCAAACCCATGTGTTAAATAGATATTGATTACTGTCATTGACTTTGTTCCTACTGAAAGCAATTGAGTGACACAACAAAGATTGAGGACAAATGCAGGTGTGCTGGAGTAAACTATCCACCCTTTAAAGCAGGTCATTCAGATCCCTAAATTCATGACATTACCTAACCCAAACAGTTCCCTAATACTATCTTTCCCCCCACTCCTCCTTATTCCCTAATCTTAAGAGCACTTATATGCCAGTGGGTGGTCAGTTAGGCTGCAAGGCCTATGATAAATTTAACCTACAGCTGTTGGGTTACTTATGTGTTCTATTGTATGTCAATATGCTTGCAAAACAGCCCGTTAAATATACTTTCATTTCCTTACCACTAGTATTTGTTAAATGTCTTATTCAGAGCACTATCATACCAATAGCTCTTACATTGTCATATCCATAATCTACACATGCTTGCGTGTGCTTAATCACCTGTCCTGCCTGTCAGTATACCTGCCTCAGATATACTGCCTAGAGTTATAGACAAATCTATGTTCACTAGTCCAGCCACTGATTTCTGTAGAGTAACAGCACTTATCCTTTCCTTGCTTATAGGATAGAACCATTCCCGGTAATGTTTTGGGATTTGCAACTCATTGCACTGCAGAGGACTAATGTACCAAATAGCTGCTAGTGAGGTTAATAAAATGGTTTACATTTCAAACCTCTCTCTTCTTTACTTAGTGAATGCATGACATTCAACCATTTTAACAGATATTGTGTAGTATCTTGGCATACGCTGAATTGCCACATTAACGTACATACTGTTTAAAAAGCATTTTTCTAATTTTATTTTATACATTGTGAACATGGGGAGAGTGGGACTTGCAAGCAATCTGGCTTTGAAATGTGTAAAAGATTGAATGTAAAAAAAAAAAATAATTTTTTTTTTTATTATTTAAATGAAAGATTACGCATGCAAAGTTATTCATACAAATGTATAAGTACATGGATATCCATGTGTATCCTAGTTTAACTTTGGCTCAGTGAGGATGACCATCGTTAAAGGGTTACTTCCATCACCACTTCAGTGATTTGAAGTGGTCACAATGTGTGGAGTCTGTCTGCAGTATTTCACTCTGAAGCACTGCGTATGCTATGTTTTACCTCTCTGCTGCCATAGGTGTAACTCTACCTCTGGCAGTGTATTTGGGTGTAATTGTCCAGACCAGAGCAAGAATTCCGGGCTTCATCTAGTGTCTCCGGGACCACGGTAAAAGGGGTAAACATTACAAAACGGTTTGTAGCATTACAAGGAAATTGGGCCATGATGCTCCCATAAGCATTACAGTAGGATGCTTGGAGTAACCCTCTAAAGAAAGAACGTTGAAACTTAATCCATGTGAAGTTCTTTTTGGCACCTAAAGTCTGGCTTACTGCAGTGAATCAAATAATGCAAAAGGGAACACTTGCATTATCCACCCACCCTTGGGTGATAGTCGTAGGTTTGTTGCAGTGGGCAAACTGCATTGAGTTGAGATCTAGTGTGCGTTCACTTAGCCGCATGTCATGTGCAAGTGCTGGACATGTAAAAATTGCACTCTGAGACCGTTTCAGCATTCCGATTGCACAAAGTCTGTTTTTGGATAAGTGATAAAGTCTAACAAAGAGCACGTCAATGTGTTGGCTCCCAAGGAGCAATAATAAGCCAAGATGTGCACATTAGCATTGACTTATAATACAGTAAGGGGTTAGATCCAGGTAATCTTTTCTTTTAAGTATAATAAAATGTAAAATTTTATTATTTTATTAATTTTTACGATCATACTTTTATTTTTTTTTACTTATTTGATAATCTGGTATGTACTCCATGCTAAACAGAGCTGTTTTGGTCTACTATGCAGCCCCCTTCTTATTTAGATCACGCAAGACTGGATTCCACCATTGAAATCTAAAACTACATAACCTTAAAAAATGATAAGCATTTACTTAGTTAAATATTTCCTTGTGGGAGGAAATTGTCAATGAATTTTGATTAACTGCTTTAGTCAGCTTGAATTGCCTGTATAGTAAAAATCCTCCACGTAACCATGTGTTCGAGGATCTGTTTATTATTATAATAACCCTAGCCTGATAATGTTGTATCGGTATTAAACCAGGAACCACCTGTAGTAGCCCTCCATCTGGTGTACTGTTCCTGTCACCTTCATCCATTGACAGATGGCTTGTTGTGTAACAGCTGGATAGCTGCAGCTGCTGTTTAGCATTTTAAAAACTACTTTCAGTTCAGGTGTCATAGCCTCCCTTTAAATGCAGGGAATTCACATTAAAGAATTCACTGTACGTGTCTGTCAACAGAAAACTATTACAAAAGCTGCATAATTGTAAATGTCTCCGTAGGTGTCTTTTCTTTTTAAGCAAATGCCAATTGGTGATTTCATCATATTCTCTTGTCTTGATGGTCTAACGGACAGTTTTTGTATATTGCCAGCTTGTTTATGATGTGCCATTATTACAAAGCAGTCTCAACGCCTTCCACCTTGTTCTTTAATGCTTTATTTAAACTACTACTATTTTTTGTTTGATGCCATATATACTGTAAATTGCTGTAAAGTAATGTGTATATAATCCCATACAATGAAATGTAAATCAATTGTTAACATGTTAAGATGTAATACATCTGATTTTACTCTGTTCCTTGCGGACTATAAAAGTGTTGTCTATTTCTTTGATGGTGCTGCTATTTAACGCAACATAATTTAGAGATTAATCTAAAGCGTTTGAGATCATTAATTAAGCATATAACCTCTACGGTGTATATATCTATTCTATTTCCTTCCTAACACCACAGTGTTTAATAATTTAGGTTAGCCTCCCCAAACCAGTAAGAGGTTTTTACTTCTTTTTTTTTCTCTTTTTTTTTTTTTTTTTGTTAATTTTTTTTTTTTTTTTAGTTATCTGGATTATACATTTTGATCATTACATTGTATGTTACAGAAAATCGGCACACTCTGTTTACAGGATTCCTAAAGAGAGTTCAAATACTCTCATTTTCTGTATTGGATTGTATACTGTTGGCTCTCATTCTGAACTGTGCTTCACTTTACTGAGCCCACTAGATGTAGGGAGAGGAAGACAAATATGTATTCGTAATGCTTTAGTGTTCCTTTAAACTGCACACAGCTGATTATGGTAAAAGCACAATGTTTCATTTTTCTATATAAAAGTGAAAGTAATATTGAAGTTTGTATTGCTTTCCCACCAAAATATGAGAGCAGTTTTCTTCTTCTTGTACACTTTTAATACCCTTGTTTTTGTTAGCACTGTTTTGCAAAGACACCTTTCCTGATGTGGAGTACATAACCGTGGCATGTGAAGCCGTGCAAATGAAGGCTGAACTGGAGGTGGGTGAGTTTAACTGTTCTTTTTTCCAAGCAGGTGCCACTATCAAATGGCCCTCTTATGTCTGTGTTTTCGGGTTCTGAAAAAGCAAACTCCCAATTGACAGGTCTGCTTAAAATGCAGACAGGTCCAAAAGTAATTCATCTGTAACTGACATTCTGTATTTTTCCTTTGAAAAATGTGTATGTTAAAGGTTCTATTGAAGTATTGAGGAGGAGGAGGAGGAGGATTCCCCAGTCAGTGCCACCGCTTAGATCTGGTGTCATAATAGCTTGCATTTAAAAACAAAAAAATTAATTCACTGTTATAGATTGAATAGCAGTCAGTGTCCTTAAAGCAGGTGTCAGGCCTACAGCCTGTGCTCTGCACAACTGTGCCAGTGCACATTGCCACTCATATCTGGTCTCACAGTAGCTTGCACGCATAGTACCACTAATCCCAACAAAATGACAGGCAGAGGCAGGCCACCCCGCAGGGGCCATCGTGGTCGTGGTGCTGTGATTCCCTTTGGCCCTAGAATAATGCCCAGTTTTCAGAGGCCACGTACCCTGAACTTGAAAAGTTCTGAGGACATAGTTGACTGGCTAACACAGGACACCCAATCTTCTACAGCCTCCGCTCAGAACCTTGACGCACCATCCTCCTCCAGCTTAGCTTCAGGCACCTCTCAAGATACCACTCACCCGCCTGCCGCCACCACCAAAACTAGCACCACAGCCGCTTCAGTTGGTATGTCAGAGGAGTTATTCACACATCCGTTTGAAGAAATGAGTGATGCGCAACCATTATTGCCAGAGGATGTAGATAACAGGGATATGTCTCAGGCAGGCAGCATTACACACATGGACGTACGGTGTGATGATGATGATGATGTTGTACCCGCTGCTGCTTCCTTTGCTGAGTTGTCAGATACAAGTGAAGCGGTTGATGATGACGATGCGTCCATGGATGTCACGTGGGTGCCCGCTCGTCAAGAAGAAGAACAGGGCGAAAGTTCAGATGGGGAGACAGGGAGGAGGAGGAGGACGAGTTGGAAGCAGGGGGAGGTCGTCGCAAGGAGCTAGTGGCACAGTCAGACAGCATGCATCGACACCCGGGGTCAGCCCGACAGCACGCCAATCAACGCATGCTGTGTCCACCACCAGAATGCCGTCATTGCAGAGCTCAGCAGTGTGGAATTTTTTTTGTGTGTCTGCCTCTGACAACAGCGATGCCATTTGCAACCTGTGCCAAAAGAAACTGAGTCGTGGGAAGTCCAACACCCACCTAGGTACAACTGCTTTGCGTAGGCACATGATCTCACATCACAGACGCCTATGGGATCACCACATGAGTACAAGCAGCTCGCCTACTCTAAGCCGCCAGCCTCCTCCTGGTCCAGCATCTTCAGCCACGTCAACCACTGCTGTCCTCCTTGTCCCCTCTCAACCATCCGCCACTCCGCCTCCCGCCTTGAGCAGTTCACGCTCATCTTCCCACAGTCATGTGTCTGTCAAGGACATGTTTGAGCGTAAGAAGACAATGTCAGAAAGTCACCCCCTTGCCCAGCGTCTGACTGCTGGCTTGTCCGAACTATTAGCCCGCCAGCTTTACCATACAAGCTGGTGGAGTCTGAGGCGCTCAAAAAATTTGTAGCTATTGGGACACCGCAGTGGAAGGTA
>OW240922.1:116816861-116875947 GCA_933207985.1 Pelobates cultripes | reverse complement strand
GTACAACGCTTTGTGCATAAGTACACAGGCTTACAGGACGTCCTGAAGCAGGCCAGGAAGGTGTGTGGCCATTTCAGGCGTTCCTACACGGCCATGGCTCACTTTGCCGATATCCAGCGGCGAAACAACATGCCAGTGAGGCGCTTGATTTGCGACAGTCCGACACGTTGGTGTCAATCCATATGTCAAGGTGTCAATATGTCAGGTGTCAATCCATATTGATTGTGATTTAGGAATGTTAGGTGATTTCTGCCCTTTATGGATTAAAACCAGACTCTGTATCAACTGTGTAATTTTCCATGGGAGTTTTGCCATGGATCTCCCTCCGGCATGCCACAGTCCAGGTGTTAGTCCCCTTGAAACAACTTTTCCATCACTATTGTGGCCAGAAAGAGTCCCTGTGTGTTTTAAAATTCGCCTGCCCATTGAAGTCTATGGCGGTTCGCCGATTCGCGAACATTTGCGGAAGTTCGCATTCGCGACATCACTATGTAAAAATAGTTTGTCTGCTCTGGTTACCCATATTCAGAACTGGGGCAGCTCTGAGCCTGTAAATAGACTCCAGGTCTATCTATCTCCAGGTCTATTCTCATGTCAGGGGGTGAGAGCCATGTTATTATTTATTCCATTTGAGCTATGTAATAAAGGTATAAATGTGGTAGGCCTAAGCCTCGAGTCAGTTTGGGGTGATAAAGTGCGTTTCTAGCTATCCTATGACTGGTTTTTGTTTCCATATAAAATTGTCAATTGCATATTGTAGGTTATGGAAATATTTCCTAGTGACCATAAGGAAAGAAAATTAAAATTAGCAGTAATACTTTCATTATTACATTGTCTAACCATTTATCAGGATCCTGAATCAGCATCATAATCCATTTAGAAAAGTTTTCCTGATACAGTCTGGCTGGGCCAGAGGTTAGTGTAATTCCCAAATATTTTATATAAGTCTGGGAGACCTTTTATAATTTGATACTTGGACCCAATGCGCGTTGTGTCCGCAGCTGTCATATGGAAAGGCATCCCCACCGATATCTCCAAATGTATTTTATACCCTGAAATGTTTCTGAACTCTTTTTAGTGGATCCTGCAAGGGGACCATAGAAGCTGTTGTTTTGTTAAGGGTAAGCAGGATATCATTCACGTAGGCAGACTTTAAACTTGTTTGCAACTTTAAAACCAGCTACATCCAGATGGGATCTAATGTTTTGCAGTAGTGGTTCTAGAATCAAAATAAACAGGACCACCCCTGCCTTGTACTGTTGCCTGAGGCATGATGGTCTGGGCCCTAGGCTCCGCATAGAACGCTTTAACCGCTGTGGGGAAGTGCATGCGTTTAACAATTCAAACCAAACAGTCAAAAGCCTTCTCTGGATCCAGTGAGAGGACCAGAATAGGCATGTTCTTAGTTACCGCACACCAAACCAGATTCCCTTCTCATGTTTTCACATAACTGTCTGGCATCTGCTTTGTTCCCTTTCTCATGAAATGTTTGCTTGGTCCACATGAGTGTGTTAGATGTGTGTGCAAAGGTAAGGGTCTTAAGTGTGAATTGAATTGCATTCAATTAAGTTATAACTTCAGTAATTTGTTTAATGTGGGGGGGGGGTTTGCGTGAGAAGTGGTCATAGGGAGTTATTTAATCTCCACATCCATGGCCTGTTTTTTTTTTTTTATATTATGAAACTTGCCTGATATGATTCTGACATGCTATTAGTCCCAAAGGTGTTAAAACTACTGCTAATTTGTTTGTGACAAACTCTCTTTAAACAGACAGTAAGCCAGACCATTTTATCAATGAAACTCCCCATCCTTCCTAAGAAATTACCCAGTGATTGAATAAACTATTCAACTTTCCCCTTTACATAGAGAAATTGGAGGGGTTTCCTTAATCCAGTCTGACATTTAGGTTCACATTTAAATCAGCAGGGCCGATTGTCATGACACAGTAGATCTGATCCTTTTATGTTTCAGGAAACTTTATTTCTGGAATATAGCAATATCATACTGACATGTGGTTGAAGAAAGGGGGGTTGGGGGAATAAAGCATACAGTAACTAACAATCCTGTAACATGAGTCGGACTCTTGTCTCGGATCAGAACTCTTCAGGCAGGCTTTTCAGAGCAAATTGCTAAACAAGTTAGTCACCTTTGCCACCCCTAGAACACCTTTTGAGATTCAGCTCTTTGCAGCCAGATTAGCACCTGTGTTGCCGCGATAAATATCCCCTCATGTGCAGTTGAGCAGCTCAGAGTAAGTAAACTGCAAAATGACTTTAGTCGTGTTCTTCGCTCAAATAAATGCAGATCTTAAAGTCAAAATAGATTCTCCAAATTAGTTATGTGTTCAGTTAGTGAATTGTATATAACGGTGTGCACCTCCACTAAATATGATCACCTCCAATTTTATATTATTATTGTCTTAAGTTACATTTCCTTTCCCACTCCAGAATTATGAGCATTTGCATCTATTTTCCCACAACTGTAGGTTTTACTAAATTAACAATTTAACATTTCATCTCAAAGTTAGAAAGGCAGACACCTAGATATGTTATGCATTATGTTTTGGCAGCTTTAATGTTACACTTGACTTCGAATAAATGAATTTTCCTGGTTTACAAATATTTAAAGTGGAACTATCACAGTCTGGGGACTTTGCAAAGACACACAACAGTGAAATCACAGCCAGGGGTCCAGTGGCCAGGAAAATAGAGAGTACTGCTTACCAGAACCTGTCCCTTGTGGGCACTTCAGAGTCAGGAGCCATCACTGCTGTACGTTTACGCATGCATGAGTGCAGCATTGAGCTCTACGGAGGATTGCACGGGATCCTCCATAGATCAAATTCCCTCCAGCTGTCACAGATGATGTCTGGGGGATTGACACTTCTAGATTATGGTAGCTCCATCCAGTGTCTAGAAGTGGCAGGAGTTTGAAATATACAGAGACCAAAGTAGTCCCTAATTTATTTCAGTATTTCTCATGACTGGGTTGGGATTTCAGTGAAACTCCAACACAGTCTATATTTCATAGAGATTCTACAGTGCCATTTTAATGAATTTGATGTAACGTCAGAGCAAAAACAAACCTGTAATAAAGGGTTAATGCATATAATTTTAATGAATTCAATAACTTAGGTTTTGCACTAAGAATGTACAGGGCTGATATCTTCATTGGTTTTATTTAAAATAATAAGATATTGTGCCTCCAGTAAAAACAAACTTATTGCATTCTCAAGTCCACTTTAATGGAACAGTAAAATAAAAATTCCAGTAGATAGGAATATGTAAGATTTGAGTAGGGATTCACGCAAGACCTAGCCTGAGAAAGAAATGGGAACATTGAGGGGAGGGGATTTAAAAAAAAAAAAAAAAACCCACACACAAACGATATGTTTTTTTTTTCTTCTTCCAATGTCCCATTTCCTCTTTTCTTAAATAGATTTACAGCAGCTATTGTACATCAGTGTAAATAATTGAAATGCAAAGAGCAACAGTCGATGACGCTTTGGTTGCAGAAGATATTCCCATGCTGGTGTTTGCACGCCTCATCTGTTACTTCAGTGTTTTCACGCAGTATTAACTTTTTTTCCTGAAAGGATTTATTTTTCCCCATCTGAAGACTACAGTTATCCAGCAAAGACTCCTCTCCTAACATTTCCAGTGATGACCTAATAACAAAAAATGGAAGCATCATACGATTTCTCTTTTTGCAGCACCCACAGTTTTATTGCAGTTGGTAGCAGCGTGAAGACTTAATATGATGGATGATATTGTAGAGGTCCAGTTCATCGTTTAATTTGGTGCAAATAGTCTGATATTCGCCTCTGAGGCTGATTCCTTAGGTTTTTGGGGTTGCGGCTGGTCATTGCACTTTTCTTATTTCCGCTAGTCTCATTCGCATCCTCGGCAGCAGCTGGCTGATCAGAGTCTTCCTCTGTAGATGTGTTTCCTCTGTGGCCAGTTTCATTAATGCTGTACAGGACGAGAGAGAGAGTGTAAGTAAGTAATTAGGTGTCAAACACTCAAGGAACACATGTGAAAGAACATTTGCGTAGTTATCTTTCACAATCAGCTGTGTCTGTTGGTTTTGAAGGAGCACTCCAAACATTACAGCTATCACGCTAAACTTACATTTATACACAAATAGGTTATAGGTGGTATGAATGAATCAAATGTACCAGCATGGCGACGATACCGCCTATGCCATACAGATTGAGCAAAACCGCTTTTGCTCTCCACTTATGAGTACATCTCCTTTTATTACTTATACCTGTTTTAACAGTGAACACTATATTTTTATTTATACATCTCTGGTGAGAATGTGCTGCTATTTAAACAAATAGTAGGAACCCCATGTACACCTAAGTTTGTGGACTACCCCATTACATGCGCATCACTGAGAGGAAGTAGTAAGCTCAGGAGATTGTGAGTGTACATCCACAAACTTTTTTTATTCTGTTTTGAACATACTACACATATATTTTTTTTGTTCCTATACAATCTGGAATTTCCCCATTGGATCAAGACACCAAGTATACAGTAGTTATCAGCTCCAGAAAACTAAGTGAATTACTTTTTATTTAATTCTCCTGAACTTCAACATACTACACTATATTCTGCACTTTATCCACTTTTCTTTTACATATTCGCCTATCTGAATTTGGATTGGAGGACACCCTTAAGGCGCTGCTATCCTCACTCTTTTCTTCTACATGTATGACTAAAATGCCTTTTAATCTGCACCAAAAGAAAATCGATCCACCCGAGGTGAACCTATGGAGTCGCATTAATTGAATAACTCCAGATGTAAATATCAGACATTTCGATACATTCTAGCCCAGATTAAAAGGCATTTTATTT
Organism: Pelobates cultripes; assembly: GCA_933207985.1. NCBI lineage: Eukaryota > Metazoa > Chordata > Amphibia > Anura > Pelobatidae > Pelobates > Pelobates cultripes. The sequence continues at coordinate 116,871,088 of OW240922.1, read as the reverse complement.
GTCCACATGAGCAGAAAACGCTTTTGTGCACAAGTCTAACTAAACTTCTGTCATAAAAAGGCACAATGGCAAAGTTGACCTCAGTTGGTTTGTTACTTTCATAGTCCGTCAATCGCTTAGGGATTTTCGGGTAACAAGAGTGGTTTAATGGAAACTTAAGCACTGTTTACTCACTAAACTCCACACAGAACTGTAATCAACTGCAATATAAATGGAAACATTTAGACAAACTGATTAAAAACTAACAAACCTCCTCCACTCCAATTCTGCCAAAGTCCCAGCTGGACTATTTTTGTAATCTGATTTGCAATTCACTGCAATTCAGAGTTTAATGGATAACCCTGTAAATGGCATCAGGGGCATTACGAAAACCAATGAGAGGACTGCAAATTTTAGGCCAAAGCTGTGTTGGGAGATTAGCAGAATTTTCTGTTAGGCAATTTTTGCATTTTAGTTTTTTTTTTTTTTTTATTCTAATAAGGAAAAGGAAAATAATAAAGTACAAAAGGTTAAAGAGTAAAGGTGATCATACCAAAGTTTACTAAAATGCTGGACAGATAGTGTTCCAATGCGGTCATTGCTCAGTTTGGGTGCTGGCTGATGGAACCTTTTACTGCTTTTCTTTCGCCGCAGCTTGGTCAATGCATCGGCAATGCGCCTATCCCCAGCATAATTACATATTATCCTAGCTCTTTCCTCCGCACAATCGTCCCCGCTCGTTCGGAAGAGAGTCTGTATCTGAACAAGGTCTATGTCTTTGAAAATATTAGCAGAAGCCTTTTTCCGAGCACGTGGCTCTGGCGTCTGCCACGGAGCTGAAGGTGAGCTTATTACAGAGGCGGGCGTCCCCATGCTGCTTTTCATGCAATCACTGTGACAGCACTGAAAGAGAATGCAAAATGAGAGATGAAAAATACAAACTGGAGGAAAAAAAAGAAACCGCTAAATAGTGTATTGTATGCACCATAATATTCTGCTAAAGTCTACAACAGTATATACAGATGTATTTACTTATCTCAAGAGAAAAGCATTCTGCCAGATCAGAACCTGCCAAGTGAGGCAAAATTGCCAACCCAGGCAGTCATCTTTACTTCTACCAACCATGTGGAAGGCTACAGTTCATTAACCCCATTATCCTGACATTTTCTAATAAACATCAAATTAAAATCCACATGGCAAAATGTTGTTAAAACGATGGAAATGTTTTCTAAATAAACAATTTTAGCTTCAATTTTCCCACTATATACATTAAATTTACTGCATTTTGAAGTTTAGTAAATTATTTTTTTTAACCACTCAGATGTTTTAAATAAGTAAATTTAAGTTTTATTAGGGAACATTATGCAAAGACATGTATTTGCTTTGTATGAATAGAAAACCCAATGCAGCACGAGGAGGTTCAGCTATTAACATTATGCTAGCTGTACTTTGTATTTTATTTTTAGGCCATAAAATAAAATAACGTTAAAACTTGGGGTTATTCGCCAAGTTGAGGTTTTGAACATTCTATGGCTATGTGACCTAGAATTTTAAGTCACCTTGTCAATGCTCTAGAATTCCGCATTGAAGTTTTATTTTCATCTGAGAGATGTTATTGCTGAATTATTTTCTGCTTCTGTGTTTGTGGTTAGATCCTAGGCAACACTGATGACAAAGTGGTCAACAAGCTGCCTTACATAGCCTTAGTGGTTACCAACATTACAATGCTAGAAACAAAATGACGTCAACACAAATAACATAAACAAACAGTGGCACTATGCAAAGTAATAACTGTAATGCCCGTTTAAGTCACAGTTATATAGGTCATTTCCCACAACGCTCCAATCTGGATGGCATGTTTTTAATTCACATGCATCATTTGTGTCACCTTGGCTATTTGCCAGTCACACATTTCCTCTAGATACGTGACGGCCGTGTGAGTCACGTAGTCTACTGCTTTGCCCAGGTTTTCTATATTCACATGCATGGGACAAAAATAAATTAATTGCTACACCCAGATCTTGCTCTTAACAGGGCTACAGATCTTTACAGGATTTGCAAATTGTTTGCCAGTTTAAGTCGGCGATACGGTCAGTTATTCACTGGACTGCAAATTATCAGGAATTCAAAGCAAATTAAGCATTGCGGACCAAAAACAGCCAGTCTGAAAGCAGGACTGACTTTTGAAGGGAACTGAAATTCATATTGAGTTCTTTTTTTTCATAGTTTGCCATAACATTTTAAAATACACATATGTATACCCAAAAATATCTTATGTTTATTCTGGTTGGATTCGATACCTTAGGTTTTATTAACAAAAGGAAAAGCAAATTGTAGACAAAAATATAAACCTTCCCCTATTAAAAAGAAACACATAACAAGCAGCAATAATTTGCAAATCCCTAGCCAGTTCTCCGCACTCTAGTGAATTAGCCAGATTCCAATCAAGACAGCGACTGTACGTAATTTGTGGTTCTAAAGATCTGTAACAGCGCTAACTCAATAGACAGATAAAGCAGCATTCACTGCAGCAAAAAAATGAATGACAGGGGCAGTGAAGCATACCAATGAGCATGGTATAAAGGTAAGGGATGGTGCATTGAAACCTTTAATGCGCAGATCACATATTAAAGCTGCAGGATTGAGACAATGGATTATTCTAAACATAGATCATAAGCGACAACACATGTCACACCAGCTGCTCCACCCATTACTACTACTATAGAGTGTTGTGATTAATTATGTATATAAAAGTAGTTTATTATTATTATTGCCATTTATATAGCGCCAACAGATTCTGTGGTGCTTTAACTATAAAGAGGACAATTACAAAGAACTTACAGGAACGAGAGGTTGGAGAAGACCCTGCTCAAATGAGCTTACATTCTATAGTTTAACTACCCTCTTCAATGATGGACCCCCACTGAGAATTCTAGTGAGCATTAGGTGATGGCAAAATCAAGTAAAGGTTTCAGGAGTTATTATTGCCATTTATATAGCACCAACATATTCCATAGCGCTTTACAATATTATGAGAGGGGGGATGTAACTATAAATAGGACAATTACAAGAAAACTCACAGGAACAATAGGTTGAAGAGTACCCTGCTCAAACAAGCTTACATTCTGTAGGTTAACGGTATGCTGGCCTTGTTTACACTATACCTGCTCCTTAGTGTGATTATTATTATTTTTTATTTTTTTTAGAAGCAATCACCTCCCCATGAAGGTTCTGCACCAGAAGTCTGCTTTCACCTCAGTTCCTCAAATATATTTCTATATCAAGTTAATAGATAACGTAATGTAAATGTGAAGGAGATACACTCCACTAGATTTAAGCAGCCACACCAGTGCTGGGATGCAGACCAGTACAAATGGCATATTGCAGTATTTTGTAACACCTTCCAAAGAACTCACACTTGGTGATGGTGTACAGATTGCAAAACCTGATCTTCATGACAAATATTGTAACATGTACACATAAGCAATAAACTATTGGCTGCATGCTTACTGCTGGCATAGCATCTTGGTACACGAAAACCTTAGCCGACCCCATGGTGAGCAACAGATAAAAAAAAGGAAGCAGATAGCCTCTCCCAAATTAATCTATGCTGACCACATCCACCATGTCTCCCTGCACATATTTCACTAATCCATGATGATGGACAGCACAGTAAATTGCAGCCCTGCACTTTGTAGCAGAATATAATAATTATATATATGGTGTAGATTGGATTAGTCCAGTAGACAAGATGCCAAAATACCAGAGTATTGCACTATGCAATGACACCTTTTTTATTGGACTAACACAATACTTAATATATATTTTAAAAACTTTAACCCCTTAAGGACACATGGTATGTGTGACAGGTCATGATTCCCTTTTATTACAGAACGTTTGGTCCTTAAGGGGTTAAAGTTAGTCCATTAATATAAAATGTATCACATTGCAATACTCCCCCCGCCCGGTACCGACCTGGCTCTGCACGGGGATCAATGCCTCCCTGCTGCCCTGCTCGGTGCCCGCTGGCTGGCTGAGGGTTTCGGGCTGGCCATGCCGCTGCCGATCGTGCCAGGCACACAGTCTCATTCCCATGGAGCCCGCACTCTCCTCCCAGCTCGGGGCTCGCTCAGCCCGCCTGCCCGGCCGGGTCAACGTTCGGAATGGTGACGTCAGCGGCGCGCCTGGGCCAATCAGGCGAGACAGGGGGCGGGGCCTGGAGGGAGTTGGTGGGACACGTGGCCTCGCGGCTCGCTGCCCATTGACGTCACTGTGAGCCGTGCTTGTCCTGGCTCCGGCCCGGATTCCTGTCCTCAGGGAGCAGCAACTGCGCATGTCCCCCCCCTCCCCCACCCAGGGTGCACTAACTATCCCCCCCCTCCCCCACCCAGGGTGCACTAACCTCCCCCCTCCCCCACCCAGGTGCACTAACTATCCCCCTCCCCCCCCTCCCCACCCAGGGTGCACTAACTTCCCCCCTCTCCACCCAGGGTGCACTAACTATCCCCCCTCCCCCACCCAGGGTGCACTACTTCCCCCTCTCCACCCAGGGTGCACTAACTATCCCCCTCCCCACCCAGGGTGCACTAACTTCCCCCTCTCACCCAGGTGCACTAACCCTCCCCCACCCCAACCAGGGTGCACTAATTTAACCTTCCCCACCCAGGGTGCACTAACTTTACCCTCCCCACCCAGGGTGCACTAACTTTACCCTCCCCACCCAGGGTGCACTAACTTTACCCTCCCCACTGCACTGCTTCCCCTCTCCACCCAGGGTGCACTAACCCTCCCCCAACCAGGGTGCACTAACCTCCCCCAACCAGGGTGCACTAAATTTAACCTTCCCCACCCAGGGTGCACTAACTTTCCCCCTCCTCCACCCTCTGTGCACTAACTTTCCCCCTCCTCCACCCCGGCTCCCCATGGTGCACTAACTTCCCCTCTTCCACCCGGCCCCCCTGGGTGCACTAACTTTCCCCTCCTCCACTCTGGCTCCCCAGGGTGCACTAACTTCCCCTCCTCTACTCTGGCTCCCCAGGGTGCACTAACTTCCCCTCCTCTACTCTGGCTCCCCAGGGTGCACTAACTTCCCCTCCTCCACCCGGCCCCCCTGGGTGCACTAACTTTCTATATTTATAGATGGTGAACTCCAGCTACTGTGTAAAGATAAACAGTTCCAATTGTCTCATTTATTGTTAAATTTCAACCCTTTAGAACACAGTACAAAAAATAATATCCGTTAAAGGGACACTATAGTCACCAGAACCACTACAGCTTAATGTAGTCCTTATGGTGAGTATAATTATTCCCTGTAGGCATTTTAATGTAAACGCTGCCATTTCAGAGAAAATGCAGTGTTTACATTGGTGTCTAGTAACAGCTCCAGTGGTAATTCCTCTGAGAGCCACTAGAGGTGCTTCCCATGTCAGTAAAGCACTGGCGTTAAGTGTTTTTACGCTCTGCATGGAGGTGCTGAACGTTACCCATAGAGATGCATCGATTCAATGCATCTCTATTAGGAGATACTGATTGGCAGAGTGATTTGCTGCACATGCACAATAGCTTGTCCTGTGGAAAAGATAAAATTGTCTGAGATCATCAGAAGTGATCTCCACTACGGCGGTGGGATCAGCTGCAGCAAGGGAAAAAAGTAAAGTAAAACTTTAAGAGCGATCTAAGGGGACACAGAATCGAAAAAGCCACCCAAACGCCACACCCAAATGCCCAGGGCAAATGCCTAGTTAGCCTTGCAGCTAACTGACTTGCTGGGCGGCGCTGGCTGATGGGCGGGCGGCTGGCGAGGGAGCTCTTCCCCTAAGCGGTCTGCTCAGCTCCCTTGCGCGCCGCAGAGTGAGGCTGGGAGCCGGAATATGACGTCATCGACCCGGCTCCCAGTCTCACTCTGCGGCGCGCGAGGGAGCTGAGCAGACCGCTCACAGGAAGAGCTCCCTCACCGCCGGCCACTGGACCCACAGGGAGAGAGAGAACCCCACACCCCCCCAGCATTCCCAAAGGTAAGGAGGCTGGGGCAGGGGGGTTAAATTTAAAAAAAAAAGTGTTAATGTGAGTGATTGTGTGTCTGACTGTGTTTGTGTCTGACTGTGTTTGTATCTGACTGTGTTTGTGTGTGTTTAGAAGGTGGGGCGGGGGGCACCTGAGTTTTGTCCTGACTAGGGCAGCACAAAACCAGGATACACCACTGACTTTAGTGTCAATAATACATGTTTTTATAACTGACACCATAGTGTTCCTTTAACTTAGTCATAATTCTAAAAAAAATACACATTTAACAACTGTCTTTCGTAATATGCCCAGAGTGTACATTTTTAATATTAATCTCAAAATTATATCATGGTCTGCAACCCTCTGTCTGTCTATTGTTTTATTATTGTTATAATTATACAAGTAGCACAGGATTCATAATATTTTTTTTTGGGGGTTGGGAAGGGGAATATATTGTATGTAATATGTTGCAAAAGCCACATTTGGTGGCACAGAGCCATATATACTGAAAGGGATACTACTTAAAGAGTTAGTCCAACTACCTTGACCATTTCAGTGAAATTAGGGTAACTCAATTATCTCTCAAATACAAATACAATACCCCAAAAATACAAGAAAAGGAATACAGGAACCCCACAAAAATCATAGCTCTGACCCGAGCGCACAACATATCCAAAAAGTGCTCAGATCGGTTTGTTAGAACAAAATTAGTGTTCGAATAAAGTTTTGACTGACCGTGCTTTCGGGGGTTCCTGTGCAACCACCGATGAACGCTCCCCCTGGCGTAATGGAGTGAATGTTCCCCCCAATCGGTAGATCACATCTCCCGAATGTCATTCGTCTAGATGGTCGGGAAGTTGAATGGGCAGCGGTACACACACCGCCTGGGTTCGCGGACTCGTGTGGCCGAAAATAGTTCCAGGCGTTCGATGGCTATGTACCGCTGCCTGTGTTCGGGAGACACCCAGGGAAAGCACGCAAGTTAATCTGTCAATTTGCTAATTTGTGGTTAACAGCCAGGGGAGGTCTGTGTTCACTGGGGCATAATAAGGGGGATCACACACCAGTCATTCGGGAGATAAACAAGGGTGTACGGACAACTGAACACAAGGGAATGGAGTCTGCTACAGTGTTGTTTAGAGTTTGGTTATTTTCCCTCTGCCAAATTTGAGGAACGCCCAAGTCCAGCCTCATGCGTAAGTAATAAATCTTTCCATTAATTTGGATTGAATTCTATTTAGTGAAAGGTTATAATTTTGGGATGTTACTCAAGAAAGATTATGCTCTGGTTACTCAAGAAATGTGATACTACTTTGGATATAATTGTGAAAGATGAAAGTAGGTTTAAAAAAAAGACAAACCCCAAAAAATCAAAACAAGAAAAACTGCTTTTGGTAATTTTGTATGTTGTAGCAGCTTGACTATCACTATAGCGTGAATCACTGGGAATCCCAAGTGAATATCAAGACCCATTTTCCACATATTTCCAAAAATGTTATTCTATACATAGATATGCTGATATACCATGCCAGCTTTATTGTGGTTGTTCACAGTGAATTCAAAGTGAACTGCAAATTTAAGGGCACAGCAGCCAACCTGAAAGCAGTATAGACATTCTGACCCTAAATTTGTCATTCACTTTAAGTTCTCAAAGGGAAAAAGGCCAAAATGGCTGATTTAGGAAAATTCGACAGCTCAGATACAGGACCAGCGGTACCATAATGTGGTTAAGGCGGCCCCCCAATGTCTGGATGACCATCAGGAGGCGGTGACAAAGCGCTCCACCTACTGCCAGTCACTTCATGTAGGATCTAATCTGTCTGATAGGAAGCTGCTCACTGGGAGCAGCTTTCTGTCAGATCAGGTAGAAGATAAAGAATACCTTCTGCCACGGTCCGTGAGGCCACGGTGCACAAGGAGATAAGCAGACACGCAAGGAAGTAAGGGAAAGATACATATAAAGGGGCTGGGGGGAGAGTAAGAAACACGCAAGAGGGCTGGAGGGAGAGTATGATACATTAAAGCGAGTGTAAGACACAAAGGGGAGATAAGATACATTAAAGGGTGTAAGACATTCCACACCGCCCAACATTTCAACTGGACAAAGGGGAATACTTTAATTTTGGGGTGTGAGGTGTGGCCACTTGGGGTGCTAGGCTGAGAAATTTGATGTGACTTACTAATAACACTTCATACAACTAAAATGTAATTTATACAATTTGACACACAATTCATGTAGTTGAGAGTCACAGTATTGTGAATCTTATTGATGTGGAACTCTGTTATACACAGCAACAATATGGAACTCCGAGAAATGGGGAAATAAGAATGGAAAAGAGAAGGATTTGTACCCAGAATAGGGACTGTTCCTCCAAAAGAGGGGCACTTGGGAGCTGTGCATTCAAAGAGGGCCTTTAAGGACACATGACATGTATGACATGTCACGATTCTTTTTTATTCCAGAAGTTTGGTCCTTAAGGGGTTAAAGTCCTGTAAATTCACAGTTCAGTGAACATTTCATACGTTATACATAATAACGGTCATAAAACAACCTCCTACGCTGTTCAAGGAACACTCAATTGAAAAAAAAGTACATATATATATATATATATATATATATATATATTTATATTTCAAAGTGGCAAGCACATGTCCAATGCTTCTCAAGTGGGGAAGACAGGCTGCCACTTGCTTTAGCTCCGTGGATCTAAGACAAGAGAAGGAAAACCTCCTTGGCTGTCTAGTTGACAGTCGTCAGGTAATGTTTCTCTCTCAAAATAAAAAAGTGCCAATTTCTATTGAAATTTGCGCTTCCTAAAACAATCACAAATGTGATAAGCCCCCTACACACAAAACACTTAAACATGCGTGTGTGCAATGTCCCTTTAAGGAAAAAAAAAAACGAGTTATTTCGACATGTAGAAGTATAACCTTATCTTCATTTATATCACAAAATTGCAGCTGCTTACATCAAAAAGAGCATTGGCAGGAGACGGAAGTTTGCCAGTTTACAACACCGAAACACATCACAGAAAGAAAAATTATAAACTTAGCCACATGAAAAACGTTACTTCCAAGAACAGCAGGTGCAATAAACAGGTAACAGCAGATAATATGCATCTACATCTGACTGTCACGGACAGCTTGTATTCCGCATGCAAAACAAGTCAGCATTTCACTGACTGTGGCATATTAATAGGGCAACTATAGCTAGCCTAGGCACATCATTTTATATATACAGTTTATATCCAGCAACATATATTATAATTGGTAATTATATAGCGCCAGCATAGAGTTTTACAATATTTGGAGAGATGGAAAAATTCTCTAAGTCAGCAATGCTTTACATTCAACTACTCTGGCCTTAATGTTTAAATTCACTATGAATTCCCACTTTCGTAAATAACCCGAATAGATTTAACAGACAGAGGCTGCTGGAGTAGCGAGGTTGTGCCATCATATATCCTCCAAGATATTCACATTCAGTGTCTCACAGAATTCACTGCACTGCCACCAAAGATAACTGGTGTGTGTTATGCATGGCATGGTCACTGGCAAGCATCTTGGTTAGATAGAGCAGTCCACCATGACATATCCCAGTGGCCCTGCCAAGGCCAGGAGAGCATTGACAGCCCAAGCCCCCACCCTGTACACAAACCTACCTGGTGACAGTCTAAAAAAGGCCCTGTACAAGTCCTGGCTGCCCCCTCACTCCTCCATCCCTTCCCATTTTACATTTCAGGAGAATGGTTAATGATAAATTGGTAAATTAACTCCATATTTAACACCCAGGATAACTTCCCAAAACTGCCTTTAATGAGTCAGTTTACTCAAAATACAATTTACCCCTATTTATCTAAACAGGCAAATTATTTAAAATCTTAATTTTTTTTCTTTTCGTTCATTTATAGACCAGGGCATAAATAATGATAAAGAGGACAAATTAGATTCAAAGGAAAGGAAAACAAAACAGGGAGAGGGTGAGCTGCAACCATATTGAGGTATTTGTTAGATTTTTGGAGGTCCGTGATAATTACCTCATGGACCACAGTATTTATAAGTTCAGTGCTCGCACAAAAATCATACAAGCGTTTCCCAATTTGCCCAACATGTGCCAACCTGCTTACAGTTACCAGAAGCCACACACACACACTACAGCCTAATAGGACTCATCATACTTACCCAACATGCTTCCTGGGCATGTTTTGACATCTTTACTAACCAGCCCAGCATGCATTAAATCGTAGGCACTAGTCCAGACCCCTCGCACAGTCAGTTGGTATAACATGCCTAGATGCTGTGGAAATATATCATACATATTAGCTTGTTTGTTCGCCCAGTCACTTTATTGAGCAGTCTTCATGTCTGATACCTCTTGTTTTAAATCTGCTACCTTGTCTCCCACACAGACATGTCCAACACTGCATTAATTTATCGCAATGTAATCTAACTACACGTGCATACTAAATACATAACAGTAACCCATCAGTTAGGTTAAGCCTGTTTCTAATAAGCTTGTTTCTATCTAAAAATGTGCAAACTCTCATGCCAATGTGAAGCCTGTTTGAATCCATATTTACGCTGTTGTGGCGCTTGACAATGAAATGTACCAATCTGCACAACAAAAATAAAAAGTAAAAAAAAATAAAAATATTTATCTACTTGCTCAACACCCCTTTAATATCCTTATATAATTATTCTTTGTATTTAAGGGGACACTCTGCTGCCCAAATAAAAATCACTGTTTAGTATATATACCCCAAATAAAAACACACATGCATTTAATTAGGCATTTTTATTGGAGTATATCTAAAAACAGCTTGGAAAAGCAAAAGATCTCTTGTCTGTAGCCTTTGTGAGCCCTCCCCTTCTAACCCCGCCCAGACTTTCTATGGCTGTCCAATCACAGACTTTCCATATTGTAACGGAGCTTGTTACTCAGCGTGAGTATCTTCCTTCATATCCCTCATTTTCCAGCAGGAAACCTTCAATGATTATAGCAACTCACCCAAACATCAGCCTAGTCTTGATGAAGGATGAAAACAAAAATTTTACATATTTATCCACAGACCTCCGGCAGGGGTCGTTAACTAAAACAATGGAGATCCCACCCAGGCGCCTCGGTGTCCGAGAAATAATATAGACCAGGTATTGCTGATCTGATCAGCCTCCAGACAACAAGGTGCCTTAACAGAATATCCCCAAACACACATCTAAACATCACAAAACCCCACATATGTACTATCCCAATAATACACTGAGATCTGTCACAGGGGGTCCAAGCTACTTCAGATTTGAGTTTCAGCAGGTGGTTTCAAAGTTCATATGCGCTCGGCATTTCCACCGAGTTTCCAAGTTGGTCCTGGTCTGCGCACTGAACCCTCACAACCAATCAGTCTGTTGAAGCCTGGCCTGGGTACACCAGTCTAGGTTTCTCGGTCACCCTGTGCCCCCTATAAGCACAGGGTGACTTAGACATAAGGGGGGACTGTGAAAAAGGAGTCCCCATGAATGTTAGAAGAGGAGTCCCCATGAATCCATCAAAGCCCCCTCTCAAACACAAACCTATGCCCATATGTCCCCATTATCATGGGGCTGCTGTGACATACACACATTAAAATACAACATCTTGAACCCTTTATTTCCAGCCCTGAGCAATTGCTGTCACACCAATGCAGCTCAGTGAGAAGTCTTTGCAAAGCAGGTGCTCTGGGCAATTACCTGGATCTTGAATTTAGCTCCACTTAGCTAAACAACCAGGAATTAAAGGACCACTCCACAGCCATCAAGTGCTTCAGCTTTATGGGTGAGGAGTATCCCGAAATAATGACCGTTTATAAAGGTGTAGAAATCTTTATTTTTATAAATTATTATTGAAACACCCTCCTGGCTGTCAATCAAACAACCAGGGGAGTTTCTTCCTGCTCCCATTATCCAGGGGAGCTAACTAAAGTGGCAGGCATGCTTTATTGCATACATCAGATGTCCAGACCTGAGATCAGTACGCTGCGCATGCATGTATACTGAGCTGAGGGAGCCCTTGGCTGTTTCCCCAGAGAGAGACTGAAAATTTCTTCCAGGGAATAAGAGAAGGGCTTGCAAAGGAAGCAGTTCATATGAACTGCAGCTTTTGCAAACTGTTTTAGGATATACCCCCAATGAATACATTAAAATGCATGAATGTAGTCATTGATGGTGTATCTACTAAACAGTGATTTATTTATTTTTCTAATACGAGCAGTGGAGTGTTCCTTTAACAGAACTGGTTGTTTGATTGACAGCCAGGAACATAACAAGGTCAATTTATAAAAGTTCCAATATTTATTAAAATCTGCAGTTTTTGTAAATTGAAACAAAGAGGAGACACTCTTCACGGTGAAGTGCTCTAGGTGTCTGGGGTTTCCCATTAATTACACCCTGTTGGGTTATTTTTAGTGTCCAATGTCAGAAAATAAAAATTTTAGGGCAACATTTTAGGCACAGATTGAAAACATAGCAGGCTATTTACTAAACAGTGAACTTTGGCCTAAATGTGGTGAAACATTTCAACTAGAATTTCCATTCTTAAATTTACTAACAGGAAATAGTGTTGGAATATGGTCATTTTTGCCAAGTTTTGGCCAAACCCCACAGTTAACTTAAAAAAAAAAAATGATTTGGCACTTGTCTATAGTGGCTTAACCCCTTAAGGACACATGACATGTTTCCCTTTTATTCCAGAAGTTTGGTCCTTAAGGGGTGAAAATGTTAAATTCACTTTGAACTCAATAATCACACTTTAAATTAAAACCCTGTTGGTTATTCTCTGTCTAAACTGTAGGGTTTATCCACTAAGTTATATAGTGAATCAACAACTAAATTGTAAAATTCATACAAAATGTGAATTCTCGACAATTCACACTGTACGGATTCTTTTACTAAAAAGCAAATTAAAATGTCCAAATCCTGGGGGAAGTAACCAAACTCTAACTACAGCCGAGGTGGTGAATTTTACAAAACCAGCCCAAAATCGCTTTAATGTCGAGTTTTGTGAATACCACACCCTTTGTTAATAACATTGTAGGTCTAATTTAATGATGCAGTCTGTTCACTGTGAGTGTATTTTACAAGTCATCTAATATAAAAGAACATGACGTTAAAGGAAAATGAAATGAGGTCAGAATGTGAATACACATTGGCAGTAAGCCTAATTATGGGTGGGAGGAAAAATAAAATTATGTTCTCATGGGAACTGAACAAAAATGAGAAACAAGAAGGGACACTACTTTTTGTTTGTACAAATACTTTAAACCTTCTCTCGTGAAAGTCAATGCTGATTTCGGAGAAATTTTCTCAGTGTCATTATTTTTTCATTTTTCAATTGTTTTTTTTTTTTTTTTGCCCATGCTTACTCCCAAAGCAATCTTTAGAATGACCATTGGGGGCAGACTATCATGCGTCTGTTAAATGTGTTTGAGGTCATGGTAGGTTGTATAGAAAGGGTTATTCACTAACGTGAAATGTTGAGTGAAACCAGATTAGTCAGACTGGATCTATTCTCTGGGCTAGCTTTACTTTAACTTTGACTAGTATTGCCTATAGTTTCAAATTGGGTTTACAGCGATCACTATTTGTTATATTTGCTGCAGCTATACCAACAGCCCCATTAGGGGTGATACATGCACATGTAATGATGTGTCTGAAAGTTGTTATTCCGCCTGATGTCTGTGATGGATTTGGCATAAAGGAATGCTTTGATGAGATTCGTTAATATTCATTCCGACTTTACTAGGTTAACCTTACTTGCCCTTTATGTTTGATCCCGCGATGGTCTGAATTATTCATATAAACATGTTGGGTGTAGGCTGCGATAAACCACAGAAAAACATCTGCTTATGAAAATGTTTTGAATGAATTGTTCTGTATTCTAAATGCAACCTATAACGTTCTCTGTAAAGTCCCAGTCTACAAATCCTCACTAACACACGTATGTTCCCCCGGCTTCTTCTCTTTGCAATATTATTCTTTTTGGAATTCCATTTCTTATCCATTTGTACTAAAACTGGCCAAATTCCTAGTGGAACGGCAAATCTCATAGTTACTAAAGCTCTGGTCAGAATTCAGTTAAACTGACTGAATTTGCAATCATTTGACACCCAAACTCTATACAAAGCACCGCCAGATTTTAAACTGAACGGGATACATCCAGCACGTTTGCAAATTATCATTCGCTTGGTTTTTGCAGGCCAACGATAGTTTGAAGTACTATTTGTCCGCTGGCAATTCAAGGGTTAATTATATGGCGGACTCATAGTGCTAGCTACCCAGACACCAACAAAATAAATAAATATTGGGTTCAAAATGATGCCCCCCCACCCCCATGTTACTGTAAGAGAGGGTTAAAAACTTCCATATGTGGGGGCATATCTACTAAGCAGTGAGCAGCCAGTGGCTCTGAGGAGTTAACGGAAGCAGAAAAAAAACCTCCTTGGTTACCTGATTGCAAGCCACGGCAGTGTTAATGCTATTCATATCAGAACTTTTATAAACTGTCAGGAACCAAAAAATACATACTTAAGCCCTTAAAGGGACACTCCAGGCACCCAGACCACTTCTGCCCATTGGAGTGGTCTGGGTGCCAACTCCCACTACCCTTAACCCTGCAGCTGTAATTAATGCAGTTTTCATATACTTCAATAATTACCTTGCAGGGTTAACTCCTCCTCTAGTGGCTCAATTCCCCATAGGAAAGCATTGAAAGCATGTTCAATGCTTTCCTATGGAGAGGTCTAATGCGCGTGCGCGGCATTGCTGTGCATGCGCATTAGGTCTTCCCCGCCGGCGGCCATGCATGCGTGATCGGTCTCCCCCGCCGACGTCAGAAGCATGGGCGGATCCGAAACCACCGCTGAGGGACATCGGCGGGGGTCTCAGGTAAGTCACTGAATAGGTTTTCACCCCTTCAGCAACATGGGATGGGTGGTGGGAGGGAGAGGGGACCTGCAGTGCCAGGAAAACGATTTGTTTTCCTGACACATGAGTGTCCCTTTAAGGACACAGCTTCAGAAGCTTGTCTTTTGCTTAATGACACAAGCAATTTTTGCATTTTCTTGCTGTTTGCGTTCAACTGCAATTTGCATCTCTCTCGTTTATTGCACCGACACATATACAGGTTTTTTTTTAAAATTCTTTATTTTTGCAGTGCAGGATTGTGTATACATTTTGAATAAACATTATAATGGATAAATCAAGATAAAGCCGTGGTATATCATACAATTTCAGGAAAAATTGTACTGTTTTGTATATATATAAATGACATGGTGGATCTGTATGTGTCAAACTATTATTCAGATGAGCTAATTAGAATTACGTTAATTCTAGTGACAACATTATAGTCGATTTAAGCTATGGTGCCCACCAGGCAGGAGTATTAATCCTACGGTTTGGGTCAGGCTAGGTAACTGGCGGGGTTATATACTGTTTTTTAAAGGACAGAAAGGGCTTTAATTTGATGTAACATTTATTTATATATATATATATATATATAATGTCTCTCTTTGTTCTTTTAATTTTCAAAATGCCGGGTGCACTTTAGCCAATGCCATAAATGATCATATAAATATTGAAAGGCTTGCACTCACGGTCTTGGTTTTCTTTAAAAGATTCTTTTATTTCATCTCTTTAAAATCCGATCAACGTTTCCACCAAACATTTTGTGTGGTTTTTTTTTACAGTTTTTGCAATAATAATGTGTGCAAGGAGTGGAGACTGGGTGAGCATCTAACGGAGGAGGGAAGCGAGTTCCACAGGAACGGTGCAGCCCTCGAGAAATCTTGAAGGCGAGCATCAGAGGTGGGAGTACGGACAGACAATAGACGTAAGTCTTCAGCAGATCGTAAGGGCCTAGACGGGACATACTTGTGTATAAGGGAGGATAGATAGGTGGGAGCAGCATTATGTAGAGATTTGAAAGCAAGAAACAGAATTTTAAATTGAGCTCTATATTTTATAGGAAGCCAATGTAGGGACTGACAGAATCTCTGCTAAATATTGAAGTAAAATTGTCCTTTTCAGTATATACAGTAGAATTTTGAGAGACGGATTTAATTGGCCTATGCTTCAATTTGGGGTATTATAGCAGTTTGACTGTTCAAAAAACCCCCACAAAGGCCTGCCATTTGTAGAAGTAGACACTCCAGGGTATCTCATATGGTGCATATTGTGCCTTAACATGCCCCCAATTTTTTACCAATATATGCCAAAGTATGTGGTAAAAAATAATTTGGGGCATTTTTTACATACGGATTAAATTTTTACTGGGCATTTTGTATATTTCATATGTGCCACTAAGTTAAAACCCCCCAAATTATGCTCAGTTAAGTCTTCTGAGTAAAACAATATGCCCAATGTATGACCTAGACACTATTTTGTGCAGTTACAGTGCTGTAAAAGCGATGTGACAAGTTCAGGTTTTTAAGTGTGAATTTTCATGGAGGGTTTTGATGTATCCATGTCCCACTTTGGAACACTTGAGCAGGCTACATATTACAACTACACCATAAAGGCATACCATTTCTTAAAGAAGACATCCCAGGGTATTTCAAAAGGCATATTTTGAACCTTAGCGTGGGGTCATTTTTCCGCCAGCTTATACCAAGTGTAGTGGTAATAAGCATTCCTGCCTTTTTGACACACAAAGTGAAATTTGCACAGTATATTTTGCAAACCTTATGTGTGCTCTGACTGTATAATACTTCATATGTTTCTCAGCTATGTCGTCTGAGTACAGCGATACCCCCATATGTACCTTTGCCAGGTATAAGTGGACATGGAAGGGGCACATTTGAGACACAGCCATTCCAGTTTTTTTCAAAATTTAAATGTTTACGCTGTGCCCATGCCCCATTTTAGAGTATTTTACCAGGCTATATAATCCAAATACCCCATAAAGCCATACCATTTCTTGAAGAAGACATCCCAGGGTGTTTCAAAAGGCATATTTTGAACCTTAGGGTGGGATCATTTTTCTGCCAGCTTGTACCAAGTGTAGTGGTAATAAGCGTTTTTTCTGCCTTTTTGACACACACAGTGAGTTTGCACAGTATATTTTGCAAACCATATGTGTGCTACGACTGTATAATGTTGCTTAGCTATGTCGTCTGAGTACAGCAATACCCCCGTATGTACCTTTGCCAGGTATATGTGGATATTGAAGGGGCACATTTGACACGCAGCCAGTTTTTTTCTAACTTTGAAGTTTTACGTTGTGTCCATGTTCCATTTTGGAGTAGTTTAGATGGTTGGTTATTGAAACTTCCCCACAAACAAATACTATTTATTAAAGAATACACCCTGGGGTAATTCAAAAGGAGTATTTTGAACCTTAGCGTGGGATCATTTTTTCTCTAGTTTGTTCCAAGTTTAGTGGTAATGAACATTTTTAAATGTATTTTTTTACTTTTTTAAAACTTTTTTTACTTTTTAAAACTAGTTTTTAAACTTTTTTTGCTTACTAAGTTTTTTAAACTTTCCTAAACTTTCTTAAAAACTTTTTTTTTACTGATTTAACATTTTTATAAGCTTTTTTTGCCGTTAACCCATAACTAGCAGTAAGCAGCACTAACAGTAAATTTCCCAATTTCCCATAACTCCCACCCACACCAGCTAGCAAAATATATAATTTTACAATATTTAAATTAATTAATTAAATAAATTGAACCCAGAGGGTTAAAAAAAAAAGTTAATCCTATGGGGTTAAAAAAAAATACTGTGATCTGTATTTTGTTCACTGTATTCAGTGATCAAATGACAGGGAAGGGGTTAATTTTTTATTAAAATGGGTAAAGGGGGTGGGGTTTTAAATGAACGTAATTATTATTAAAGAGGAAACAGGATCATCCCTGATCCGTCTCCCTGCACTTCACACAGAACCCGGAAGTGCAGGGAGGTGGTAGGTAAGTACATGCAGCACATGTGCTCACTCTGACAGCCTGTAAGAGTGAGCACTGCTGCAGGGGCTGCACGATCGGGTGCTACCGGACTGCCTCTAATACAGGGGCAGACCGCAGCACCATTAGCCCCACGATCGCTGCAATCGCGGCGATCTGGGGTTAATTTTAACGTGTAATGGACGAGGTCAATCACCCAGCGTTAAGGGTCTCCCCGCCATGACGGACCTCGTCCGTCACCCGTCCTGTAGGGGTTAAGACACATAAAGCAGTTCAGCAAGCATAAGGTTCACTGAAGTGGTCTGGGTGCACTGTCCCAGGTTTCTTAACCCTGCAGGTCTCTTAACCCTGAAAGGTAATTATTGTAGTTTCTTAAAAGGATTAAGTCCTCCTCTGGTGGCTGTCTACCGAGCTCGTAGACTACTTTTGGTTGTCTAAATGATGCTGGATGTCCTCACGCCATGCATGAGGACTTGCAGCATCACCGGAATCCCCGTAGGAAAGAATTGTTTAATACTTTCCCATCGGGAAATCCTAATGAGAGCACGGATTGGGTGGGGGAGGAGCATGGGCGGATCTGACCCAGCTCCGAGGGACATCGACGCTGGATTCAGGTAAGTGACTGAAGGGGTTTTAACCCCTTCAGCGCCATGGGAGGGGAGCACTGAGGGGAGGAACCTATATAGTGCCAGGAAAACGGCTTTGTTTCCCTAGCACTATAGAATCCCTTGAAACTTCACCCGTTGTTAAGCTTAGGAAAACTACAGAAGACAAAGTCCTGCTTGTCTTATGTAATAGGGGTGAAAAAAAAAAACTGATTTAGAAAAAGAGGAAGAAGAGGGAACTATTTAGAAAAGGTAAGTATGACATGACAGTGGCCATTTAAGTTGTTTTGGGTGTTTGTCTCGCTGATAGAAGCTGTAAATTTTGTTTTCGGAGTGATGATCCCACTACACCGTGTCTGGTGTTTATAATGTCCCTTTAATCATATGATATTAATACACTTTCACACCCTATATTTATATAGTTGCATTCATGTAATTATAAAGAAACGTGTCATATTGAGTAATAACTAAATACTGTATATTCAGCTACCTCTCTGTAAGTCTTATAGAGGACATGTCAAACAAACTGAAAAGACTAAAACGGTTATTTGCGGTTTTAAAACAACTTTAAAATGAATTAATATCAAAATGAATGAATATTATCGATTTCTTTTTAGAACAGGTTTAGAAACATAATGGCGTTCTGCACTTAATCTCTTTTAATGCAGTTTGATAAGTTTTAAACGTTGATTTTGAGCATTGTACTACAATGATATCCAAATCCATATTTTCTTTTGCAGTTCACCTTTTTATTAAATTTCTAGTCATCAAACGAAAGCATACAGTCCAAATATGTCTTCAATTTAGCCTTTCTGGCCAATAAATTAAAATTCACTTTGGATTTACATTGAATTCTTGATAATGCACACTTTGGTTAGTGAATAAATGTAATAGAAAATTGGAACATCAATATTGATATCGGTGGAATGATCCAGCATATTGATTTATATATGACTTTTCTTTGTCATTGCTATTTGTATGAACAGAACTACCCACTTTATATTTAGAAATATACTGACACCTGCTGGGAAATGCAGTGCATTGCATTAGATTTTTGCTCTGAATTGCTTCTGGCGCATTTTTATTTATTTATAAAATATTTTACCAGGATGGATACATTGACATTTCTCTCGTTTTTCAAGTATGTCCTGGGTACATAATACCTGGAACAATACCATTCACTCTGTAAAATGCAAAATGATAAACTGAACTATATCACTTTTAACTCTTAATAACTTCCTGTTAATACCAAGCTCTGTTCACATAAAAAATTACCCATCTATGGCCTCCTGTTCCAGGGCAAATATAAAAGTTGATTGAAAAAAAATCAAGCTTTATCAAGTTCATAAAATCAACAAATGGCCACATATGGGGTAACGAAAAATTACTGAGGTATTTCCCTGCATCTTAAACTAGCCGCTGGACTCAAAGCATTTCAATGATATCTCTACCCTTGGTGTGGTGAGGTATGGGCTAAAAATGAACAGGGAAATGAACCCTTGTGCTTTCATTTACCCCACGGACTGTGGAATGGAGGTTACATAACTAATTAGAAGAGGCCATAGGCTGCCTTTAAACACTAGGCATTTTCTGTCTCCACCCCTATTTATGTATTGTATGACCCAAAGCAGAGGTGGCTCACTAATTATACAATTTAGGCGGCTGCCTAAGGCCTTGCGCTGTCAGTGGCCTTGCGGCCGCCTAAATCTCCTTAGGGCAGACTCACATGTCGGGTCTTCAGTCTATGACCGAGGGCCTGACACAGGAGGGGGCCCGGCGGCTTGCCCATTATGCTGCTGGGTGCGAGGCCCCTCCAGTCAGTCTGCCCTGGGAGGAGAACGCCTTCACACCCTCCTGTCTGCAGCTCCACCAGGTGTGAGCTGCAGACTGAGGTGTCTCGCGATCTCCAGCCTGTCAGAGCGTTCTCACGGGTTACCACGGCAACTCTCTGACTGGCTAGAGATTGTGAGACTTGCCACGTGGTCTGAAGCTCACACTTAGCAGAGCTGCAGACCAGATAGGGAGACCAACGGACTACCAGGGAATCGGTGAAGAAGAAAAAAAAACGGTACCCCTACCCTGTCACAGCCCTTCGCCCCATTTACCCCTGTCACAGCCCTCCACCCCACTCACAGACCCTCTACCCCACTTACCCAAGTCACAGCCCTCCACCCCACTTACCCCATCACAGCCCTCCACCCCACTTACTCAAGTCACAGCCCTCCACCCCACTTACCCCTGTCACAGCCCCTCCACCCCACTTCCCTCTGTCACAGCCATTTAACCCCACTTACCCCTGTCACAGACCTCTACCCCACTTACCCCTGTCACAGCCATTTAACCACACTCTACATCCTGTTACAGACCCTCCACCCCCTACCCTGTCACACCCCCTCCACCCACTTGCCCCTGTCACAGCCCCTCTACACCCTGTCACAGCCCCTCCACCCCTTCTATACCCTGTCACAGCCATCTAACCCCCTCTACATCCTGTCACAGCCCCTCCACTCCACCCACACCCTGTCACAGCGCCTCAAGCCCCCCTATCCCCTTTCACAGCCCCCACACCCCACAGCCCTGCCACAGGGCCTCCCCCTATCCCCTTTCACAGCCCTCTTTTCCAGCCCCAGCCTGTCACAGCCCATCCAGGCCCCCCTTCCCTGTTACAGCCCCTCACCCTCTCACAGCCTACCACCCAGCCCCCTCACCCTTTCACAGCCCTCCCACCCTTTCACAGTCCCCCCACCTGTTACAGCCCCCCACCATGTCACAGCCCCCCTACGACCATACCAAGCTCAGCTGTCCTTGCTTTGCCATACACATTATACGTAAAATTTTAACTCCATCTATAAAGTATTTTGTGTAGTATTTGGAAAGAAATTTTTTTAAAACAGGGGTCACTGTCTACAAAAGTAACTAATTTGTTGAAATTGCTTCTTCTTTCTTATACAATCTCTACAACAATTTGAAGATAATAATGTCTCAGTCTTGAGACATGCACTTGATAAACTGTCAGGGTTTTGCACCGTAGTGTAAAATTATCAGAAATTCAAATGGATTTTTTTTTCCCCAATAGTAGCTCAAATGTAAAAATTCTCCCAGTCAGTTATGTTTTCGGTTTGTCCCACATTTTTAAAAATGAATTTCCAATTTCCAACAATTAAAATTTTAGCGAATAAACCTTCAGTTTTAGATCAACAACAAAGCTGTATCTGATGGTGGCCCCTGTGATACTAGTCAATAGTTCTTTGAGTATGATTTTATAACCTAAACAATTTATAAACTTTATAAAATGACAGTTCTGCTTTGACTTGCTATAAACACAATGAAAACAACCAACAAAGAAGGCTGAACCAGCACCTTTTGACCAATTTCATTTACAGGGGTAACTAGAAGTCTTTAAAATCATTTCATGCCTTGATTGCCACAGAGCTAAAAATCATTTGAGGCCCACACACATCCCCATTGAAGCATGACGAACAGAATTGCTCTGTACATTTCGTCTCTGGGTCCTAAATGAATTAATCGTGTCTCTGCAAACCGCAGAAAACTTGTCTTGACTAAACATACATCTGCTACTCAACGTTTGGCTCATATTTCACCTTCCAACATGCTGTGATTTGCTTAGTAACCTCTTACATTCCTGAAGGTCTATTAAATATGAATGTATATACCGTTTGTGTTTGTATATATCTCCTACTTGACATATGCAGATGATGCATAACAGTAAATTGTGTGTGTAGGTGTAGATAACAGTGTGTGCACTCTGGGTTACAGAACTTATCTGTGGTTTGTGCAACTGAGGATGTTGCTTGTACCTAAAAAATTCAAGGATGTCCTGGTGCCTATTTTAAGCAAAAAGAAAGAAAAATAAGGACATTTGAAATAATGCCCTCCTTATGGAACATTCGAGACGTTTGAGATCTTTTACTCTTTCTTTTTCAAAAAATTAATATATTTTTTTTATCTGTGAAAAGGTTTGCAATGTTTCTCTTATTCATGGGTCTCTTCAATATTCAGTGAATTGTGGTGCCCAATTGACCAACCTTTACTGTCACCCAATGTGCAAGGGGTAGGTTAAAATACATTAATGGGAGTCCAATGGACTACTGATCACAACCAATCCAAAACTAGAAGGCGATTTGACAATCCCCGGTGATTTAAGGGCATATTGCATCCCCAAGGTTTATTGTTTTTGTGACGTTATTGTCATGCCAAGTAAAAGATTTAGCCTTTTTGTAATGCCAAGGAATTATGAATTCCTCTGAATGTTTCAGAATTAGTCTGAGCCTTTCTCTTGGTGGACACATGGTCTGTTTGACTTATATAATCATATTTTAACCCCTCACATACAATGTGTGGGTGAGAAGGATTGCAAGATCCTCCCTTATTCCATCCCATTGTACAGCGCTACGGAATTTGCTGGCGCTATATAAATAATAATACTAGCTGCTCAGAAAAGGAGCTCTATTTTTAGACCTTCACAAACAGTCCTTCAGGTGAGTGAAAGTGGAAGAATATTGAACACAAGCCCAGGGGGTCGTTGAAGCAGTTGTGGTTTGAGTGCTTGGAGTACCCCTTTAAAACATCCCAAAATTATGAAAGAAGTCATTGATTCGAGGCTGAATGTAAACTGGTACTAGAATTGGAATGAAACAATGACAAAGATAATGAAAAACAGTTTATCAGCTTTAATACTTCAGGTATTTACCGCCATAAAACAATTACAAAGTAACTGAAATTGTTGAACACCAACCAATAAATTGCAAATGTTAGTCCAAAGTAATGAAGATGAAAAGCCTGGATTACTTTCATCCAATGACTCCTTGAAGTGTGTCACCTACGGATGGTCTTGCAGCCATCTTCACTATTATTTTGGGCACTTGTTTATACTTCAGTCTTGTCTCCAGTTAGTAAAGCACACACTCAATCGGATTCATGTCTGGTGATTGACCAGTCAAGAATATCCCACTTTAGGCTCCTGAAAACACCCTTGGTTGTTCATTCTATTGTCATAAGATCAAGCACCTACCAACATATTGCGAGGCATTTGTTCAGATGTGGGCACTTGAGATGTTCCCGTACACTTTGCAGAAGATTAAATATATACAGTACCAGGATTGATTTGTAAAGAGCAGTTGTGCTGCAAAGTTCTAAATATTGAGCCGTCACCATGGAACCAATGGAATGTTTTTATCGACTATTTAAAATTTGGAACTTGGCCTTGACTTTGTGTTTATGAACGTGTCTCATGAATGTGCTAGCTGATCATTTAGCAGAGTATGATGTAACTGAAATATTATGCTTTCAATTAAGTAGCAAAGTCTCCTTTTTAAATGTAAAAGCCTAATTTACAAATACATTGATGTAAATAAACATAATTTACTTTGCTAGTTAAACCATGGTAATGCCACAGGATCGTCCTTGGCAAAAAAATTTTTGACAAATTTGTCATGTACATACCTGTACAAAGAAACTACTAAGAGTTAAAGGACCACTATAGTGCCAGGAAAACATACTCGTTTTCCTGGCACTATAGTGCCCTGAGGGTGCCCCCACCCTCAGGGCCCCCCCCCCTTTAGGCTGGATGGAGAGTAAGGGGTTAAACTTACCTCTTTCTCAGCGCTGGGCAGGGAGCTCTCCTCCTCCTCAACTCCCTCTTCTCCTCCTCTTCTGCTGAATGCACATGCATGGCAGGAGCTGCGCGCGCATTCAGCCAGTCCATAGGAAAGCATTCACAATGCTTTCCTATGGACGCTGGCGTCTTCTCACTGTGATTTGCACAGAGAGAAACGCGGAAGCCCTCTAGCGGCTGTCAATGAGACAGCCACTGGAGGCTGGATTAACCCTAACATAAACATAGCAGTTTCTCTGAAACTGCTATGTTTATAGAAAAAAGGGTTAACCCTAGATGGACCAGGCACCCAGACCACCTCATTAAGCTGAAGTGGTCTGGGTGCCTATAGTGGTCCTTTAAGACTTCAAAATCTTGAATTGTCCTAGAGACAGCAAGTTATTTTCTGAGGGAGATATGTTGTATTGAATTCATCAATATGGAAAACACTGCATCTAGCCAGTATAGCCCAAAATTAGCCTAGTAATTTGAATTTCATTTTAAATTTTATTCACACTTTAACAAATAACTCTGCTATGGAAAAAATAGCTAATGTTTTTGAACAACATTGATTTATTATATGAACGCTCCACTATATTCTCAGTTAATGATGTCATAATGTGCAAACAATGTCCTGGACATTGCAGTGGGCTACAAATCTCATAACACACAGCATGTAGAGTTCGATACCAAGGAGTTGCTAACATGCAATTTACAGGCCATTTTTCAGAAATATTAGCTGGGCCAGAAGTTTCTCACTGTTTCCCATGGTAAATCAGAAATATTGATTTGCGTTCCATATACATCTAAAGGAAATACGATCCTTTGGCAAGCAGTGACTGCACTATGTGTCATTTATACCTTGTTATCCTGAACAGATAGTATATTTGGCTGGGGATACTAAGGTGGTCCCTAAAAACAAATTAACACAATGAAACCATCTTCTTTCTATTAATATCTTGCTGGGCTCTGTCTAGGACCTCAACTATGCCATCAGAGTCCCTGGACTTCCTGCCGCTGGACACTGGCTTCACTGTCTTGGATCATGTTCAAAATCCCAAGACACTACAATGTTCTAAAGAATAATTTCAGTAAATAGTCAGATTCTAATAGTCATCAATGGATACATGCACTAAAAGCTATTTTGAATCAGTCCCAGAACATCATTGTGAAACAGGAAATTTGAGAATGACAAAGATTTACTCTGACAAAGATTCCAGTAATCCCTGGTATAGGAGCCAGACAGTATAGCTTTGTGCAGTTTAGACATATGGCTGCCCTCTAGGGTGAATCAAAGTGGGAGGGGGAAGGGGAGAATCGTTTAATTTCCTGGAAACTACTGACTTTAAGGGTTGGGGGTCCTGTAAAATCCATAAGACACAGGTGTTTGTCATTCAGTAAAAAGCACCATCAGTTATATAGTACCCATAGCTGTGTTACTGAGTGAAGATTCAAGCTAGGAATATAAATCAATCCCAGAGTTGGTCTGAAAAGGCATGAAACCAGTATTGATGTACAATTAAAGTATGTGCGGCTGCATATATTGTTTCGTGCTAAAATTCATCAGCTAAAGCCTGCAAGAGCATTGGGGGAGTGTTATGGTACACACCGTTGGCAATTAGCCACTAGCCTTGCCCTGGCATAACTGGATAGAAAATGAAATCACAAAAACACGAAAGTCTGCAAATTGATTTAAATTATATAAGAAAATTAGTGATACACATTTGTTTATGTAAAGCCTCATCCATAAAAATGAATTCCTTTCCTACTTGCTTTCACTGATCAGAGATATATGAATATTTTTGCATATGAATTTGTAAAACATAGTTGCCAACTGTCCCGTATTCTGTGGGTTAGTCCTAATTTTATTCCACTTCTTAGGAGATAAAGATAGCTAGTTGAAAATTCAGTTATTTTCAATATTTAGGGCAATAGCTGATAAAGAAAATTTCAGTTCTCAGTTTGGCTATCAGTTTTCTTTTTTCTTTATTATATTTTCATTTGAGAATTTTGTTCGTCCTGTGTCAATAGGACATGCATGAGTTTTACAACTTGTATAAAGCAAGAGGGGATGAAAGCTTGCTTCCAATACTTTGACATATTAACACATAGAATGTAATATACAGAAACATACCATGACGATACATAATCAAAAAGGGTTTACAACAGGGCTCCCCCTCGTTTTCCCACATCTCATAAAGGGGGTTCTTTTTCTCCGTTTCTTTAGGGGTGCCATGGACGGCAAGTTGGTTCAGGTCAAATAACAGTTTTTATGTAAATTGGGTAATAGTAACTAACAACCCCTGGATGTTGCGCTAAGGTAACATCCCCAGGACATACTTGAAAACCACAGTGATCTGAATGTACCTTTCCTGGTTAAATACTTTGTTATTATTATTATTAGGTAGCGTGCCCACTTTTTCCAGAACCTCTCATACATACATACATACATACACTAAATTTTTTCTTCTTACAGTGCTAGCGGACAGGGTGCTGTATTTGTGCCTATGGGCAAGTGGGATGTAAACCGGGCCTTGACATCAGAAAATCACATTTGATTTAGTGCACAGATCAGCATATAAGCCTAACCACAATCATTTCACACAGAGGTGACTCTAAAATTCATTTTCATTGATCCATGTTCATTATTTTGCAGCCCGAGTTGGATGTAGAGCACATTGTTGCTTATCTGTCTGGGGGAAGATTTAATAGAATCTAATGGATCATAATGGAACAGTATTTAAAGTCAGATGCAATATACTACCTACCTACTGACCCTTTGACTGTAAAAAGTGTATTGATCACTCTCTGACAATCAAAGGGTGGCGGTGGAACACAAAGACGTTTTGTGATTTTTTTTTTGGTTTGTTTTCCTTTTCTTTGTTTAATACATATAGAATTATAAACTCTGTAAATATATATGTCATTTCAGAAAGCAGTGACAATATTAACTAATTAAGGGTTATTCAACAAAGATGTATTTCATTTTGAATTACCAACACAGTTTGTAGGCCTGCTTTGGCCTTATTTCAGAATCCCCACCATACTTCCACTTTAATTAATAATACTGACTGTAGTAGTGCTTTGTAAAGTTTAAAAGATACTTTCTCGAAACAAATCTTGCAAATGTTTACAAATTGCTTACAATGTTTTTTGTTTTTTTTAAATGACTTGTTTAGACAACTACAATTTTCTAAATTAAGCAAAAATTACAGGCACATAAAATGCATTAAAAAATACACATTTGATACAAACCCAAGTGTTAAGGTTTTTTTTTTTCTATAAAAATGAATAGTGTATTCATCCAATATTTAACATTCCTTTATCAAGAGATCACTGTGAAATGAAGCAGTTGGTCTCAAGTAATTCTTTGGCCTTTGTTAGAATGTGTCATACAGGAATCCCTTTGTTGAAAAAAAAGTGTAATTCATTGGAGTCCAGGAAGAAATAGTTATTTGTTCCCAACTGTGAAGAGGAAATATGTCTTCGTTAACTGTAAACAACACTTTGATTTCCTCTGCATTTCTTGCAAAAGAAGTAGATGCATGTGATGGCATAGAGGATGCAGCAAATGCAGGCAAATATAGAAGCTGTTAAGTAAGCTTTAAAGAGGCAGGGCAGCTTATAAGTCTCCAGATTGCAGTATTCATTGTCTTTTGTCTTACTGATCATTATGCCAGCGGCAGCAATGTGCAGGACAGTGGCAAGGGCATCGTAGATGGCATTGGTAAAAACCCAGCGTTCTGCCCCCAGGATTGGCACCAGTTCCTGCTTGTCCAGCAGAGTTAGGAAGTAAATCACAAGGGTTAACAGCCAGAAAAAAACAGCCACAAACAGAGCAAAGTGGATGGAGCCCCCATAGTGGTTAGAAGCTATGGTAATCCAAATGCCAGCTCCACTCACCAGCTGCAGTACCCTCAGCACCCCTGGCAAACTCTTCAGGAATTGCTTATTGGCACTTACAGAACTCCTGGTGCTGTGTGCAGGATGCATGTTAAAACAATAAAGATCTCAATAGAATGTCCAGGAGAATTCAGCAAAGAGGACTTTCTCTGTGAAGGTTCCAGGTGGATAAGAAGGGGTCTTTAAGTTTTTGGGTTGGTTTTTTATGTCCCCTGTAAATGCTGTGTGTAAGGAATCCTCTCCCCTAGACCTTAGTTGGAAAGTTGGGTGTAACCCAAAGCCTCTCCCCCCTGCTCTGACGTCAGCAGACATGCCATTTCCTCTGGGCCCTTTCACATCTGGCTGAGTGCTAACGGTTCCTGAGCCCTGTATACAATGTATCTGTATAGACTGCACTGATTCTCAGCTGCTGCACACAGCTTGTTACACATGTTGCAGACTGTACAGCTAGTAGTATTGATCTTGTTAGTGAAAAGGCATGTTAGTCAAAGACAAACATTTGAGAAATGTAACTTAAAGGGACACTACAGTCACCAGAGCTACTGCAGCTTAATTATTTTTTTTTATTATTAATATAGCACCAGCAAGTTCTGTAGAGCTGTACAATAGGTGGACTAACAGACACGTATTTATAACCAGACGAGTTGGACGCGCAGGAACAGAGGGGTTGAGGGCCCTGCTCAATGAGCTTACCTGCTAGAGGGAGTGGGGTATAGTGACACAAAGGGTAAAAGTAGGGGTTAATGTAGTGGTTCCAGTGAGTACAGCATGTTCCTGCAGGATTTTTAATGTAACCGCTGCCTTTTCACTCAGACCATTGGAGGTGCTTTCTGGGTCAGTTCTGGACATTCAGCATCTCTACTCCACGCTCTGTATGGAGACGCTGAGCGCTCCCCATAGAGATGCATTGATTTATTGAATCTCTATGAGATTATGATTGACGTAGCTCAGAGCTTTGGCCCACATGCGCCATTACTTCGTACTGGAAAGAGGGAGAGCAGGAGTGAAGCCAGTGGCGACGAGACCAGCAAAGTGCTGGGAAAAAAAGTGAGTTTTACATCTTTTTAAAGTAAAGAGAGGGGGACAGTGGCCTAAATGGCAATTTTAAAACCATAGAATCAGGAGTACATGTTTGTATTCCTGACACTATAGTGATCCTTCAACCTTATATAACAGGGTTTGGTCCAGACTGAATCACCGTTATTTCTTAATGTATTACACATAATTATGCAATAAAATATTGTAATAAATAAAGTTATGAAATGAGAAGTGAAAGTGGCCCTTGATGCACTGCTGTCAGAAGCTGCAGATAGTCCAAGATGAGATGCTCCATTCAGTAGTGTTTTTTTCTGATCTTATCCTAAAATAACCTGTTCTGCAGCGGTTTCTGGCATAAGTAGGTTATACCCAACGAGCAATTCCAGTCGCCATAAAGGACGATTGGAACTGCTGAATAAACTGATAGCAGCCATTGTAGGTAGGTTCTACAAAGAATATGGAGAAAATTAACAAAGGCAGCCTGCCTGATTGATAACACTGTTATAAAGGAAGTAATATTCACAAATCACTGTCACATCACTATAAGCCAGTCTAACCAACACTATAGTGTTAGGAATGCATAGAATAAAAAACTAAGAAAATAGTTACTTGCGCACTATCCCAAATCCCTATGCACATGGTTGGAGGAGGGAGTGTGACAGGGCAAGGGGAAGTAAGTGAGACAGAATTGGAGGAGGTTAATATGACAGGGTGTTTTTTTCTGATCTTATCCTATTAAATAACCTGTTCTGCAGCGGATTTCTGGCATAAGTAGGTTATACCCAACGAGCAATTCCAGTCGCCATAAAGGACGATTGGAACTGCTGAATAAACTGATAGCAGCCATTGTAGGTAGGTTCTACAAAGAATATGGAGAAAATTAACAAAGGCAGCCTGCCTGATTGATAACACTGTTATAAAGGAAGTAATATTCACAAATCACTGTCACATCACTATAAGCCAGTCTAACCAACACTATAGTGTTAGGAATGCATAGAATAAAAAACTAAGAAAATAGTTACTTGCGCACTATCCCAAATCCCTATGCACATGGTTGGAGGAGGGAGTGTGACAGGGCAAGGGGAAGTAAGTGAGACAGAATTGTAGGAGGTTAATATGACAGGGTGAGTGTGGCATAGTTGGGGGTGTATCACAGGTTGGGGTGAATGTGTCATGTTTGGAGGAGGCAGTGTGACAAGATTACAGGGGGAGAAAGAGTGAAATGTGAAAGAGTGAGTGTTACGGGGTTTGGGGCGAGTGTGGCACAGTTGGAAGACAGGATTGGAGGGGTTTATGTGGTATGGTGAGTGTGGCAGGGTGAAGGGGGTGAGTGGGACAGACGGACTTCATTATTTGCTAATAGTTCATATTTCCATTTTTCCTTGGAAAAAGGGCCATGCAATTGTATGATTAATATTGCCATTTGAAACCCCATACTAATGATTATTTTACGCACAGCAGAAATTTTGTCAGGCTGTCAGGTTGATCATGATACAAATTAGCGATCGCCTGCTGCGTGTTATTATAGAGAAATGAAATAAATAAAGCCCCCCCCCCCAAAAAAAAAAATAATGCCCTTTACTTTTTTAATATCCTCAATTTTGTCATCTTAGTCAACATTGAAGTAATTTGTAACTGAAGTTGGGGGATTTTAGAGCTAATTAGATATTCATTCTGTCTGACTATTGACAGAGGTGACCTGCCAGTTTTAATATTGCCAGTTTTCTTACTTGTTACAGGCACGATAACTTCTGAAATATGAAGCATAGCCATGGAGAATAAACATGCATATTGGTGGGTACTTTCACTGACTGCAGCATATAAGAGATGTTGCCTTTATCGATGTACACGTCACACTTACATTGGTTGGAAGAAACATGGATTGACCCAGAGCTGATTCATAGCATCCATATTTATACAGGGAGTGCAGAATTATTAGGCAAGTTGTATTTTTGAGGATTAATTTTATTATTGAACAATAACCATGTTCTCAATGAACCCAAAAAACTCATTAATATCAAAGCTGAATATTTTTGGAAGTAGTTTTTAGTTTGTTTTAGTTATAGCTATGTTAGGGGGATATCTGTGTGTGCAGGTGACTATTACTGTGCATAATTATTAGGCAACTTAACAAAAAACAAATATATACCCATTTCAATTATTTATTATTACCAGTGAAACCAATATAACATCTCAACATTCACAAATATACATTTCTGACATTCAAAAACAAAACAAAAACAAACCAGTGACCAATATAGCCACCTTTCTTTGCAAGGACACTCAAAAACCTGCCATCCATGGATTCTGTCAGTGTTTTGATCTGTTCACCATCAACATTGCGTGCAGCAGCAACCACAGCCTCCCAGACACTGTTCAGAGAGGTGTACTGTTTTCCCTCCTTGTAAATCTCACATTTGATGATGGACCACAGGTTCTCAATGGGGTTCAGATCAGGTGAACAAGGCCATGTCATTAGATTTTCTTCTTTTATACCCTTTCTTGCCAGCCACGCTGTGGAGTACTTGGACGCGTGTGATGGAGCATTGTCCTACATGAAAATCATGTTTTTCTTGAAGGATGCAGACTTCTTCCTGTACCACTGCTTGAAGAAGGTGTCTTCCAGGAACTGGCAGTAAGACTGGGAGTTGAGCTTGACTCCATCCTCAACCCGAAAAGGCCCCACAAGCTCATCTTTGATGATACCAGCCCAAACCAGTATTCCACCTCCACCTTGCTGGCGTCTGAGTTGGACTGGAGCTCTCTGCCCTTTACCAATCCAGCCACGGGCCCATCCATCTGGCCCATCAAGACTCACTCTCATTTCATCAGTCCATAAAACCTTAGAAAAATCGGTCTTGAGATATTTCTTGGCCCAGTCTTGACGTTTCAGCTTGTGTGTCTTGTTCAGTGGTGGTCGTCTTTCAGCCTTTCTTACCTTGGCCATGTCTCTGAGTATTGCAGACCTTGTGCTTTTGGGCACTCCAGTGATGTTGCAGCTCTGAAATATGGCCAAACTGGTGGCAAGTGGCATCGTGGCAGCTGCACGCTTGACTTTTCTCAGTTTATGGGCAGTTATTTTGCGCCTTGGTTTTTCCACACGCTTCTTGCGACCCTGTTGACTATTATGAATGAAACGCTTGATTGTTCGATGATCACGCTTCAGAAGCTTTGCAATTTTAAGAGTGCTGCATCCCTCTGCAAGATATCTCACTATTTTTTTACTTTTCTGAGCCTGTCAAGTCCTTCTTTTGACCCATTTTGCCAAAGGAAAGGAAGTTGCCTAATAATTATACACACCTGATATAGGGTGTTGATGTCATTAGACCACACCCCTTCTCATTACTGAGATGCACATCACCTAATATGCTTAATTGGTAGTAGGCTTTCGAGCCTATACAGCTTGGAGTAAGACAACATGCATAAAGAGGATGATGTGGTCAAAATACTCATTTGCCTAATAATTCTGCACTCCCTGTAGAGACTTACTCAGCTCCAAGACTTTGCCAATGGTAAGAGGCCTATTAGTGATTTCTTTAGTACAGTTATGTACTATTACACTAATAATGGCAGTATACACCCCACCATGATTTCATACTGCAATCACACTGCAATCTGTTCTAATCTACACATTTACTAGTTTGTCTGAATACACTACAAATCTAACCAAATGAGTAATCAATATAGGAAAGTGTGTGCAACATTTATTGATATAATATAATGCACAGAGCATTCTGAATACATAACAACTAATGCCAACTTGTTGGCAGACGTAGGGGGCAGTGCTTTATGTGCTGGGCAAGGGAGGGCAGCCTTGTCATTGTTTTTTCAACTGGATCACCAAAATAGAGGTTGCAACTGGGATTCACTGCTTAGGTGGGACCATTTTAAACCCCTCCCATTCCTGACCTTCTATAGACATTTAATTTGTCTACGTTCACCTTCCCACCAACCTTGTGTCAGGATTTCTGTTTGATCCAGCACGTAGAACTGTACAGCACGGATAACAAATAAGTAACGTATTACCGGTCCTTAGAATGGCCGGATTTAACGTACAAAGAATAGTCAAAAATACTAGCCGAGGTCAGGGAACACAGAAAGGGACACAGCGATGAGGAAAGCCAGGAGTCAGGATACCAGAATATAGAGAAGTCAATAAACAAAGCCAAAGTCAAAAACAGGTAGAAAACTATAAACAGGAACGCGCTCTCAGACAACCACAAGGGAAACCACGACAGGGCACTGAGCAGGCTGAGAACTGGGCCTAAATACCCCTCCTTTAGTTCTGATAGGCTGTAACCGGCCTTTGACCCCAAAGTCAGTTACCAGGTTTCATTTGTATAATTGCTGCTCAGCATTAACCCTTCTGTGGATTAGGTTGCTGCTCGGCACAACTTTTCCTGTGTGGACAGTAAATGTCATTAACCACTTTTCTATAAGCGGATGAATACATGAGACCAGATTTCATTTGCACAATTACTGCTCAGCATTAAACCTTCCGTGGATTAGGTTGCTGCTCGGCACAACTTTTCCTGTGTGGACAGTAAATGTCATTAACCACATTTCTATAAGCGGATGAATACGTGACATTACCCCCCACCTGAAGAACGCCCACCGGGCGGACAGGACCAGGCTTGAGAGGAAATTTAGCATGCAAAGCGCGGATCTTACGGCCCGCATGCAGGTCAGGAGCCGAAACCCAAGAACGATCAGCAGGACCGTAACCTTTCCAAACAACCAAGTACTGTAAAGTGCCCCGAGAAAACCTAGAATCCACGATAGAAGATACCTCATACTCTTCCTGACCACCCACCACCACCGGAGGGGGAGGAACACAAGGAACAGTATATCTGAACAGTATATAAGCAGGAAGGGGAATTGGATGTACTTGTCCATCTAGGGACAAATGACTTGGCTTGCAATGAGGTTTCAAAGGTTAAGGAAGTTTTTAGTGTTTTTGCCAATGATATACGGCAGGTTGCTTCCACAGTGTCATTCTCTGAAGTTCTGCCTGTGCATAACACTCAGAACGACAGGCGGATGCGTATTAGGGACTTTAATTTGTGGCTTGGTGAATGGTGTCGGGAGCAAGGATTTGGCTATATTTCTCATGGTAGCTCTGTTTGGAATGGAGATAAGCTGTACAAAAAAGATAGTTTTCATCCTTCTCAAAAGGGAACAAATGTTCCCAGTGAGCAGTTCAGAGGTTTTGCTAGGATGTATTTAAACTAGGAGGGGGGGGCAAAAGGGTGATAAAACATCAATCCAATTGTCCCCCAAAACAAGGACAGAAGGTGCCTGTAGCAAGTGTGTTAAAAAAATGATAAGCTTAGAGTCATGTCTACAATTGCTTGCAGTTTAGGGAATAAAATCCATGAACTTGTGGCAATAATGGCAACTGATAGTGTAGATTTAGTCGCTGTTACTGAGACATGGTATAATGAGAAAAATGACTGGGACATAGCAATACCAGGGTGCTCTTTATATAGGAAAGATAGGGAAGGCAAGAAAGGGGGAGGGGTGGCCTTGTATGTGAAGGATAGTATAAAATCTAGCCTAATAAAAGTTAGTGAGGCAAACATAGAGTCCGTTTGGGTTACGTTAGAATTTGGTAATCACACAGTAACTCATGTAGGTGTGATTTATAGGCCCCCAGGACAAATTGAAGAGTTAGATAATCTACTAGTTGAGGAAATAGCTAAAATGACAATGAAGGGGAAAGTTATCATCATGGGTGACTTTAATCTTCCTGATGTAAATTGGAAAACAAAATTAGCTACTTGTGCCAAGAGCACACATATTCTAAACTCCCTACTGGGATTGTCTCTAAAACAAGTTGTTGAGGAGCCAACTCGTAAAGAGGCCATACTAGATTGTGTTAACAAATGGAGATTTGGTATCAGATGTTACTGTAGGTGAAAGTTTAGGATCCAGTGATCATCAGTCAGTGTGGTTTAATATAAGAACAGTGACTGAGTCACCCCACACAAAAACAAAAGTTTTAGACTTTAGAAAAACAGACTTTTCTAAAATTAGAATATGGGTAGAGGAGTCATTATCAGACTGGAGCAATTTAAATGGAGTCCAAGAAAAATGGGATTATTTAAAAGTTGCACTATTGAAGGCAACAGAAAATTGCATTAGGCTTGTCAGTAAAAGCAAAAATTCAAGAAACCACTGTGGTACTCCGCAGATGTGGCCAAAATAGTTAAAAACAAAAAAGTTAGCATTTAGGAATTATAAAAAAACCCAGAGTGAGGGAGACAAAATGATCTATAAGATTAGGCAGAAAGAGGCTAAGCAAGTTATAAGAGCTTCCAAATCACACACACAAGAGAAAATAGCACAGTCAGTAAAAAAAGGGGATAAAACATTTTTAGATACATAAATGAGAAAAGAAAAGTAAAACAAGGATTAGTTAGATTAAAAACAAAAGAAGGAAGGTATGTAGAAGAGGATAAAGGTCTAGCTGACTGCCTCAATTAATATTTTTGTTCTGTATTTACAGATGAAAATGAAGGAAAGGGACCTCAGTTGAGAAAAAGGATAAATGAGCCATTTATTACACGTGAGTTTACAGAGGAAGAGGTTCTATTTCAACTGTCAAAAGTAAAGACAAATAAGTCAATATGACCTGATGGAATACACCCAAAGCTATTAAAAGAGCTTAGTGGTGTACTAGCAAAACCATTAACAGATTTATTTAACCAATCATTGTTAACAGGAGTAGTCCCAGAAGATTGGAAGTTAGCTAATGTTGTGCCCATTTACAAGAAAGGTAATAAGGAGGAGTCGGGCAACTATAGGCCAGTAAGCCTTACTTCAGTAGTGGGGAAAGTGATGGAAACCATGTTAAAGGATAGGATTGATGAACATCTAAAAACACATGGATTTCAAGATCAGAGACAACATGGGTTTACTTCAGGGAGATCATGCCAAACCAATCTTATTGATTTTTTTTGATTGGGTAACTAAAATTATAGATCAGGGTGGTGCAGTAGACATTGCTTACCTAGATTTCAGTAAGGCTTTGACACTGTTGCACATAGAAGGCTTATCAATAAACTGCAATCTTTAAGTTTGGATTCCAATATTGTTGAATGGGTAAGGCAGTGGCTGAGTGACAGGCAACAGAGGGTTGTAGTTAATGGAATATATTTGAAGCTTGGACTTGTCACCAGTGGGTACCTCAGGGATCTGTACTTGGACCCATTCTCTTTAATATTTTTATTAGTGATATTGCAGAAGGTCTTGATGGTAAGGTATGTCTTTTGCTGATGATACTAAGATATGTAACAGGGTTGATGTTCCAGGAGGGATAAGCCAAATGGCAAATGATTTAGGTAAACTAGAAAATGGTCAGAATTGTGGCAACTGACATTTAATGTGGATAAGTGCAAGATAATGCATCTTGGATGTTAAAACCCAAGGGCAGAGTACAGAATATTTGATAGAGTCCTAACCTCAACATATGAGGAAAGGGATTTAGGGGTGATTATTTCTGATGACTTAAAGGTAGGCAGACAATGTAATAGAGCAGCAGGAAATACTAGCAGAATGCTTGGTTGTATAGGAGAGGTATTAGCAGTAGAAAGAGGGAAGTGCTCATGCCATTGTACAGAACACTGGTGAGACCTCACTTGGAGTATTGTACACAGTACTGGAGACCTTATCTTCAGAAGGATATTGATACCTTAGAGAGGTTCAGAGAAGGGCTACTAAACTGGTTCATGGATTGCGGGATAAAACTTACCAGGAAAGGTTAAAGGATCTTAACATGTATAGCTTGGAGGAAAGACGAGACAGGGGGGATATGATAGAAACATTTAAATATATAAAGGGAATCAACACAGTAAAGGAGGAGACTATATTTAAAAAGAAGAAAAACTACCACAACAAGAGGACATAGTCTTAAATTAGAGGGACAAAGGTTTAAAAATAATATCAGGAAGTATTACTTTACTGAGAGGGTAGTGGATGCATGAATAGCCTTCCAGCTGAAGTGGTAGAGGTTAACACAGTAAAGGAGTTTAAGCATGCATGGGATAGGCATAAGGCTATCCTAACTATAAGATAAGGCTAGCGACTAATGAAAGTTTTTAGAAAATTGGGCAGACTAGATGGGCCGAATGGTTCTTATCTGCCGTCACATTCTATGTTTCTATGTTTCTATGTTTCTATTGCAGACAAGAGGTTTGAGTAAGGACACATGAAAAGTGTTGGGAATCCTTAAAGATGCAGGAAGAGCCAGAGAGTAAGACACTGGATTGATCCTACGAAGCACTCTATAGGGACCAAGGAATCTGGGGGCAAACTTCATGCTAGGGACCTTAAGCTTGATGTTGCGAGATGACAACCAAACCCGGTCCCCCACTTGGTTGGCACTCCTACGCTTATCAGCAAAATGTTTGAAGCGTTCAGCAGCAGCCCCTAGAGCAGTTTGAACCTTAACCCAGGTATCCCGAATGGAGGCCAGATGCTCATCCAGAGCAGGAATGGCATTATCAGAAAATACCGCAGGGAGAACCATAGGATGCCTACCATTATTGACAAAAAATGGACTGTGCCCAGAGGAGTCATGAACAGCATTGTTTCTAGCGAACTCGGCCCACGGGAGTAGTTCGGACCAATTGTCTTGTGTGCTATTAATAAAACAACGCAAATAAACTTCTAATGACTGGTTAGCCCTCTCAGCCGTACCATTGGTCTGTGGATGGTAGGAGGAGGAGAAGGAGAGATCAATCCCCAATTGTTTACTGAACGCCCTCCAGAACCTGGACACAAACTGAGAGCCCCTATCGGACACAATATTGTGGGGGATGCCATGCAAACGGACAATTTCACATATGAAAATTAGGACCAAATCTTGCGAAGATGGCAACTTCTTGAGAGGAATGAAGTGAGCCATCTTAGAAAAATCGGTCTACAACCATGAGAATAGTAGTGAACCCAGCAGAGCTAGGAAGCTCAACAATAAAGTCCATGGATAAGTGGGACCATGGAATCTCAGGAACAGGAAGAGGCTGCAACAGGCCACAAGGAAGTGTATGAGTCACCTTAGAAACTGCACACACAGAACATGCCTGCACATACTCCTTAACATCTTTCCTGAGTGAATCCCACCAAAATGATCTAGTGATCGCGGCAGTGGACTTATTGATGCCCGGGTGTCCAGCAGTTATATTGTCATGGAACACTTTCATGATATTAACCCTTTCACATAGGGGAACGAACAGTTTATCACACGGTTTACCACTGGGCGCTTGAGGCTGGGCCTCCAGTATGGTGCCAAGCAGTGGAGAAGACAGTGAGAGGACAGTAGTGGCAATAATACACTCTGGTGGAATAATAGGAGATGTCACCTGTTCCAGAGCTGACTCATTATCAAATTGCCTGGACAAGGCATCAGCCTTGGTATTTTTAGAACCAGGTCTATAAGTAATGAAAAAGTTAAAACGTGAAAGAATAGTGACCATCTAGCCTGTCTGGAAGACAAACGTTTGGCATCCCCTATATATGCCAGATTTTTGTGGTCGGTTATGATCAACAGGGGGTCCTTGGAACCCTCCAAAAGATGTCGCCACTCCTTGAGGGCAAGAATAATGGCCAACAGTTCTCTATTGCCAATATCATAGTTGCGCTCAGCAGGAGACATCTTTCTGGAGAAGTAGCCACAAGGATGCAATGGTGTTCCCTGGCTTTCTCTCTGAGAGAGAACAGCCCCTACCCCTGTCTCGGATGCATCAACCTCCAATATAAAAGGTTTACTGGTGTCGGGATGTTTTAGTATGTCCGCAGAGGCAAATCTTTGTTTAAGAGTCTCAAAAGCATTCACAGCCTCTTTGGACCATACCGTGCTACTAACCCCTTTGCGAGTCATATTTGTGATTGGGGCTATTACAGAAGAAAATCCCTTGATGAATCTTCTGTAATAGTTGGCAAAACCAATAAACCTTTGAATGGCTTTTAAACCAGAGGGTAATGGCCAGTGTAGTACAGCCTCTAGTTTTTAGGATCCATTTGAAATCCCGATGCAGAGATGTTGTAACCCAAAAAGTGGACTTCAGGCTGGTCAAATATGCACTTTTCTAATTTACAATAAAGTTTATTTTTCAACAACGTCTGCAGAACCTGTTTCACATGGGAGTGGTGAGTTTGAAGATCAGGGAATACACCAAAATATCGTCCAAATAAACCAAGACAAATGAGTAAATGAATTCCCTGAGTACATCATTTATAAAGTCTTGGAATACGGCCGGGGCGTTGCATAACCCAAATGGCATTACCAGATATTCATAGTGTCCACTACGGGTATTAAATGCCGTCTTCCACTCATGATTCTCTTTAATTCTAACCAAATTGTAAGCGCTCCTAAGGTCAAGCTTAGTAAATACTTTAGCTCCCTGAAGTCTATCGAACAATTCGGAAATGAGTGGGATAGGGTATGCATTTTTTACAGTGATTTTATTAAGTGCCCTGTAGTCTATGCAAGGGCGTAACTCACCACCCTTTTTCTCAACAAAAAAGAATCCTGCACCAGCTGGTGAGGATGACTTTCTTATGTGCCCTTTGCTCAAGGATTCTTTGATGTATTCCTCCATTATTTTACTCTCCTGGGGAGATAAGGCATAAACTGCCCCCTTAGGTGGCATAGCACCTGGAAACAGGTTAATGGCACAGTCATATGCTCTGTGGGGAGGCAATACATCAGATTGAGCCTTGTTAAACACCTCCTGAAGTTCTCGGTATTGTATGGGAACTCCAGGAGTTTGGGGAGTGGTAGTGGGAAGGTCAATAGTATCCAATCTCTTTAGTACTGGTTTTATACATCTCCCCATACACTCTTTACCCCATTCTTATATCTCCCCATTAGCCCAGTCAATATAGGGATTGTGCTTACTCAGCCACGGAAACCCTAATATGATAGGACATGATGGAGAAGTAATAACCTGAAACGCCATCTCCTCCCTATGGGAGGCCCCAATGGAGAGCGTAATAGGGACAGTTTTGTGGGTTATAAGCGGTTGTGTGAGTGGTCTACCATCAATAGCCTCTACAGCTAGCGGCGTAGGTCTCTCCCTGACTGGTATCTCATTACCCCTAATAAACTGGACATCAATAAAATTTCCAGCAGCACCTGAGTCCATTAGGGCACTGCAAGAAAACTTCTTGTTATCAAGGGAAATAGATACCTCAAGGAGGAATCTACTTTTGTTTTTGTTAGAGGACAACTCCATCACACCTAAGATCTGTCCCCTTAAGGTTCTTAGGTGCGGAAGTTTTCCGGACGCACTGGACAATTAGTTATCATATGTCCCTTTCTACCGCAATATAGGCATAACCCCTCCCTTCTCCTATACTGTTTGTCAGCCTCTGACAGTCTAGTGACCCCCAACTGCATAGGTTCGGGTTCGGACTGTACAGGGAGGTTAGACAAAACAGGTTTAGAGAATTGAGGTGCTAGGGACATAGCCGTACGTCTGGTCTTGCTTCTGGTGACTTCTCTGAGTCTTAACCTATTATCAATACGCATGACAAACCTAATAAATTCGTTATCTCATCTAGTATAGTCTCTGAGAGACCCTTTTTGAATGCTGAGATTAACCCATTGTTAGTCCAGTCTACCTCGGAAGCTAAGGTACGGAATTCAATAGCATAATCCGAGATAGACCGGTTACCTTGTCTGATGTGCATTAGGGCAGTGGAGGCGTCATCCTCTCTACCCAATGGCTCAAACGTGAGCTTGAATTCGGCAAGGAATTCCTGGTAATTATGAGCTATGCTCCGATTACTCTCCCACAATGGATTAGCCCAGGCAAGGGCCTTGCCCTTTAATTGATTCATTAGATAACCAATTCTTGCTCTGTCCGTGGGGAATGACCCTGGTGAGGCCTCAAAATGGTACTCCACCTGATTAAGAAAACCCCTGCATTCCTGGATATTGCCATCAAACTGTAGGGATGGTGATAAGGAGATGCTAGGAGTCATATTAACAGTGGGTGGAGGTACACAGGGTAGAGGTGCTATAGGAGGAGACGCTGCAGGCTGCAGATGCTCCGTTCTAGCGAGAAGCGTACTTAAAGCCTGAGTGAATTGATCCATGCGGTGATCATTCTCATCTAATTTCCTCTCGCAAGCAGCTATGTGCTGACACAGTTCTACAGGATCTATGGCCATGTCGTAATGTCAGGATTACTGTTTGATCCAGCACGT
The DNA here is from genome assembly GCA_933207985.1 of Pelobates cultripes. Lineage (NCBI taxonomy): Eukaryota > Metazoa > Chordata > Amphibia > Anura > Pelobatidae > Pelobates > Pelobates cultripes. The sequence continues at coordinate 116,829,806 of OW240922.1, read as the reverse complement.
AGAACTGTACAGCACGGATGACAAATAAGTAACGTATTACCGGTCCTTAGAATGGCCGGATTTAACGTACAAAGAATAGTCAAAAATACTAGCCGAGGTCAGGGAACACAGAAAGGGACACAGCGATGAGGAAAGCCAGGAGTCAGGATACCAGAATATGGAGAAGTCAATAAACAAAGCCAAAGTAAAAAACCAGGTAGAAAACTATAAACAGGAACGCGCTCTCGGACAACCACAAGGAAAACCACGACAGGGCACTGAGCAGGCTGAGAACTGGGCCTTAATACCCCTCCTTTTTTTCTGATAGGCTGTAACCGGCCTTTGACCCCAAAGTCAGTTACCAGGTTTCATTTGCATAATTGCTGCTCAGCATTAACCCTTCTGTGGATTAGGTTGCTGCTCGGCACAACTTTTCCTGTGTGGACAGTAAATGTCATTAACCACTTTTCTATAAGCGGATGAATACATGAGACCAGGTTTCATTTGCACAATTACTGCTCAGCATTAAACCTTCTGTGGATTAGGTTGCTGCTCGGCACAACTTTTCCTGTGTGGACAGTAAATGTCATTAACCACATTTCTATAAGCGGATGAATACGTGACACCTTGGCCCTCTCTTTTTTGACAATATTAATTTCTAACAATTCTTTGTTTGCCAACAACTGGTGTTTCAACAGGTGGAGAGTCAAGGGTTGACATTCCAGTTGCTCAATCAATGTCACTGAGCTATAACTCATTGGAATTCTTGATCAGAGTTGGCCAAGGATCATTTGGGGTAAAAATCAATGACAGCTTGAGGTCTATTTGCTGGTTACCTCTCTGCCTAAACACCACTTTCACAAATGGGTTCTTATTTTCTACTCCTTTGACCTGGACTGAATTATTATCATTTTACGGACTTGAAAGCTTGCCTTACTCTAAGAAGTAATTATTTTCAACTACATATACTGTGCTTTATTTAGTTCAAGAACATTTATCACATTGTCATTTTATGAAGCAGAATTTCCATGTGACCAAAGAGCTGGCAATTCTTTACCCACCATTCATCTTTAAAGAGACCCTTGTCAGTATAAACTTCATCAACAGTGACACTGAAAGATGTTGACTAGTGTTTAATGAAGTAAAGCAGCTTTGGATAGATAGTGCATTTTTCTTTCCAACGCCGGTTCCCCCTTGTGTATCACTGTACGTGAAATGGATTTTGAGAAAATGGCTTTTTAATGTATGAATGAAAAGCTTTCTATAATTTATGAGATGGGGAAACGACTGCCCTGCTCATGCGGAGTGTGTTAGTTTCGCTAGCTAGGAATTGCAGAGACGTTAAGCTAATGGTGATTATAAATGACACTGAAAGCTTAGAAATTAGAGCAGTGATCCAGAGTCATTCTGGACTGTAACTCCCAGAATGTTGATGAAAGTCTATTGTATAATTATAGAGTAGAGTAAACACAGGATACACAGGATACACTCATACTGCTTAAAGTAGTATGCCCCTTCCCCCTTTTTTGATATAGTTTTTATTGGGGTGCCAATATGCACATTAGTGACTTTCTTCTTCTACTATCTCATCCATAATAAAATCACTGAACACACAAATAAATACACCATGGCTCCTACAGTCTTTAATACTGAGGACCAGTCAGAACTCATTAGGGATAAAAATTGCCCCATTAGACTACCAGGCATAGCACATTATTTAGCTATTAGGAATGCAGGTGATAAAACTGGCGACCTCAACATACGTATGGTGCTCGAGCACCGGCAAAACACTGCAAGAAAAGCACTAATAGAGCACCTCTGAGCGAATTACAAATGCACTTAGAGCAACAATAGCCTCCAAAAGCTATAGGGAAGCACTCACTCAAGACCCGAGGGCTGAGTGAGGGTCATACCCGCGACATCGGCCAGCTTCTCTCCAAAGCCAGCAGCCCAAGATGGCGGCGTTACTACCTGACTCGGCGCAAGAATCCCTTTCAGCCTCAGAGGTTGAGGAACTGGGTTTTCCAGTAACATTGAATCCCTTCAGCAGGGGCAGAGATGTGCCTCATAAACGTGCCGAACCCCCCCTGGCTACCAAATCAGATCTCTCCAATATGGTCTCAAACCTCAAGGTCTTCTTTGCTTTAGAGGTGGCTGTACTAAAAGAAGAAGAACAGAACTCACTGACAGGCCAAATATGGGCCACAGAGGGGGATCAAACAAGACTCCTCTGCAACTCAAATGCTAGAGTTCTCTACAACCTGTGCACAGTTGAGTGCCAGGGTTGAATAACTAGAGGATACAGCCAGGCTACTCAATTTGAAAGTGAGGAGAGTCCCTGACACCATCGACGCAGCTGAACTGCCACAATTCATCAGGAGGTTGCTCACCACTGCCTTAACACCCAGACAAGCCAAGGGAATGGCCCTAAGGGGACTTTCCTGCATACCTGGGCAATCCTGCAACGCAAGCCCGATACCAAGAGATATTCTAATGTGCTTTAAGTTGTGGAGCAATAAGGAGAGTTTCCTACGAGCAGTTAGGGGGCAAACCCAATTATACCTTTGAGGAACACCAGCTAAATTTCTTCAACGACCTCAGCCGCCAAACTTTGTAATAGAGGGTTTCCATCAGAGGAATAACCTCTCAACTTCGAGCTGCTGATATCCAATACAAATGGGGCTACCCTAGGGCATTCATTGCTGAAAAGTATGGCCACAACCCAGGCTTACATCATCGGCAGATACTGAAAAGTTTCTACGGTACCTGAGACTTAATATCACACAGTCTACTCACCACTGGGACATAGCTAATGTGGCAATGTTTCTATAGGTACCCTTACTGATAGCAATGTCTCTTATTAAGCATGCACCTTCCTCAGCACATATTACTCTTGTGAACTAAGCTTACTTAAATACATGATGTTTTACTTTATACTATTATTATAAAAAGTGCTGTATAATCTGATCATATATATCTGAGATAAAATGTCTGTACAAGCCTTTATATTTTACTATGCACATAAAAAAAAAAAAGAATAAAAAAAATGCAGGTGATAAGAAATTCTAAATTAAACAGAATTTGCATTAAAGGAAGTGTAATTATTAGATCTCACTTTACAGTGTTTAGGAAGCCTGTCAACGTTACTTGCAGGGAGGTGTGACTAGGGCTGCATAAACAAAGTGATTTAATTCCTAAATGACAGGGAATTGTGCATGAGACTGCAGGGGCATGATCTATAGACCCAAACTGCTTCATTATGCTAAAAGTGGTTTTGGTGACTATAGTGTCCCTTTAAATATTAATATTCACCTAACTCACACCCAGGGCCAGCTCAACCATTAGGCGAACTAGGCATTCACCTAGGTCACCAGCCTGCTGGGGGCACCCACCAGGATTTTTCCTGGTGGACTCCCCCTGTCTTGGGCTGCAGCGGTGGGCAAGCGGCTCTTGAGCCACCCCCAAGCCCCAGTGCTGGGCCGATCCTCCAGGCGCCCGAAAATGGGGATGCAGAGAGGAACCCTGTTACAAGGGGCCCAGGAGGTGGCCATCTGGCCACCTCAGGGCTCCCCCGAACCTGTGCTAGGTAAGGCAGAGCAGGCACCTGCTTACCCTGATGGCATACGCTGGAGGAGTGAGGAGCTCCCCACACTGGACCCTAGGGACGTAGGGAGGCTGGATGGGCCTCAAAAAATAAATTTGTGTAAGTCTGTGTGTCAGTGAGTGTTTGACTGTCAGTGAGTGCTTGTCTGTGTCTGTGTGTGTGTGTGTGTGTGTCTGTCAGTAAGTGTATGTGTGTGTATGTCTGTCAGTGAGTGTGTGTTTGACTGTCAGTGTGTGTGTCAGTGAGTGTCTGCCTGTGTGTTTGTCAGTGAGTGAGTGTATGTATGTCAATGAGTGCCTGTCTGTGTTTGTGTCTGTCAGTGAGTGAGTGTATGTATGTCAATGAGTGTCTGTCTGTGTTTGTGTCTGTCAGTGAGTGAGTGTATGTCTGTCAGAGAATGTCTGTGTGTGTGTCTGCCAGTGTGTGTCTGTCAGTGAGTGAGTGACATGAGGGGGTGGCAAAATAGATCTTTGCATAGGGCGGCAGAAATCCTTGCACCAGCCCTGCTCACACCATGAGTTTTGGAATCATTTTGATTATCTCCGGGGTAGTAAGGAAAGACAGTTGGGCAATGTGAAGCCTTCTAATGTAGCTCCCAAGTGTTCCTTTCTTTAATATACAAATTCTGTGCGTCTTCTTGCATCCAATTCTTCTCATTTAGCATTTTGTCATGCAGTTTTTTAGCAGTAGGCTGGCTCATTCTGTTCAGCCTGGCATGTCCTTTTACTAAGCCTTGTGGGTGAAGGACTCTCTATGGTCCTTGAAGCTGATATAGCCAAGACAGCTGCTAAAAAAGCTCAGAGTAAAATCTATGCTGATATGGACTGATGTTATCAGCCCAGATTTACAAACAAACTGTGTCTTGGAAAAATAATGTCTGGTCTCTTTATGATATTATGTGGAAATTATATTAATTAAATAAACCTATCTAAAGTGAATTTAAATTCCTTGCATGTAAATGACATTTACATTTTAAGCATAGGGCAGATGTCCCCATTGCTGATTAAATGTTGTACGTAGACCCCCGAGTCATTAGCAATTCTATCGCTGTCACTGTCTGTGCATAATATTGCTTTGCACATCATGCTGAGCCAGTTTTGGGATTCAAGAATGTGGAACAAACCATTAATTAGTTGTTGCAGCCTTTTAAATGCCACTCTGATTTAATCTTAGCTGCGTGTTTCTTATTTATTTTTCATTTTCCAGCGACATAAAGGAATAATTGAAAATCTGGGACATTTTCCACATCAGAAACATTTGCCAGAATGAGAACATTGCTTTCTAACTCTATGGCTCTCAGCTCAATCACAAACCTCAGAAAAATGACTTTCTGTTGAGTATTTTGAAACTTTCAGTTTACACCTGTCATACAAGAACAAGTATTTCCATTCATAGATTGTACTAGAAATATTGCTAGTAAATGTGTATTTTAATATAGGGTTCTGGAGTCCTTACAACATGTCTTAATAACATAATTATCCCCAAATTCACGCTTAATTGTAATGCATCAGTTGTTTGATCTATTGTGTTTTTGATTGTTCTAAAGGCAGCAATTGACCTGTCTGTTTGGAATACAGACAGAAACTTAATATGCAATACTTAGAGGAGTGATACGGAGTTCTGTACTATAATTTTTTTTCAGTGATGCCATATATATATATATATATATATAAAACAAGAGAAATACCAGCAGTCAAGGATTTTCATCATGTAAAAATCTTCATTTATTGCGAAGAAAGAGGATCGACGTTTCAGCTCCTCACAGGAGCTTTCATCAGGATGAAAAGCTCCTGTGAGGAGCTGAAACGTCGTTCCTCTTGCTTCGCAATAAATTAAGATTTTTCGTGATGAAAATCCTTGAGTGCCGGTATTTCTCTTGTTTTATATTATTCAGCTACCAGAGCACCAGGTATTTTTAAATATTTTGTTATGGTTGGAGTGCAGGGGCTATCTAGATTTATATATATATATATATATATATATATATATATATAAACACATAATGATGAACCACAAATTATGGGAAAATAGCCTGTATTGATAAGCTATGACTAATTCATTGTGAAATTGCTGTAGCACATATCATAAATGTGTTTTGGGTTCTTTACGTTACTGGCCAATTTCGCTATTCCTGTTACCTACCTCCCAACTCTGGTGTCCCGAGAATGAGGACGCCAGTGGAGGGAGGTAAAGGGGGGTAGGCCATTGATGCAATGCCTGTTCTTCACTCAAACTGGCCCACTGAGGGCCGATCCTGAATATAAACCAAGCGCGTTTTATGATGCGCTGGCACTGTAATTGTTGGGGGTGGTTCCCTGGTGAACCCAAAAATGGGACAGCGGGGTACAAAGGCGAGGCGGTGGGACAGGACCCAGAGATCAGCACTGTCACACTGAAATCGGGACATTTGGGAATCATGATGTTATGTCTGTAGAAAGTTGCAGGGCTTTCCCTGAAGGAATATTATATAAATAAGAGACATTTTTACACAATAAATCACACAGGCCCTTAAAGTGCACACATAGCATGTTGATATGATTTATTGAGTGTATTTGTCAAAGCTATGAATTGTTCCTTTACAAATGAGCAGTTTTTATTTTTGCTGGAGGAACTTGCTGTTCTAGAGTTTTCTGCCAATTTCTTATTAAGTTCAGCTGAAAGTTCCCCTGAAAACTTCGAGGCCCCGCACACGTCATAATAAGCCTTCTATAGTTTGCATGGCTTTTTATCTTCATGATGAAAAGGATCTATCAATGCTTCCTTTACAGAGTAAAGGAGAAGACTATATTTAAAAGAAGAAGAAAAGGTTTAAAAATAATATCAGGAAGTGTGGCGAAACCAACCTCGCCACTGTGCACTGGAGAAGCCTGGTTGCCAGCCTCCTGCCATCTGACTATGGCCCCCTTTTAAAAGACTTTATTTTTGCCTGCAGAAAAGCTGTATTCGTGCTTTTCTGCCTGGGGTTCGGTAGATGTGTTTGAATGTGTTATACCCCAGATAGGAATCCCATGGAGCCCATTTGTATGAAACTGACTGTAAAGACTTTGGCTCCATGGCGATTAAACTGTATTCGTGTGGTCTGAGCGCCATTCACTTAATAATGTGCGCTCAGACCTGAGCTATCTGGGGATATGTGAAATGTCTGTGTGTTATGTGTAAAAGGTGACTTTATGTATTTTAAAGTGTTTTGTGTCTTTTTGCAACCATGTGCTTAATGGAGTCTTGTGTCTGTCCTGGGAGATAATTGAATTACTTATCTCCAGGATAGAAGACTCTGAAACTGGTTTGGGCCAGAAAGCCATGCTTCATTTAGTCACAAAGGACTTTTTTACTAACTTTTGAACCCCTGGTCTGATTTGTGCCATTTTTGAATATGTTGTTCCCCTGAATGGATTGATTGTGAATATGTAATTTTATGTGAATGTGATGTATGGTTTTGGAGTTATGAAAGTTGGGTAGAAAGTATGTTTTAACTGTATGTATAATTGAGTTTCCTCTCAGGATAAGGGGAGGGAATATGTGGGATGTAACTGTGATGTGATTGGTTGTTTTGTAACGCCCTGTGGGCTGTACTATGTTTTGTGGATTGTAATAAAAACCAGGCTGGGTGTGCCAGCACTGGAGATTCTGCTTAACCCTCAAAACGAAGTGTCGTCTCGTTATTGGGGGAATTGGATTGTGTGCTGACTGCCAGGAGTGTAAGCCGTTCGTATTGCTTTTCCTGTTCGGCTGCTTCCAGAGTTCGTGTATTTCTTGTTCTTGAGTTGGGGATTCGTACAGTTTGGAGTTCGGGAGGTTGGTGATTGCAATAGCTGCTGGTCTATGGGAAAGGGGATTATCGCCTAAACGGATTTATCCCCGTTTGAGAGAAACGGTCCGTTACAATTGGTGGCAGCGGTGGGATCGTTCCTACAACCAGAAAGACAGCTACAGGGCAACACCATTCCTTGGATTACAAAGTGAGGGCAACGCCAGTACACGTACAGCGACCCTATCGACAAAAGAACCAACTTCAGCAGCGCAAGCATGGCACCTAGCTACACTCAGGAGCAGTATGACAGAGAGTTTGCTATGCGGCTGGCTTTCTTTGGACCCAACCCCCCGGAGAAATACGTGCAGTTCGTAAGGAGCCAGGTAGACGAGTACCTGGAGTTCATGGCAGATCCAGCCAAAGGTATCAGCCGCCCTATCCGGAGGCAGAGTGCGTTACGGGGACTCATAGGTGTACCCCAGGGAGCAAAGGTGCCGTCCTTCCTCCCCAGCGGCAGTGTGTACCCCAGGGAGCAGAAGGTGTCGTCCCTCCTCCCCAGCGGCAGTGTGTGTCCCAGGGAGCTGAAGGTGCCGTCCTTCCTCCCCAGCGGCAGTGTGTATCCCAGGGAGCTGAAGGTGTCGTCCTTCCTCCCCAGCGGCAGTGTGTGTCCCAGGGAGCTGAAGGTGTCGTTCTTCCTCCCCAGCGGCAGTGTGTACCCCAGGGAGCAGAAGGTGCTGTCCTTCCTCCCAGCCGCAGTGTGTGTACCCCAGGGAGCAGAAGGTGTCAGCCCTTCCTCCCAGGCAGTGTGTACCCCAGGGAGCTGAAGGCTGTGCCAAGCCCTTCCCAGCTGGCAGTGTGTGTACCCCAGGGAGCAGAAGGTGCTCCATCTCCTCCCAGCGGCAGTGTGTGTACCCCAGGGAGCTGAAGGTGTCGCCCTTCCTCCCCAGCGCAGTGTGTACCCCAGGGAGCTAAAGGTGCCGGGCCCTTCCTCCCCCATGGGCAGGTGTGTACCCCAGGAGCAGAAGGTGCAGTCCTTCCTCCCCAGCCGGGCAGTGTGTACCCCAGGGCAGAAGGTGCCGCCCTTCCCTCCCCCAGCGCAGTGTGTCCCAGGGAGCAGAAGGTGCCGTCCTTCCTCCCCAGCAGCAGTGTGTACCCCAGGGAGCTGAAGGTGCCGTCCTTCCTCCCCAGCGGCAGTGTGAGTCCCAGGGAGCCAAAGGTGTCGTCCTTCCTCCCCAGCGGCAGTGTGTACCCCAGGGAGCAGAAGGTGCCGCCCTTCCTCCCCAGCGGCAGTGTGTATCCCAGGGAGCTGAAGGTACCGTCCTTCCTCCCCAGCGGCAGTGTGTACCCCAGGGAGCAGAAGGTGCCGTCCTTCCTCCCCAGCAGCAGTGTGTGTCCCAGGGAGCTGAAGGTGCAGTCCTTCCTCCCCAGAGGCAGTGTGTGTCCCAGGGAGCTGAAGGTACCGTCCTTCCTCCCCAGCGGCAGTGTGTATCCCAGGGAGCTGAAGGTACCGTCCTTCCTCCCCAGCGGCAGTGTGTCCTGCAGGAAGCGGAGACAGTCGGTCTCGCTCCCCAGCAGCAGGACAATATATTAAAAGGGGAGACAGTTGGTCCCCCTCTCCAACAGCAGAGAGTGTTCCAGGGAGAGGAACCAGTTATCACCTTTCTCCAGCAACAGGACGAATTATTGAAAGGGGAGACAGTCGGTCTCCCCCTTCAACAGCAGAGAGTGTGTCCGGGAGAGGAGCTTGTTATCCCCTCTCCCCAGCGGCTGAAAGTATGTATGGGAGAGGAGCTTGTTACACCCTCTCCCCAGCGGCAGCTTAGCCCACCAAGGGGAGACAGTAATCTCCACAACAGTGCAGATGGGACAGTAGTCGCTGCACATGCACCACCGGGGGTAGGAACAGTCGGTCCTGTCCCCCAGCAGCAGGACTGTTTAGGCAAAGGGGAGACAGTCTGTCCCCCCTCCAGCAACCAGGCTCCAACCAGACTACTCCCGTGGTAGTGCTGGCACCAGGACAGAGTACCGCTGGTATCTGCCCACTCAGCAACCCACCCAGTACGCTGACCAGTCACCCACACAGCCATGGTGAGGCACCTGGACACGGACAAAGTTCTCCTCTACCCAGGTGTAGTAGCCAGTTATTGTGGGTGGGCTGTATTACTGATTGTGCTTTGTGGGTGGGCTGCTGGACTAACAAGGGCACTGACCGGCAGGAGGTCAGATACCCTGTTAGTCTGATTGGTAAAGGGGAGAAGTGTGGCGAAACCAACCTCGCCACTGTGCACTGGAGAAGCCTGGTTGCCAGCCTCCTGCCATCTGACTATGGCCCCTTTTAAAAGACTTTATTTTTGCCTGCAGAAAAGCTGTATTCGTGCTTTTCTGCCTGGGGTTCGGTAGATGTGTTTGAATGTGTTATACCCCAGATAGGAATCCCATGGAGCCCATTTGTATGAAACTGACTGTAAAGACTTTGGCTCCATGGCGATTAAACTGTATTCGTGTGGTCTGAGCGCCATTCACTTAATAATGTGCGCTCAGACCTGAGCTATCTGGGGATATGTGAAATGTCTGTGTGTTATGTGTAAAGGTGACTTTATGTATTTTAAAGTGTTTTGTGTCTTTTTGCAACTATGTGCTTAATGGAGTCTTGTGTCTGTCCTGGGAGATAATTGAATTACTCTCCAGGATAGAAGACTCTGAAACTGGTTTGGGCCAGAAAGCCATGCTTCATTTAGTCACAAAGGACTTTTTACTAACTTTTGAACCCCTTGTCTGATGTGTGCCATTTTTGAATATGTTGTTCCCCTGAATGGATTGATTGAGAATATGTAATTTTATGTGAATGTGATGTATGGTTTTGGAGTTATGAAAGTTGGGTAGAAAGTATGTTTTAACTGTTTGTATAATTGAGTTTCCTCTAAGGATAAGGGGAGGGAATATGTGGGATGTAACTGTGATGTGATTGGTTGTTTTGTAACGCCCTGTGGGCTGTACTATGTTTTGTGGATTGTAATAAAAACCAGGCTGGGTGTGCCAGCACTGGAGATTCTGCTTAACCCTCAAAACGAAGTGTCGTCTCGTTATTGGGGGAATGGGATTGTGTGCTGACTGCCAGGAGTGTAAGCTGTTCGTATTGCTTTTCCTGTTCGGCTGCTTCCAGAGTTCGTGTATTTCTTGTTCGTGAGTTGGGGATTCGTACAGTTTGGAGTTCGGGAGGTTGGTGATTGCAATAGCTGCTGGTCTATGGGAAAGGGGATTATCGCCTAAACGGATTTATCCCTTTGTGAGAGAAACGGTCCGTTACAGGAAGTATTACTTTACTGAGAGGGTAGTGGATGCATGGAATAGCCTTCCAGCTGAAGTGGTAGAGGTTAGCACAGTTAAGGAGTTTAAGCATGCGTGGGATAGGCATATGGCTATCCTAACTATAAGATAAGACTAGGGACTAATGAAAGTATTTAGAAAATTGGGCAGACTAGATGGGCCGAATGGTTCTTATCTGCCGTCACATTCTATGTTTCTATGTTTCTAGGACGTCTGGTGCTACGTTCTGCCTGAGTAAATCACTCTAACAGGGTGATTCACTAAAATGAGAGAATTCAAAGTGGGTTTCAAATTTAAGGCCAGAGTAGCTGATCTGAAAGAATAGCTGACTTAGAGATTTCTCCAGGACAGCTATTTTGGCCTTAAAGGGATTCTATTGTGTTGGGGATATGAGGCTGTAGTGTCTCCTGGTCCCCTCACCCTCTCCCCCGGCATGTAAAGTGTTAAAATCCTTGGGTCACTTACCCAATTTGAGTACTGATGTTTCTTAACAGGGGTGGGGGGGAGGTTAATGCACATGCGCGGTGTTCACTGCAAGCACATTAGGCCCTTCCTATAAGAAAACATCGAATCAATGCTTTCCTATGGGGATTTCACTAATGCTGGCCGTCTTCATGAAGAGCGTGAGGGTGTCCAGTGCCAATTTGGCTACCAAAGTCAGTTAGCCACCAGGAAGTTCCAATTATTGCTTTGTTGTGGTGGTGGATCTGCCTAAGCAGCACTTAATGCCTTTAATTACCCAGAATTGCTGGAACTGAGGAGGACTTTTATAGGGAGTTTAGGAGTTGCAAATACACTTGCTGTCCAATCACATGTAGTGCAGCTTATTGAGAAGTCTGTGATTGGACAGCCACATAAAATCTGTGCAAGGCTGGTGCTCTGATCGATCCCCTACTTCAACGGAGCTGAACTATCAGGAAGTACCTGGATCGGCTGACTGATTGACCCTGAGGGAGGTGTAAAAAGGTTAATTTAGAAATATTTGATTACCTGTACTATTGAAATTAGCACTTTTATAAAATGACACACTTTTCACACAGCAGTAGAAGTGCGTTATTAGGGTTAAGTGAGACTCCTAATAGAATTTCAAATTTAAGGCCAGAGTAGAAAAAAACTGAAAGCATTGCTGACTTTGAGAATTTTTCCACTTTGGGTATTTCGAAATTAAATGTGAAATTAATTTTGAATTCTCACTTCAGTAAATAATTCTACGTGTGTTTAACCTGCTCCTTTAATAATGGTAGAGGGGGAGCCATGAAAAGCATTTTATCACCTCCAACCCAACCACACACCTTGGGCGGCACCTAAAGGGCGCACACTGAGCAGTGGCTGAGGCGGGCAGTCTATCTTATTGTTTTACGGTGGTAGGGGTACCTTGGTAGGGGGATCAGAGCTGGCTGCATGAGGTTTGCACATCTGGTAGACGCAGACTTCAGTAATGGGCCCTTGCAGTATGGTGCTCTCTAGTGCTCAGCCACCGAATGTTCCCAGCTTGTACTATGACTCGCTGAGTGAACTGCTGGTGGTGCAAACCTCACACTCCCCGGCTGGACCATCAGGGACTAAGTGCACCAGTCAGAATTAACCCCTTCCGCACCACCATAGAGTGTGATCTCCCTGTTGGACCGTCAGGGACCATATCCCCACTTATTTGAAGAAAGCCAAGAAGGAGGGGGCTACACAGAGCATCAGCACATATAAAATACAGACAACACACACATTACATACAGCCAGCTCAACCCACACACTTACATCACATACAGCCAGCAGACACCACATGCAAACAATACATACAGCCTTTTTTTTTTTTACTAAATTTATAGTAAAGGTATCTAAAAAGAGTGTCAGATGTTTGGACAAGGGCGGCGTGGGGCCCAATTTCAGTGCTTGCCATAGGCGCTAATTTAAGTAGGTCCAACTTTGGAAAGCTGTCACCACTTTAAATGTCAAGTAAGTATGAAAACATTAAATACTAACTTCCAAATATGGGTAGGTACTTTTAGTAAATGGGTACATGCAGACTGTCTACCCTGCCTGTTTGTAAATCCAGCCATGGACCGAGGTATAAAACTATGTATAAAGCCAATAAAATAGGAGTACACGCTTAGGGTTGCCAGGTCATCATATTTCTGGGAAACACAAGAACTGAGAAATGCATGTTCCATACCTCCAACATTACAAATGGACAGAGAGGGACACTTTCATTTTAAGGGTGTAAGTGAAGGTGTGGCCAGGGTCTGGGCTGTTCTGAGAAATTTTAGGTGACTTTCTAATTACAATTTCT
>OW240922.1:116733673-116796397 GCA_933207985.1 Pelobates cultripes | reverse complement strand
CGTCTCTGGTTATGGGTTTGTCCTAATGCGGTTACCCCGATGAGTATGCTTGACCAATTCAATGTCTCCTCCCTGCAAGATTAAAACATGTGAGCGTTTTCCTAATGAAGACTGTTACAGGTTTTATAGACAGTCGCAGTCTGTGTGGATTGGACCCTTAGGGGACGAGAAATGTGAGCAAAGCAGCCAGATTATTATTATTATTATTATTATTATCATCATTATTATTATTGCATTATAATCTAGGGCACAATGGCAGATCGTTTATCTATCTATTAGAAGTTCAGTTTGAAAAAGAAACTGTTTCAGAACGACCTGTGATTAAACGCTTGCTTTAGAAAATCTATTAATACTACAAGCCATCCAGGCTGTGTGTCGCGTCCTTCTCGCTGCTGCACAGGGTGTAACTCCCACTAATCTTGGGCAGCACTAGAACATGTATATCCCAGTGCTGCCTTAACATTAAGCACCTCTTTTAACCCCTACACTAACTCTAACATTAACCATATCTCTGTCCCTAGTCCTAACGCTTTTAAACCTAGCACTAACCTTAAAGGAACACCCCACTGTAACCCGGATTTTATGTTTTACAATTTAGTAGATATACCTCCATAGAAAAAATGTATTTTATTTATTCGTTTGGAAGGTGTATGAAAAAATTAGCTTGCTAATGAGGCAGAACTGCAATCTGCAGCCTTTTCAAGGCCACCCCTCTTTAACAGGCATAGAATGTCAGTCTGTGTCAGGGAATATTCTAAGCAAAACGTTTTTTTATTGAGTAGTCTCTGTGCTGGCCTGGAGCCACGAATATGGCTTTCTACAGCTTTCTCTCTGGAGCGAACGGACGTGGAAGAAAACCTGTCTGAGTGACAACTGGGGAGCATTTCAGCAAAGTTTTAGAAAAGTGCTGATTTCACACAGACTGCAGACATCAAGTAATTCAGCAAGATGAAGTGTTCTATGTTTCTGGAGTGTTCCTTTAACACCAATCCTAACACCAGCCCTAGTCTGTAATATGATATATATATATATATAATAGAGAAGCATGTATTAGGACGAAATGATGCCATCTCGGGTTACGGGAGACATTGATAAACCATTTGACCTTCAATCTTTTTGTATTAGCCTGAGGTGCATATATAGAGGCAGTGTTTATTTATGCAGTACATGATATTCTGGGGTAAATTGTTACATAGTGATACATTTTGTTGATTTCCATATCTCCTTGTGATCTGCATAAGATTAGATTTTATTTTTTTAAATTGACAAATAAGGAGCATAATGTTTGTTTTTTTAATACTGTATTTCTATATTTTTTTTTTGAGACAAAAGTTTGTTTTTTAATATTCCGAAGTAAATTCCTTTTTTTTTTTTTTTTATGTCCATGTAGCCTGAACTTGCTAAATTTTGGTTTGGATTAAGTTCCATTATATAGCCACGTTATTGACTCTGACCATTTTTAGGCCTGCTACTTAACCCATTAATGACTGATTTTAAAAAAAAAACAAAAAACTTTTTTTACGGTCTTTGCAATCATACCTTTTAAAGATTTTATATATTGTATATCATATGCATTGTGCCTTCACAGCTCTATATTCCTACACTACTGTAATCGAGGGAAAACGGTCATATTAATAATAGTAATAATAAAAAGATTATATACAATAGCATCTTTGGGTACTATTATTATTGGCATTTCTATAGCGCCAATGTACTTCGCAGTGTTTTACAAAATTTCAAAAGGGGGAATTTAACAATACATGAGACCATTACAAAATGTTGCAGGAATTATAGGTTGATAAGGACCCTGCTTCAACATGTTCACAATCTAGAAAAGATTGGGAATAAAATCAGAATAAGAAGGGCAGCGTGGGGTACAGCAACCAACAACAGGGTGGAAAAGTAGCAGAAGTAGAAGCATGGAGTGTGGACCCTCTAAGAGAAAGTGAGAGATTTGTGGAAGGCCATAGGCCAAGGCTGGGCAACCTTCAGCACTCTAAGTGTTGTGGGCTACCTCTACCATACTGATCTTGCAGCTATCATGCTGGCAAAGCATCAGGGGAGATGTAGTTCTCAATATCTGTAGTGCCGAAGGATGCTTACTCCTGCCATAGGCTATTCTAAAGAGCGGAGTTGTGAGGGACATCTTAAATATTTACATATCTCTTATTAGACAATGCCCTGGCTTACTCTTCATCCATGTAAATGGCCATCTTTATGGTTTTAGCACATTGAATTTTATTTTCAATAATATAATATGACCATTTCCCTTTACATGAGTAAAGAGTTTCATTTTGGAATAGAATCCTTAAAAATCAGATTAGTTCATGTGGGGTTAATGTTAACATTGATTAGTTGAAACTATTCTAGACCAGCATGTATTTGCTTTTGTGTATAAATTTGTATTTCATACAGAATTACAAAACCTGGTTCGCAGCTATCAATCTACACTGCAGTATGTTTCCTCATGTCCAGGAGCTTCTGGCTGAGTAATTTGGAACATTACAGCAGCAGTGGGACGGCAGGTAGCTCAACCCTGCCCCAAATTAGTAGAAGAAGACCAGTTATGACAAGCGGTGCCTAAATTAACATATATGAGTAGAGTTAGCCCAAAGCCAGTTTGATAGCCCAGGACGATTCTTGGAATTTTTCTGCTGTGTGTTCATCTGTAATGCGTTAGTATAAAAATAAATATGCCCGTATTTTGATAGGGATGAGATGGGACAGGAGCACTGAATGACTTTTCTAAAAAAGGCAATGAGAAGATGGTTGCCAAGGAAACAACAGCTTAAGACTTCCTGGGGCAGCCTGGAAGAAGCCTATTTGTGAGGAGGTGATATAAATTGGGTTAGACAGGAAAATATAAAAGGAAGGGGAAAAAAATGGAATAAATGAAACTGTTTTACAGTATCCCAGATAAGTAACTCCACTTTATACATTTTTAACAATTGTTTCTACTGCAAATTTCCTGTTGGATGTATTTCTCAAAAAAAAAGATTTTCATTTTTTTTTCTTTTTCTAAAGTTTTCTTCTCTATGATCAAAATGCTTGATGTCAGAAAAACCTCTCTAGATGAAGAAACATTTCCAGAAAGACTCAACTTGTTCTTGTTTAGTTTGACTAATGAATATCGATAAAAAGTTACTTAGACGTAGATTGTGTTAGTCAAGAGATCAAAATGATTGCTGAACACCATCCTCTAACTGAAGCAACCAGAACAGTCAGACGAGCAGACATTCTTTGTTGTCAGAAACTTTAAAGGCATTTAAAATGCATTCCCCATTATGTCATCATTTCTATAATAAATTAACTATATTTTTTGCATACTTTTATAATCTTGACAGACTATAGTTTACTGACAAATGATGGGACTTTTTTATGAAGGCTGGAGAAATACTTGTCTAATTGTTATGTAGATAAAATGTTCCTGAATTTTTGACAATTGTACATAGAACAAAAGTAATTGAGCCAATACATAATGTTCTACTTTCATTCCTTGCTTATTATGAACACCAAATTCTAGAATATAAACGTTCTTGCCCCAAAGAGCACTGGGACAGTCTGTGCAGAAATAATCAAGACGATGAGCCATTCAACTCTCCTTAGCCTGGATATAGAAAACATCTTTGATATAGTTCTGTGGTCCCGCCGTATAGACATTATTGTTGAATTGGAACCATCTCTGCTATTTATAGAATTTGCAATGGCCCCCTGCAAGCTAAAGTTTTAGCCCTCACCAACCGTCTTCTGTTATTCATGAAGGATTCTGGGAAACTCTTGCCTCACTTATTTAACTTACTAACAAACTTTAAGTTCGTGGTTTCTTCAATTCATTTGAGGAAATTCATTGCTCTAAACCTAAGAGTAAAACTGTTGGGACGTTGGTCCTCTAATATATCACTTACATGGATAAGTGACATGCTCAAATATCTGGGAGTTTATTTACCTAAAGACCTTTCTCAACTATTCACTCCTAATATACTTCTCTACGTGACTCTATATATCAAGATTCTCCCTCTATCACAAGGATAGCTAATCTAAAAAAGCTGGTGAGCTTTAAGTAGACCTCTGTTATTTTAGCTTGTTTTTACTTGTTCCAATATACTAAAATAAAAACTAAATAGATATGGAGTTTCCCGAGGTTCATGTACATCCAACCTCAACATGTATGAGGTTTTGCTGGTCTGTATTGTAAACAAAAATGACTAAATCAAATAGTTGATGCAAAATTCTCATATACAGAACATTCAAATCTTTCTCACTGAGATGGTTAACCTCAAACACACACACCAACACAGGGTTATTCCATAAACGCCAAATACCTTATGAAAAATGTTTATTGCAAACCCTCCTAGTGGTTGTAGTTGGGAGAAGAGGTTATAGTGAGAAGGATAGTGGCTATAGTAAGGGAATAGTGTCTCCAATGGGGGTAGAGAGCCTGTAATGGGAGGCAGAATCTATATAGGACCTATAGTGGGGGATATTATCTATTATGGTAAATGTAGTGGTATAGGGGTTATAAAAATAAAAAACCTTTCTGTTTAAAAAACAAAAACAAAATCACACACTCAAAATTCAACTAAAGCTTATTCCCTCCTCATTGAGTCTTACCTTGGGCCAGGGAGGGGGTAATCAGATTCCTGGTGGTCCGATGGGAGAAGCATCATGTCTGCACCCCAGTGGGTGGGAAATATAAAGAGCACTGCAGTGGTAACCTGCAGCAGCATTCTAATACAGTGCAGGTGAGAGAGGCCAATTAAGGCCTCCAGTAGGAAAATGGGCAGACTGGTGAGGGAGATCTTTGATCTCCCTACTGGCCATGCTATCCTGAGGCCCTGACCTTATGGGAAATACTGTCCTGAACCCAGCCTACACTTTCTGTGGCTGACCAATCACATGTTTCCCAATGCAGTTAAATAGGAAGTCTTTGCTCTAGGCAATTGCTACCTTCTGAGTTTCTCTACTGAGCTTAACAAACCGGAAGTAACTGGACCAGTTGTCTGAAAGCCAAGGGGGTAGCAATGGGGGTGTAACAAGGTTAATTTATAAAAGAAAATACCAATTTTTATAGAAAGATTCACCCTTCACACAAAGCGCTTTAGCATGACCATAATAATGAGTGGGACGCCCCTCTAGAGTTGTCACTCCTTAGTTTTGCATAGGGCATCTCAACCTAAGGTCAGCTGTTTATAAAAAGTACCTTAAATAGATTCCTAAATAGTATTTTGTTTCAGCATCACCTATATTGGTGCTACACAGTCAAAAAAATAAATAAAAACAATTCAGGAGTCAACCACAGCCCTGAGTAATTCTGGTTCTTGCTTTCAAATCGCTACATAATGCTGCTCCCACCTATCTGTCCTCCCGTATATACACAAGTATGTCCCGTCTAGGCCCTTACGATCTGCTGAAGACTTACGTCTATCTTCTGTCCATACTCCCACCTCTGATGTTCGCCTTCAAGACTTCTCGAGGGCTGCACCGTTCCTGTGGAACTCACTTCCCTCCTCCATTAGATGCTCACCCAGTCTCCACTCCTTTAAAAAAAATTGTTAAAAACCCACTTCATAAAAGCGTATCAATTAAACTGTTAATAGCTCCTGACTGATTCCCCTTCTGCAACTGTCACGAGTCTAATACTATCCTTACCCCTTTGTGTCATTTTACCCCACTCCCTCTAGCATGTAAGCTCACTGAGCAGTGCCCTCAACCCCTCTGTTCCTGTGTGTCCAACTTGTCTGGTTACAACTACATGTCTGTTCGTCCACCCATTGTAAAGCGCTGCGGAATTTGATGGCGCTATATAAATAACATAATAATAGTAGGTGATGTGTAGAGTCCCACAAGGGGAAACCAACATCAGGAGAGCTCCACTGTATAAGAAATGAGGATGGGAGGCCCTACCTTTAATCAATCTAAGGGGCTCCTGATGACGGTGTTTTGAACACGCTGAAACACGCGTCAAGCGTTTTCTTTTTCTTTAATCTCTGCACTTAGTAGCACTTTTTTATTTTTGTTACCATTATGGTTATTGTGTTTTAGGTGTTTATTTATTTATAACTTTAGTAGGGAGAGTTGGTTCAGGTAGACACTAGTGGTTAGACCACGGTGTCGACGTAACTTTTAGGGTGAATTGAGAGATTTATTTAATTATTTATTTTTTGTGTGAGGCTTTTCATCTGCGTTTAGACCGGATTACCCGGTCCCTTGTTCTCTGGGGACCCTGTGCCTCTTCTCTCTCCCTAACCTCGTTTACACTACCTTCCTGTCAGCTGGACACTAGGGGAACTGGAACTTAGATGCTAGCTAGTACTCCAGACAATTGATCCCCTGGGCACCGTTTAGTAGATCTCCCTTTTTTTTCAAGTTATACTTTTTGTTTGCATATCCCTTTTAATCCTCAGATTGATTAAAGGTAGGGCCTCCCTTCCTCATTTCTTATATAGTGGAGCTCTCCTGATGTTGGTTTCCCCTTGTGGGACTCTACACATCATCTACTCCTATTACCTACATATTTTGGAGGGTTACCCCCTCATTGGAGCGCCCTATTAGGTGGTTACAGTGGTGCAGCTCATGAGCCCTTTACTTGTATCTGGACTCCTGACCTGCACTCTGTTTACTTTATTTCTCCATTTTGTGTTACATAATAATAATAATACACATACTTCCACAATGTTCTGTAAAATAGAAATCCTGGCATTACCCAAATATAGCTGCCCTTCTAAATGCTAATAATGCTCTTGCATAAAAGCACGCAAGATGTAGTTTACATATTATTTTATGCAAAACCAGAAACCTTAGTAACTACTGCACATATAATTATTATTATTTTTTTTTATCTTGCATGAATAATAAATAGGTTGAACTGTATTCTGGGACTTTGTTACCTGGAATTTATCAGTGGCTCCCTCCATAAAATTCCAGAAATTATAATAGAAGACGTAGCGATTTAAAATTATTTTAAGTATTCCTTAGAACTATTTCTCTGCTGCAGATTAGAAATGAAGTCTACTGAAGGGCAAACTAACAAAGTCCAATTTTGTTGATTTATTTCTGTTTCACCAAAAATATGTCTTGATAGTCTATATGCTCTCTCTGAATAAATTGTGTCTTCTCGTCTGTGTTTATGTTTACATTTACATACATCTAAATGAGGTTGTTTTACTTGCCCTACATTCTCACGTTTAAAGACTTGTTTCATGTTATTATGTAACAATGCATCATGTTGATTTATATTATATTGTTTTTTTTCCCCAACATTTTGCATTAAATAAATTTTTTTTTAAGGATTTTTTCTGTTTTGGTGTTAAAAGCCAAATGTTCTGAGATTACCCATTAACAGACACTTGGGAAACTTGCCAAAAGCCGTGAATTAATGACTCGCATGCAGTGGAGTGTATATTTTCCATAAATATTGATCGTTAAAGCCAGCCATTATTTCATTATACAATAGATATACGACCTGTACTCTGCATTGGACGTTACGTGTCACTTTCAATCTCTATGCAATACTGGCTGCTACGTTGTAGGTTACCAAACTGGTTCGGTGATAACATAAACAGAGAAAGCTTGCACATTAAGCAATGTGCATCCTATTCTCTCGATGACGGGGAATTTAAATCAAAAACACTGACCTGTATTTCTTAATTTTATAGTAGGTAATCTAGGATAATGACAGCATTATACACTAAACAGGGAGTTACCAGAAATTAACTGTGACATTTTACTTTTAGGCAAAATAGGAATTAAAAAGTTATCCAGGTTAGCTTCTGCAACCTCAATGCATGAATTTCTTGGTCAATTTCAAATTTGGTTTAGGGAATAATTCTGAGAGGGTCTAAATCCCCCCAAAACATTTTACAAGAGGGGGAAGCTGTAATTAATTTGCTTTATATGCAATTCTTCTGAGCTGTTTATTTATATTGACAGACCATTATTGGAACTCAATACTAATGTCTCCCAATATATATATATATATATTTTTTTTTATCATCAGTCTTGCTATATATGGGGTTAGGCAGCTAACCCCAAAAGTAGGGATCCATCTTCCCCACTAATGGAAACAGAATACAAAGTAAAAACAATAGAAGGGGTAGCGCCACAGAATAAAAATCCACTAGGGTACAGTAAAAAACAACTTAAAATAGTAAAGATATATATATATATATATATATATATATATATATATATATATATGCACACAAAATATCCAAATAATAAAGTCCAGAGGTCAAATAAGTCCAAAAAAGTATTCCAATGTAGATGCCTATATACACTTGCTAGAGAAAATAAGCCATCAGGATGAAAAATCATTGGGCATTTTTAATCTATCCCAAAAAATCCTATCCTCCACTCAGATTTCTGTATTAAGCAAAGGCCTAAAATTCGCTCCCACTAATCCTTTTCAACCTTTCCAAGCCTTCTTACAAATTCGTCAGAAAAGCCACACTAAAAAGGTTCATTTTAAATAATACCCAAGCAACAGCCACTTTATCTACCCTGATCTACACTCCCACTGGAAATACCACAGAACCATCCATAATTACAACTAATTTAAAAGCAAATTCAATTTTTACCCTGTAAATTTTAAATCTGGTCTCTTAGATGTCTTCAAAAAATTAGCCCTAAAAGAAATTGAGAACATTAACAACCACAAACACCAATATCACAATCTATCCAGACAAGAACAATCATCCCTCAAAGAACTCCAAAAGATGACAATATCATTACAAAGCCAGCAGACAAAGGAGGGGGCTTAGTTATACTTTCCAAAGCCATGTATATAGAAGAAGCCTTCAAACAATTAAACGACTCCATGTCTATGAAAAACTAGCATCAGATCCCACCTCAACCATTTAAAAAAAAAAACTCTAGATACATTTCTACGAAAAGGCCTTGAATCTAATATTTTAACAAAAAAAAGAATCTTACTATATTAATGTGCCTCACTCTAAAATTCCCGTCATCTATTTTCTGCCAAAAATACACAAAAACAAACAAAATCCCCCAGGTACACCAATAGTCTCCGGTATAAATTCTGCACTGTCAAATTTGTCTGACTATATTGATATAATTTTACAACCCTCTGTTAAAATCATGAAGGCATCCCTAAAAGACTCCATGAGTCTCCTTAGGTTTTTAAAAAAATTTATTGGCATCAAGAATTTATTTTAGTTACATGGGATGTTCAGCCACTATACATAATCCTCTCCCACAACATAGGCTGCAAAGCAATTTTGAAACCATTAAAAGCAGAAAATAAGAGTCCAGACACACAAATAGATTTTATTGTAGAAGGCATTCAAATTATTTTAAATTACAATTATTTTTGATTTTTAGATTTAAAAACAAGGCACAGCCATGGGGACCAGGTTTGCCCCAAGCTATACAAATCTTTTTATGGCCGAAAGGGAAACAGAAGCCATCTGGGGTGACCACGCTTGGAAGGCAAACCTGGTCACCTATTTCTGATATATAGATGACCTTTTTTTTATTTGGAAAGGACCTGAAGAGTCCCTCAAATCCTTTTTAAATCACCTTAACACTAACAACAAAGGTATAATTTTAACGTCAGAATTCAGTAGCAGTAGTATTAACTTTTTATACCTACAAATTTGTATCCATGAAAATAAAGTCAACACTAAAACTAATTTAAAAAAAAGTCAGCATCAAAACCATCATCAACCAGTCTAGTTGTCATCATAAACCATGGTTAAACTGTATACCAAAAATCCAATTCTTATGCCTCCACAGAAATTGCTCTCGTAATGAAGTTTCAAACAACAAGCCCTTTATCTCAAAAAGAAATTTACAGAAAAAAAATGATCCTCTCATTGACCTAGACAAATCTCTGGCAGTAGTATCATAAAAAGAAAGGTCCGAACTCTTGGAATATAAACCCCAAACCAAGAACTACTCCAATTTAATGCCAGTCATTTTTTATTTCAATAATAACAGTCACAAAGTAAAGGACATCATAAAAAAACACTGGCATATTTTAAAACAAGATAATATCCTTAAAGATTTTATAATATCCTTAACGATTTTATACCAGAAAAAGCTTACATAGTTTTTAGAGGTGCTCCCAATTTTAGAACCATTTTAACTAGAAAATAAACAAAAACCACAACAAACCAATCCTTCTCTTTCTTATTCCAATCAAAAGGTTATTTTAAATGCAATAAATGTATAGTTTGTAAAACAACTGATCATAAAATAAAAAACTACGCACTTTACAACAAATATCACTCATAAAACATATCCTATTAAAGATCTCATCTGTTGTAACACCAAAAATGTAATATCTACTGGAATGCCCCTGTGGACTCCAGTATGTCGGGATGACAACTACATGTCTTAAAACAAGATTGGCAGAACACTGCCACAATATTACTAAAGCATATCTCAACCACTCCGTGTCTAAAAATGTCCTTATTCACGAAAAAAAACCACATACTTAAAATGTATAGGAATCCAAAAATCTAAGATCCCTTGGAGAGGTGGAGCTATAAAAAAGACCATAGGTCAAAAATAAATGTATTGGGTATTTCTTTTAAAAACATTGGTCTCACATGGCTTAAATGTGGATTTTGACCTTTTTAATTTCCTTTAAAGTTTTAAGTTACCTTATTATCATACCATTATTTGCAACTTTAGGACATTTTATATTTATTTACAAGTGTTATTTTTATGTATTTACCCATGTGCATTCATATTGTTTTTTTATATCTACACTTTTATATTTACCAATCTACCTGCACTATTACTTATATTTTATACTCTATATACTTCATTTATGTACATATATTTTTAGATTTCCTTTATTTATCTTCCTCTATTATCCTCTAGAGGTCTTATTTTATATCCCCCTTACCCCTAACATATATTCCTTTACCCTCTCCCTTCTCCTTGACCTTAGAGCTCTCCTATATTCCCCATTACACTCCCACATCAGTTTAAATCACGTTCTGTGATCTCACTTTTTTCTGTAAACTATCCCCATATGTAGGATCACATAATTGTATTGCAACCTATATTCCCTTCCATCCCATTTCCCACTCTCTCTGCCTGCCCATCTACCTTGCCTACACCACTTTACATCTCACATCCTTTACACTTATTGTCCCCTCCAGGTAGCTCTATCCCTCCTTCCCCTCCCTGCTCATTCCGCCCAACCTTCTCTAACACCCAGATCATGCCCACCTCTCATCCCACTTGCAAGAGTCGCCCTCGCTTCTCCCCTGTCCCTTCCTACTTCCCCTCCATGTCCATCTCACACATCCCATTCGCTACATCCCCCCATCCCATTCCCCGCCCTTATATCTATCTTGCCCATGCCCACTGTGACAGATCCATCTGTATAGACTAAGATTGCTGGATTCGTCTGTTTTGCCTTTTTCATGAATTTACCCTTTCGTATGCCTTTGTTTAAGTGAATTGACTTTTCTGTCGAATGAAACTGCCACCCAGAAGAGAAGTGTGCTGCTGGTTAACCTATTGATCCCTATTAAAATGTTGCGGTTAACCACAGACACTTCTCAATTAAAACCGAATGCAGGGTGGTCATCGTTCATATGTCGACCACGAGGCGGCGGCCATTTTAAACCATGTGAAAGACCAGCGGTGCTCGGCATTGATTTCATGGAAC
The DNA here is from genome assembly GCA_933207985.1 of Pelobates cultripes. Classification (NCBI taxonomy): domain Eukaryota; kingdom Metazoa; phylum Chordata; class Amphibia; order Anura; family Pelobatidae; genus Pelobates; species Pelobates cultripes. Next base: position 116,784,750 of record OW240922.1, on the reverse strand, counting down.
TGAAAATGGACACTTTTTCTGCCGAACATCGCTGAAGTCGCCGACCTCCCTTCTCAATCGACAGAAGTATACGAACACTGGCTGTTCGGGAGTTTTAAATGCACGAATGGACTTACCCCAGATAGCCTTCCCATGGAGTCATTCGCATACCGAAAGACTGTAATAGACTTTGACTCCATGGCAATTGAACTATGCGTATGGGATCTGAGCGCTATTCGCCAATAATATGCACTCAGATCCAGGCTATCTGGGGATATGTGATACGAATGGGTAGCATTCGACAAATGTAAAGTTATCTATTTTCATGTGTTTTTATGTGTTGAATTTAAAATGGCGATTTGCCTCTGTCCTGGAGATAATTGAATTACTTCTCAATTATCTCCAGGGCAGAGGGGAGGAAATACTATTCCTGAACTGCCATATGTCTATCTGTTGTCACAGTCTCCCATTTGGTTCCCTAGGGGAGTGTCCACCAAGTGGGAGACCTGCATAAATACGGACAGGTAGCCCACAGTAAAGCCAGTTCTTTTTTTACCCTCAATGCGGAGCTTGGTCTCGTTATTGGGGGGATTTATTACCGATGACTAGAGACTGCTGGATGGGATTATTAGCCGCTTGGGAGATACCTGCGTTTGGCTAACAGTGGCGATTCGTGAGTTTGGAGCTCGTGGAGTGAAGTGCCCGTACGGATCCCGTACGTGCGCATACAGCGTTCCCTTGCTTGCGGTTCGTATGATTACACTGGATACGCATGCAGCCTGGGTTATTGTGAATGGGGAGCATTCACTAAACGGCGGTTTGTACATTTCATGCTGAGGGTACCGTAACACCCACTTTACATATCACGTGCATTCTACTTATCCTTGCCCCCCCAGTCTGCTCCTTCCCCCCTTCTCTCCCTGCGCATTCTGCCCGACCATCTCCCGCACTCTATAGTTATTCCAGATACACTTAGACCACTCCCACCTCTCACCCCACTTGCACAAGCCATCCTCGCTCCTCCCCTGTCCCTTCCCATTTCCCCTCCATCTTGCCCATCCCATCCACCCATTCCTTTCACTCACATCACTACTCATTTACACCCCCTGTATGTTCACCCCCCCATGCTCCTCCCAGGCTGCCATTTTTATCGGCACTTCTCAGCCACACTACAAATCCCAGAATCCACTACCGATCATGCCCAAAATTGCTGCCGATCACGTGATCGCAAGTTTTCCTAAATATCATTAAAAATAAGCCTCGTTTTCACAATTTTTATCAATATTTAGCAACTACATACCCATATCTTAGTTTTTTTTTTTTTATTTCCACCAATTTTTTAAATAGCAAAATTATTATTTTTTTAATCTATCTGTATATGACGTCATTTTGGCGCAAAATTAGAATTTTGGGAATTGCCAACACTCCCTATATAAACCCCAGCATGCCATGTCAGTTTTTTCTTACCTCCACTTGATAAAACCTTTTAAGGTGAAACAGATTTTATTTGGATATTATTTTATATTGTATGAATAAAGGTATTTTGGTTACTTTCTGTGCCATTTTACTCTTTTTCTTATTCTACATTTTATTTTTACTACTTATTTTTTTCTTACTTTTATACTATACTGCCTGACACCTGATTTTTTTTGTTTTGTTTTGTTTTTATCTCCAGTTAGCATCACTTTCAAGATATATCCTTGATGGGGATTATTAAACCCATGCCCTATTCATAGAGCAATTTGCCTGCTATGGAATAAGTGAGTACAATATATGTTATCTATATTCCTGGAGTTTTATACTGTGAGCACTATTTGTTGTTTCTTTTTATATTTCATGGTCCACACATGACTAAGACGCTATATTCACGTATCCTTTAAGTGGGGATTGTAACACTGAACGCTATACTTACTGGAGCTAGTTCAAGCTCCATAATACATGAGTAGGATTATGTCTTATCTTTTTTTAAATACTCCCTGCAAGTACATACTGCACCGTCATCTCCTTTCTTTTTTCATATACGGATTCACTGCTGACCCTCTCTGACATCCCCATAGAGGAACCCTGCAAATAACCTCTGGATATATATCTTTAATACACACACACACACACACACACACACACACACACACATATACATATATATATATATAATATGAAAAAAGACATCACTCTGGGTCTTGTAAATAAAAACTTCTCAGGTTTTATTCCAACAGTCAACGTTTCAGTTCTAATTGAACTTTCTTCAGGACATAAATAACTTATATTAACCATATTGACTATAAATAAGGAAAAACTCACTCACCCCAACCTCGATCACCTGTGTGCCGGCGTACAGCCATCACCGATGCGATTGTGTAATAAAGCTCCGCCCCCTACAATTCTGACCATTTTTCTAGTTTACCTAAATCATTTGCATTTGGCTTATCCCTCGTGGAACATCAACCCTGTTACATATCTTTGTATCATCAGCAAAAAGACATACCTTACCATCAAGACCTTCTGCAATATCACTAATAAAAATATTAAAGAGAATGGGTCCAAGTACAGATCCGTGAGGTACCCCACTGGTGACAAGCCCAAGCTTCGAATATATTCCATTAACTACAACCCTCTGTTGCCTGTCACTCAGCCACTGCCTTACCCATTCAACAATATTGGAATCAAAACTTTTGTAGAATGGTCTCATTTATAATTACTTAGGTGTGCACACAAAATAACATTAATTCTGTTAAACATTACCATGCTCCATTTTGGAAAAACAGGTCTCCTTCTCGCCTGGGAGAGGCACTCAGACAGGTTCAGTAACACCTGCAATCTATCTGAAGTGGTACAATGTGTTAATTGCTTATCCTGAAACACCTGTGGGAGAGGGAATCTAATACAAAGCCAAAAGCAGTATGTTTCCTCATCTACTTCATTTAACCCTTTAAGGACGAATGACGGACGAGGTCCGTCACTCAGGGGAAAGGGTTAATGACGAGTGACGGACCTTGTCCGTCACGCGTTAAAATTAACCCCTGATCGCCGCGGTGCCGGCGATCGCGGTTTTAATGCTGTTGCTGGGTGCCTCCAAGTCAGGGGCAGACCAGCAACAGCAAATCATGATGTCCCAGCCCATGTGATTGCTGTGACAGCCAGTCACAGCGGTCACAATGCTGCTGGGACATCTGATCCGCCTCCCTCCACCTCTTGTGGGTTTGTGAAGTGGAGAGAGATGGATCGGTGCTACATTGTGTCCCTGAGGAATAGTTAAGTTGTAATAAAAGTTGCCTACCCCTTTCCCCTTTATAAAAAAAAAAATAACCCTTTCCCTGTTGTTTGATCACTGCTAGCAGTGATCAATATACAGGTCACAGTGCTTTACTGTGATATATATTTTTTGTTTTACTTTCAAGGGTTTTTTTTAACCCTAAGGAGTTAAATTTTATTATTTGATTTTATTAGTGTATGATTTAGTTACTTGGGTGGGTGGAATTTAGTGGGAATTAGGGAATAATAAAAAAAATAAAAATCTTTTTGTAATTTAGTTAAAGTTTTGTTAGCTGTGTTAACTGTATTTAACAATGTTCAGGAAGTATAGTGCAGAGGAGGCTTATGCCCTGTTAGCGGCCGACTCAGAGGTGACAGACACTGCCTCAGAGAGTGACGCAGGGGACAGGGACTATGTGCCAGATACTGCAGGACCATCAGGGGAAATCGACGATTCCCCTAATGTTGAACATGGTGCAGATGACTGGGTACCCCCTAATAATTTTTCTCCAGACATCCCAGTGTTTACAGCCAATCCTGGCATACAGGCTGACCTGTCTGGCTATAGTGCGCTGGATGTTATGCAGCTGTTCTTGGGGGATGAGATTTTTGGGGAGATAGTCACCCAGACTAATCTCTATGCGGAGCAGTATCTGGCACGCAATCCAGACTCTCTTATCTCCAGGAAAGAGAGTTGGAACCCAACCAGTGTGCCAGAATTGAAACAATTCTGGGCACTGACCATGTTAATGGGGCTAATTAAAAAGCCCACAATTAGGATGTATTGGTCTAAACATCCTATTTGCAATACCCCCGTTTTTGCCGAGACAATGCCGAGGGAAAGATATGAAGACATACTGCGATTTATGCACTTTAGTGATAATAGCAAGTGCCCCCCAAAAGGTGATCCGCAGTATGATCTTCTTTATAAAATCCGCCCTTTAATTGCCCACTTTAACAGTAAATTTGACACTATATATACCCCCAATAAAAACATTTCCATTGACGAGTCCCTCATGAAGTTTAAGGGAAGACTGGGATTTAAACAATATATCCCATCCAAAAGATCCCGATATGGGATCAAATTTTATAAACTGTGTGAAAGTGGCAGTGGCTACCTTCCGTGTATACGAAGGAAGGGATAGCCACCTTGATCCCCCAGGTTGCCCAGATATAGTAGGGACAAGTGGGAAAATTGTCTGGGACTTAATAATGCCACTACTTAATAAAGGTTATCATTGATACATTGATAACTTTTATAATAGCATCCCACTGTTAAAAATGTTATACTGCTTCGAGACCGTGGCCTGTGGCACTATTCGAAAAACTCGCACAGGTTTCCCAAAGGCTCTAGCAAACAAAAAAATGAAAAGGGGGGAAACAGCAGCTCTCTGCCAGAATGAACTGCTGGCACTCAAATACAGGGATAAAAAGGATGTTTTCATCTTAACCACCATTCATGGTGAAAACACTAGGAGGGACGCAGTTCGTGGCAGAGAGGAATGCAAATGAGTACCAGTCTGCATACGGCAATATAATCGGCATATGGGGGGTGTTGACCTGTCTGATCAACTGATGCAGCCGTATTTGATCATGCGCAAGACCAGGGCATGGTATAAAAAATTGGGCATATATCTGATGCAGATGGCAATACACAATGCATTTGTCATTTTCAAAAAGGCAAATGCTGGGCTGAATATCACTTTTCTTTCGTTCCAGTTTACCCTCATTTCTGGGCTACTTGAGTGGCACACAAGGAGACCATCAGTGGAGCCTAGCAGAAGAATGGAGACCGGTCACTTCTGCTTTAAGATTCCACCAACCCCTAAAAAACAAAACCCCCAGAAAAGGTGCAGGGTGTGTTACAAGAGGGGCGTAAGAGCTGAGACCAGCTATTACTGCCCTGATTGCTCCACTCAGCCCGGCCTATGCATTGGCCACTGTTTTAAAATTTTTCACACCCAGGCCGAATAAGTAGACCAGTTGTGGGTTGTGATTTTTTTTTTTAGTCATCTGTCTGATTGGTTACCGAATCTTGGCTTTGTCTCCAGCTTTATCCTGTCTTCTCTGATCCTTGACTTCGGCTTGTCCTATCGTTGTTCCGTTTCTCTTTACTTCTTTGACCTCGGCTTGTACCTTGACAATTCTCTGCTTGTATAGCCCGGCCATTCTAAGGACCGGTATTACAAGTTTCTCTCTGTGTTCTCTCTCTTTGTGGTCTGTCTGTGTTTTGGTTTCAGAATCCATGACAGCTTTGCCCGGGATGCAGATGACTGGGTACCACCCCCGGATAAGTTTACCCCAACTATTCCCCCTTTTCACAGCAAATAGTATGCACTTGTTCATAATTTGAATTGATCAGCTGCTTATACTTAAAAATATATGTGGCCTTTGAGAGGCAATTTGCAGTCCTGAGCTGCTACAATGAGACTTGGCCCCAGCATCCACTTTTAAAAAATATGGAAGTGGTGCGTCTCCAATGTGCCCCTTCAACATCCACATAACCCTGAGAAAGGTACACATGGGGTTATCGTTGCACTAGCTGAGCAACATATTAGGTGTTATACTGCCTTATCACACATAAGGATTGCAAAATATACAGTAACATCTCCAAGTGTGTGTCAAAAAGGCAGAAAAAAGGCTAATTGCAACTAGATTTGGTACAAACTAACAAAACAATTATCCTACACTAAGGTTTAGAATATACCTTTTGAAATACCCTGGGGTATCTACTTTAAGAAATGGTAGGCCTTTGTGGGATAGTTTGAATTTAAAACCTGCTAAGATGCTTGGAAATTGCACATAGGCCCAGCGTCAAAATTCAAAGTTTGATTAAAAACTGAAATGGCTTGGTCTCCTATATGGCACTCTAGCGTCACGAAATAGTGCCAAAGACATACAATGGGGGTGTCCTTTTACTCAGAAGACTTAGCTGAACATAATTTGGGGGGTTTGAACTTAGTGGCACATTTGAAAAATACAAAATGTCCAGCAAAAATGCAATCCATATGTAAAAAATGCACAAAATTATTTTTTACCACATACTTTGGCATTTATTGGTGAAAAAATGGGGGCATGTTAAGGCACAATATGCACCTTATGAGATACCCTGGAATGTCTACTTTTACAAATGGTAGGCCTTTGTGGGGTTTTTTTTAACAGTCAAACTGTTATAATACCCCAAACGGAAGCATAGGCTCATTAAATCCGTCTCTCAAAATTCTACTGTGAGTACTGAAAAGCACAGGTCTCCTATATGGCACTGTAGCTTCACGAAATAGTGCCAAAGACATACAATGGGGGTGTCATTTTACTCAGCAGATGTAACTAAACACAAAATAAAACTTTGTACAGGAATAGCACACACCAACTTTACAAAATACACACAAGAAGTTCTTTGTTATAGGTTTGTGTGCCAAAAACTAAATAAAACACAATTTTACTCCAATATTTAGCAGACGTTTGCGGTGAAATGGCTACGTAGAAAGTGTCAAAACAACCCTAGGTAATTAGCCTGTGATGTCTACATTCTATAAATATATACTTTTGTGTGACAATTTTGTTTTCTTTTATGGCTATTAAACTTACAAGACAAACATACCAAATTCTAAAATCGCTCCACATTAAAAGTTTATTTTACTCCTTGTGCTTTTTGACCTGTAACTACCAAAAAAATCTTAAAATCCCAGACACATTATATATTCTGTAAATGAGAACAACTAAATGAATTTATTTTTAATTACTTTCCTTAACCTGCACTAATTATGAACACATTATTATTGCAAAAACTGTAAAAAAAAAAAAAAACCCACAAATTATAAAAAAAATACAGAAATATGCAAATAAATTAAAATTTGTAGTTTTTTTTTTTTTACAGTTTTTACATATTATATATATAATATGTATATGTGTGTTACATCAAACTAAAGCCCTTTCTGCCCTTTAAAAAACAATATATAATATGTGTCGGTGCAATAAATTAGTAAAATGCAAATTGCAGTTGAACGCAAACAGCAAAAAATGAAAAAAAAAGCTGTTGTCATAAAGTGAAAGACAAGCTTCTGAAGCTCTGTCCTTAATGGGTTAAAAAACTGAAATAGAAAATCCACAGTAGGCAATAGTTACTTACCCAGTGCAACAGTGCATTTGTATTTGCTAGAATTGGGCAGTGCTACATTTCAGCGCAAAACAGACCTTCGATCATTTGTATATATTAAATCTACCAATGCTGTGTATAAATTGGGGTTATCTAATACTACCAATCTGCATACAGATTATATGAATCACATACATTGTGGATGTTTCTAACAGCACCTTATGCACAGATATATCAGTCACATATACTGAGTCTGTTTAAACAGTAATCATACATAGCCTACCTCTGCTATATACAGTGACACTATGCCTGCACACATATTAAGATTATATGAGTGAGATAAATTGAGGCTTTAACAGAAATTCATGCACATAATATACCATGCACATTTACTGAGGTTGTGACTCACAACCCACACATAGAACCAGTATTAGAGTGGACTCATAGAGGATGTGTCTTATATCATTCACATATATTGTATTTCCACTGATACATCAAGCATATAGAGAACAGATACACTGAAGCAATCCCCTCAGGGAGAGAGATAGGTTAGACTCCTGATTGCTGAAGGAGGTACCCAGGCTGGCAACTCTTACACATGTGCTGTTTGCTGGGTCTTCAGGGATAAAGGCTTAGACTCGGCTGGGCCTCATGTATGCAGTGGACTACTGTCATCACTTCCGAGAGATGTAGGACAGACCCCTGTTTGCTGAAGTAGGAACCCAGGCTGGCAACTCTTACCGATATGCTGTTTGCTAGGTCTTCAGGGATAAGAGGCTGAACCCTGGCCTGGCTTCATGTAGGCAGTATATAACATACATCCCCTGAAGGCGTACCCAAGCTGGCCTGTTGCTGGGTCTTCAGGGATAAGAGGCTGAACCCTGGCATGCAGTTGACCATTTTCATCCCCAGAGGGAGAGGTTGGGTCCGACCCCCGGTCACTAAAGGGGGTACCCAGACTAGCCACTTCATCTTAGTGCGTTTTGCTGGGTCTTCAGGGCTTAGAGGCTGAACCCGGTCAGGGCCACAAAAATATTGCCTGGTGAGCATAAAAGAAAAAATCTAGGCCTGCATAAGCAGACTCCTTCCAAACTGCTGTGAAGGACAGGAAAAAAGACTGCCTGATGGGAAGGGGGAGGATCTATTTATACCAGTTTCAGAGTTCTATTTCCTGTCCTTTCTGCTGTAAGGGGAGGAGCTAACCCATGAGTAAATGCTGCCATGAATAATGGTCAGGAAATATATATATGTGAGTGTGTGTTTTTTGTATTTATAAAATACATTTATAAAATATATTCCTACTTACCGTAATTTTCTTGTCCTGGTCACAGGCCATGGCAGCACAACAATGGGTATCTCCTCTCAATCCCAATTAGACAGGAACTCATTTAAATAAAGATATAATTACCTCCTCCTATCCCATCACTCCTCAGCCTTGTTACCAGCAATGATCCAGGGTGGGTTCCTTGTGCTGCCATGGCATAGGACCAAAAAAATTATGGTAAGTAGGAATACATTTCCCTTTTCCTGGCCATCTCAATGGCAGCACAACAATGCTTGATAACCAAGCAATAACTAAGGGACGGAAGAATAACACAACACAGACTCCAAATAATGTAATGCAAGTGTATTAGCACCACAAACCAAAGTGACAAAGGAGATGGATAATCCTGCTGTGCACAACTTCATCTGTAAAAATGCTCCAAATATAAATTTTCCATTGCTGCCTGCCCTACTACTAGTCCTTGGGAAACTGCAGTAAAATAAGTCACGGCATATAATCTTGCTATCCCTTGGGTCACTGCAATTTAAACCTGTGGTCACTAGGGGAATCTCCACGGGGACACCATTGCACAGGGCCATGTACTGGAGACTTCTTAAGGGAGAGAGACTAAACTTCATTGAGGCCAGAGGAAACTATCCTCAGGTATGCCATAATAGAAAAATCGCTTAGTCCTTGAATGACTAAGTTTGTCCTGTTGGAATAAGACAAGAGCAAAAATAATGAAGGAGAAGGGGATGGTACTTACATTTTTATTTAAATTAGTATCTAATTGGGATAGAGAGGAGCTATCCATTGTTGTGTTGCCATGGATATGGTCATATATATTTATTTGTGGTCAGGGACAATAAGCTGAGTTATAGTAGTAGTTGTGATGTAAGTCAGTTGTGGTTAGCTGAAACCGATGTTCGGGTAGGCCTGTAAAAAGAAAGCCCACCAAAATTGAATGGCTTGATAAAGGGAGTGGTTGGTGGGCTAAACCAGGCAGTATTGACCCAAAGGGAAGGTGAAACCTGTGTATTAATAGGCCGTGTAACCCTACCCACAACTACAGGCTCAGCCGTCCTATTTGTGGTCAGGGACAATAAGCCAAATTACAGTAGTGGTGGTGTAAGTCTATTGTGGTGTGCCAAAATTGACATTCGGGTAGACATGTACTCATAACAAACTACAAAAAGAAAATCCGTATATTTCAGGTATCTTACATGGAAATTCGTGCTGGAAGAAAAATGTTCCACTTCTCGGCTCTTTCTATCTTTCCCTTTTTGCGAATGACTTTACATATCAGTAACTCTTAACTTAGCTCAATGTTTAGTGAAATAAGCCCTTAAATGTTATTTATTTCTATGAATTGCTTTAATATATTGCTGCCCAGAAGACTCACGTGAGTCTTAAATAGCTGCAGATGTAAAATGGTGCAAATTGCATTAATTTAGTATCCGCAGCATTCTTTGGACGTTGATAAATTAACTTGTGCGTGTTTAAGTGGATTGTGACTTTTAAATCCATTATATTTTTCAAAGTCTTACAATAAAACACTTTCACATTCTTTTGTTCTTTATGTTTATAAAAAATTCACACCTTTTTATTTCCATTTTTTTTCTGGAGGATATCGCACTATATTGCAACTCTAACTCCATTTCACATTTTGTTTCATTTTACCTGCTTACATTTTTTTTTACATTTTATATGAGGGGAAAATGTGTATTTTGCCTGTAAAAATATCACAAAGGGAACAGGCATCCAGCTAAAAGAATGCTTAAGTGTAATTTAAACTGTCCAAACAGTCTGATACTTTGCATTTTTAATGGTTGTGTTCTGGTAGACCGCCTGCCTTCATACTAGAATTTCATTTAAATAAAAAATCAAAATATATTTCAATTTATTAATGGAACACTATAGTGTTGGGAATACAACATTGTATTCCTAAAACTATAGTGTCCCTCTGCCCCCCTATTGAAGCACTTTTAAGTCCCTTGACGCTGGCTCCATCACCTCCTCCAACGTCCGTCCCAACAGGGAACCTAATGCGTATGCATGGCAGGCGTCGCACATGCAATAGGCCTATAAGAAAGCATTAAATCAATGATTTCCTATTGTGAATTTAAAGACACCGGATGGTAGACAACCACTAGAGGCAGTGTTAACCCTGCATTATAAACATTGCAGTTTCTCTGATAGTGAAATGTTTTTGACTGCAGGGCTAAGGGACAGGGACAGTGCACCCTGACTACTTCAATGAGATGAAATGGCCTGTGTGCCTATAGTGTCCCTTTAATGCATATTTGCTTCAATCATACCTATACTCAAAAATATATAACAAAATTCAATCTGTTTCCAATTGAGATTACCATAACCTCTCTGGCTACATTTGCTTTTCTCTTAATTAGCTAACCGTTCATAGTCAGTGGTCATGCTGCACAATCATGACCATTATGCTTATACAGTGGGACCTCGGTTTACAACAACTCGGTTAACATAATTTTCGGTTTACAAATGAAAATCCATTGAAAATAATGCCTCGGTTTACAATTTTTTTTCACAATACAAAGCAAGTTTCCCCAGGATACATTGCACCTGGGAGGTTTATAGCACCGCCCCCTGCATGCTGGAGTCTGTGGGTAGCACGTGGCATCGAGTGTGGAGGTGTTGGAGCAGCTTTTGCATCGAGTTTTGGAGCCATTCTGGAAATTGTTGCAGTTGTTTTGGGACTTTTTGGTGCATTTCTCAAGCTGTGGAAAGGTAGGGAGCTGAGCTTTGTCGTTTGCATGCCTTTTACTGTGTGTTCTGCATTGTGGGTTGGTTTCCATGCCAGCTCATTTTGACTTTTTTCTGACATCCAGAATGGATTAATTGGTTTGCAATGCATTCCTATGGGAAACCGCGTTTCGGTTTACAAATTTTTTGCAATAAGAAACGTCCCGGAGAATGCATTAAATTTGTAAACCGAGGTCCCACTGTATTGTATAAAGAAACCCCTGTGTAAGACAAGAAAACAGTCTCCATTCCATTACACCAGCCATAGCCCAGCTCGTCATGTTGACACAGTATGGGATGGAATCATCCTTAATGTAACCAACACCAAACTGTATCATAGATTTTAGATTTTATTTTTATATTCTATTTTATTTTATAGATTATATGTATTTCAAATTATAACCTTGACTCTCCAACATCGCCCTCAACTTCATTTTCTGTTCTCATTTCTTTTTTCATTTTGTTGATCTTTCATATCATTGTGTCAAAGAATATGAGTATAAAGGAGAACTTTCTTCAGTTATTAAATATTATGTTAACACCTTGTCATAATTTTCATGTTTGCCTTATTGTATCCTTTGTGTCTTTTTGTTCAGTCACCTCATTCTAACTCACTGCTTTTTCTCTGAGTAACCTTTATATTGTTATATGGTAAAATCACTACTTTTGAACTTAGAAAATCATCACCTTTTAGAATACATATAGTATTTGAAAGGCCAAAAAGTAGTTTTAACTGGTACAATTAATATTATAGGTGATTTGCATATATGGTGTGGTGAGCTATATTAAAAAGCGGGTAAAGAGATATAAAAACAATATCTTGGAGACGGCAACATTCCTGTAAAATTATCATCCCAGGAGACTTCAGTGCTATTAAAATCCCCAACTTTAATATAGACAATGTGGAGTTTATGACATCATAGAACAATAAACTAGAAAACTTCTCATTCAATATGATACATGATGTCATGAAAAGAAGAAAGGACTCCAATTAGAGAGAGCAAAATAAAAAAAAATATATATAGAAGAAAATATAACTGCTTTTGCAGCCACAAGGGAGTTTGAAAATCTCACTAATGATACAGATGACAACCTTAATAAAAACCATAATAAAACAGAAAAGGAAACAATAGCTATCAAAAATAAAATACCCAAGACACTAAAGATGTCTCTTCTAATAGTCCTTTTTTCTCTAAATTTAAGCATTAACAGTCATCATCTCATTCCCAAGAGAAAAACCGAATGTAAAAAAAAGTCTAGATACAATCCACTGTTCTCAGACACATATTGAGAAAATGTTCCTGTTCTAATAGACTATTATCAGAAATGCTCCAGTTTTATTGTGTGCAGTCGGTAAAAGCCACAACAACCAAGAATACAGAAGATATAATAAATGAATTATGGCTCTAGAAAGTCCAGGATTTATATCAACCCTTTTCTCCTTCCATTACAAAATAGTTTTTTAATACTACCAACCATTCTATAGAAGAACGGTCACTAAACAAAGAGAGCCAAATATAGTCTATACTCCTTAAAAAGGCCATGAAACTTGTTTGCAGAGATAGGCACATCCTTGCAAACACCAGACCTTTAGTTTGGAGAAGGTTTTTGGGAAGCCTGAATTTATTAGAGATGGGGCTGAAAGGAATACTGGAACATTGGCATTAGGAAAGATCTGAGGATTCTTATCCAGAAGGGGCTGTAGAGGAGTACAGTCTAGTCTGTGGGTAGAGGCAGGCACATGTGACTTTCAAGGTTCCGAGGACGACTGAACCCTGACACTTGGCACCAAGTTTCATGCACAGCACAATGACTCTTTATTATTGCAAAAAGTATATTGCAAAAAGTATATGCTTCATCTTGTATGTATATCATTAAGGGACCACTATAGCCACCCAGACCACTTCAGCTTAATGAAGTGGTCTGGGTGCCAGGTCCATCTAGGATTAACCCTGCCTGCTGTAAACATAGCAGTTTCAGAGAAACTGCTATGTTTACATATGGGTTAATCCAGCCTCTAGTGGCTGTCTCATTGACAGCCGCTAGAGAAAATCACAGTGAGAAGATGCCAGCGTCCATAGGAAAGCATTAAGAATGCTTTCCTATGGACTGACTGAATGCGCGCGCGGCTCTTTCTGCGCATGCGCATTCAGCCGATGACGTCGGAAGGAGGAGGAGAGTGCCCAGCGCTGAGGGAGCCCGGCGATGGAGAAAGGTGAGTGTTTAACCCCCTTCCTCCCCCTTAAGCCCAGCGGGAGTGGCACCCTGAGGCTGGGGGCACCCTCAGGGCACTATAGTGCCAGGAAAACAAGTTTGTTTTCCTGGCACTATAGTGGTCCTTTAAGGTGTATTTTTCAGGGTGTAAAGTGCATGAGTGTGAAGCAGCTGGAAGGGATTTGTTTCACATCTTATGTATTGTTTAGATAATTCTAATCATAATTGTGTTGTTAAAGGGATACTCTAAACACCAAAACTACTTCAGCTTAGCGAGACAGGTTTTTATGCATAGGTTATGCCCCCGTTGTGTCTCTGCTAAATTTTTTGACATTTAGGAGGCAAATCACCTTGTTTGTGCAGCCCCAGCTATACCTCAAGAGGTCCTGATTCTCACAAGCTACGTGAAAAAAAAACAAAACGATTTTATAAAAAACAAAACAAAAAATCGCAAGAAAAGAAAAATTCTTATCTTGAACTTCAATCAAACACAGGAGGTCGCTGCAGGCAATTAACAAAGCAGAACATAGGTACTGCTACATTTATAATTTCATAATTCATACATTTATAAATAAGAGAAGTTTAAAAACAGGAGAGGTGGGACTAGAGCTGCAGACACAACTTGATTTAACTCCTAAATGGCAGTTTCATTAAACTAAAGTTGCTTTGGTGTTTAAAGTGCCCATCTAATAGAAAAAAAAATGATACCAGCCTTGTACACTGCAACATATTTACAATCAGTACATGGCTACCAGATCTTTGGCATGTTGGCCACAGGTTCACATTTTGTGTGAACTGAGTAAATGCTGCGTTTCCAAGCTCTAGAGTTTTATGTGGCTGCAATGAATACCTGTGCAAAAAAATAGACAAATGTCATTCCCCAAATTTTTATATGAAAGCTATATATTTTTACGAAATTCTAAATATAAAAAACAACAACTCAATAATAAGAACTCATTTTCTAGTTTGAGTCTAAAAGAGATCTTAGGCTGTATTCTTCCTGGGAACTCAGATTTTTAGGCAGAATGATTTTTTCCTAAGGAACATTGGATGGCAGTTTAATGAGAAAACCATAACAGTACAAATATTACAGTGTTAAGGCATCTCTCCTTGTAATGCCTCGGGTGCCAAGTTCAATCTTTCTCTCTATTAAACCACTAGCCTGTCCTACGAATCACAGTGCCTTGGGAGTCGAAGCCTTGCATCAAACATATAACTGGCATGCAAATGTTCGAGACCTGTGGGGATCAATGTACACTTTAAAGAGAGCTAGTGAATGCTGAACATGATAAGCTAGCGCTCTCAAAAGGCAACAATTATAACTCAATATGGATAACCTGAAATAATACATTGATAGAGCAAAAACGGGGAATTTGAGGAAAACATTCTACATATTTGTTAGCATTTTAAATGTGGGTATTTAGTTGTATGCCTGCTTACCTACATAGTCACCTACAGGGTTATACTGGGGTAATTTTTCCAATTGGACTATTGGGCATAACATCTGAAATTTACTTTAAATTCCTAGCAATTCATAGGGTTATATACCATATTTTTCTATGGGGTATGTGTGAGTGAATGTAGAGTTTTTGAATACAGGCGTGCATTTTTGAAAACCATTTGCATTTGTAAATCCCATTTGTGTTTAGTGTTAAAATTTGAATGATGAGATGTATGCACCTATACACATACACTGCCACAAACACTCATACACACACACATATACACATGCAGATAAACAGAACACAGATACAAACACTGACACTCATGCAGAAACCCACTCACAGAAGCAATGACACACATGCAGCTACAAACCATAACATACATACATACAGATACACACACTGAAACACATACAAATACAAACAATAATATACATACATACATACAGATGCACTCACTGACACACATACATATATAAACAATAACATACATACATACAGATACACACACTGAAACACATACAGATACACACACTGAAACACATACATACAGATGCACTCACTGACACACATACATATACAAACAATAACATACATACATACAAATACACGCACTGACACACATACAGATGAGCACACATGCAGGTGAAATTTTTTGCCACTCTCCAGTTTGCTACTTTTTGGCTGCAGGAAGTTGCCTTCTGCTAGCTGGGGATGTTGAGAGTTACCCCCCTCCTCTGACTTCTCCCCACACCTTGCGTGGCTCGGTGTGTTAGCTGGGAGGAAGTGACTGACTCTTACTTCTTGCCAGTGCTGCAATATTACAGGGGCCTGGTAACGCTATTATAGCACTGCAGTTCACAACTGGGCCCTTGATGACACATGTCCATCAAGTGTCCCTAAGTGCATGGGTCCTCTTTGCCTGCAAGCCCCGGTGGTAGTTCTTCCGTTGATCCTAAATATGTGATCAAAATATTTAACAATGGACTAAGCCAGACCCCTTTTGCCTCTTATGTTCCCCTATCTCTAGGCATTAATGTAATCTGCTTGATGGAAAAGTAGGATTTGCCTATGGGACTGTCTCTTGGATATGGTTTTTGAATCCCAAAGCAGTTTATCCTTCGATCCCAATTCATTTTACTTGTGCATATAAATTGAATTATAACATTGTCTCATTTTGTAGCAAAATAATTTGAGTAGTTTTGTCTCCAGACAGTGCTTCATTTATTGCAGCTTACGCCTGCACACACTGTCACTCTGCACATTAATTTGACTAATTCTGGGCTACTTTAATGAATTTACTGTTCAGTTTTACGTGAAAGTGCAATTTATAATTCCTTGTAAATTGTGCTGCATTCTGACCATTTTGTATCACATTTCAGATCTAGAACTGATAGATGGGGCACTTGACATTTGTAGTCCGTTAAGCACGGGGAAGTAATAGACCTGTTGCAATGGCTAAATCATCGTGCACTGTATAAATATTACCTTTGCAATTAAATGAGGGGTAAAGAGCACCTGCATGAATAATAGAACTGGAACATATGTTACTCCTATTAGAGCTGGTTCAACATTTTATTATGTACGGTTAGAATGCGACTGCATTCCATGAGATTTATTATACTCTCTTCATTCTAAATGTACCCACACTCTGTTTCATAAATAGTTATGTCTATATGTACCGGATGAGTAATCAAAGCTTCACAAAAAAAAAACCCAACAAATTGAACACACCACTGGAACGGAAATTGTTAATCACCCACAGTGCTTATTGGTATTAATAATAACATTTATTTTTTTAAATGCATAAAGTGCTAACCCTGGTAGAACTCTGTAGATAATTTAATTATATCATTATATTAATTAAATCTCTAGGAAATGTGTAGATAGAAATTTACATTTAAGAAACGCTGACACTCCTACAACAATTTAAGTCCATTATATAGTCTAACCATTGAATGTAAGGAGGCGTCCAGACACTTAAATGAACTATTTGTGGAGAGTTTCTTTAATTTTAGATTCTAAGGACACTCTGAATACTAAAACAACGTATGCTCCCTGTGAAGTTAATGGTGCAAGGAGCTCCTTTGTCCTAGTCTACTTGCATTTAAAGGGATTGGTTCCGAAACTAGTCCTCACTACCCACCAACATTCCAGGCTTCATCAGTATCTCCATTGGAATAAAAAAATGGAAATACATAAATCCTGGATTTTTGGTGGGCCATGAGGACGGGTTTGAGAACCACTGCTATAGAAGACACTGCCTAGTGCGTATGTTTAAGGGGCTAGGCAGCTAAAACACCCAAACCAGAGTCTTTCAATTCTGGTCCAGTAAACAGTGCAAGAAATAGCAATAGAGTGTGAGTGCATTGATCTACATCTTGAGATAGGAGCGTTCTCAGGAGTAATAAAGTAGGTGGATACAAAAGAATGCAGAAAAATATAGCGTAGTATATCTTGCACAAAGTTATGATACAATACAGTGTTCAGAGCCTAGGTAGTTCTATCTAATTGCACTTGGGCGGTATGATCCCTGCCTAGGGATGTTAGGATGACTTTTTTGTTAAAGTGCTTCTGTGTAAGGGACCGCCAACAAGGTATAGTGGCTTAGGGTAATATGCACCTCACCTCAGGGTCTCACAGGCTTGTTGGGGTGTGTGTGCAGCACCCTATAATGTATGAATGTTCAGGTCAGTGCATCCTCTTGGTTTCATATATTTATATTTGGGAGTCCAGGCCAACTCCCCAGGTTTGCCCCCCTCCCTTTCATAGGTGCCTCATTTTAGTGCCCTATTTACCCTTGACCTGCAGAGAGTCCCAGGAGGAAATATTTCCTAAGTAAGTGGATTAATCTCATAAGAACAAGCATTAGGATGCTAGAGTAGAACCTGCCAAGAATTGAGTAGATTGACATTGTGGCAGGCTTATGCAATATACGATCATATAATGTAACTAAACCCCCATTATTTTTTTGCCTAGGTGAGGTGTTTTTAAATAAAACTATTACACTCTGTAAAACTTCAAATTGCTCTTTAGTGAATAAGCGAGTGTGCTGGATCTTGAATATGATCTATATGTATAAACATAATTATAAAGCTTATAATTTATTGATCAGAAAAATCTGGCATATATTATTGTTTTTTTTTTTTTCCTCATTTATCTTTTTATTGGTGCAAGCAAAATTTCAGACTTTGTGCATCGCAGTGCACTCTGGCATACAAACCCAACACAGTCGCAGCTGTGAATTCCGTTACCCCACATGTTATAGACCAAACATCTCCTGTGTATATGTTTGAAGCCAATGTTGCTTCCCAGGTAGGTGCGCTCGCTTTGGATCTCTCTGCTCGAGGGCACTGTGTTATGTGATGTGCCTAGTGTCTTTTTGTGTTGGTTCGGTGCGGATGGGATTGCTGCTTGTGATGCACGTCTGACAAGCTATACCTGTTTCGATCATTTTTATAACAAGAACTTGGGTTGGGGGAGGATACAGAAAGAAAGAAGGGGAGGGGGGGGGTTCCTTAGACAGCATTTTATACATATGATGATTAAATCCTATACAACCATTTGTAAACTTGGCATTGTTCCCAACTGATCCTTGCTCTATGTCAATGTAGGCATCGCCGTACCGCGGCTCCTGTTCTACTACTTAAATTTCCGCTGGCCAGCAACTCCATTCCCTGTCGTATCTCGCACTGCTACCGTTTACTCTATTGGCCATTTTTTCATATGCGCTAATCATATCCATTTTTTGTGTTATAGCCTCTACTGCTGGGATTTTGTTGCTCTTCCAGTTGCCGGCCAGCAAAACTTTTGCTACCGTTAGAATGTTTAACACTACTTTCCTATGAGGGTGAGTGGCCACACTGGGTGCTATGTGAAGTATGTAGTGTTCCGGCTTCTTGGGGAGAGTGATACCCGTCCTGCCTAGTAGGAGCAAATGGACCGTCTCCCAGTAATCAGTCAGTAGGGGACACGTCCAGAAAATATGGAGCATGGTTCCCTCTTCTATGTTGCATCTCCAACACTTCCCGGACGTGCCCGGGTACATGCGTGCCAGTCTATGTGGTACCAAGTACCACCTCATTAGCACCTTGCAATACGCTTCCCAGAGTGTGAGGCTTTGCGATGCTTTTTTCGTGGTTTCCAGAGCCGTTAGCCACTCTGTCTTGGGAATTTGGAGTCCCATGTCCTCCTCCCACAGATTCATGTATGTAGGTTTATCGGGGGCTGCCGAAGTGATTAGTGCGTTGTAGCATGCTGAAAGCGGTTTGATTTGCTTGTGGAGGAGTGCCTGTTTAAGCGTTATGTGGGGTTTGGAGGGGTGGGTGGTGCAGAGTTGGATATGCGATTGCACTATATTTTTTATTCGAAGGTATTGAAAGATATCCCTTGCTGGTAGCTGTAATTCCCTTTGCAGGATGGGGAATTGCTTAATTTTTTCTCCTTCTAGTATGTCTTGGACCCGGAATTCGCCCCTCCCTTTCCATCGGCCCATCGGCATGTCTGGGGATAGAACTTCTAGTGTTTCCAAGGGTGCTGCTAAGAAGAGCTCTTTGGGGTTCACTATGCAAGAGCTCCAGTTATTCCATGCCCTTAAAAGAAACCGTGAACTCTGCAGTTGTTTTCCCCCCACAACCTGGTGGTGTCCCCCTGCCCATAAGTTCCGTGACAAGTCGCGGGTGGCCAGACAAGCGCTTTCCATTTCTAGCCAGATGGGTTTACGGGTGGTGGACACGGAGCGTAAGAGCCTGAGTCCCTGCGCTAAAACGGTTGCCTTATAGTAAGCCTTGATATCAGGCATGCCCAGCCCCCCACTGGTGCTTGGGAGCCCCAACACTCCCCTTGCCACTCTCGGGGGCTTCCGTTTCCATACATGTGCGTTTATTGTGCTTTGGAAGAGTTTTAAAAGTTTGGTGGGGAGGGCGATGGGCAAGGTCCTAAACAGGTACAGTATGTGCGGCAGCGCCATCATTTTGATAAGGTTAATGCGGCCTAACCAGGACACCTCTAGACCTTCCCATTTCTCTAGTGTGGTTCTTAGTTTTTGTATGACCGGGTAGTGGTTTTCCCGTATGGTGGTCTGAGAGGACTTTGTGAGATTGATCCCCAAGTATTTTAGAGAGGTTTTACGCCAGTCAAAGGTGTGTTGTGCTTGTAGCGTCGTGACAATAGTGCTCGGTAAGTTTATAGGCAATGCTTGTGTCTTCGTTGTGTTGTTCCTATAGTAGGATACCCGTCCATATGTGTCGAGCCTATGTATGAGTTGTGGTAGTGAGGATTCTGGGCGCGTTAGAAATACTAAAACGTCGTCCGCGAAAAGTGCCAGTTTTTTGTCGCCACCTGGAGTGTGGAGTCCTTGTACTACTGGGTCGCAGTTTATTAGCCGAATTAGAGGTTCTAGACTTAGTATAAAAATGAGGGGCGAGAGGGGGCATCCCTGTCGGGTACCATTCCTTATCTCTATTTGATCAGATATAAAACCCGTGCTAAACACTCTGGCCGTCGGATTTCGATATAATGCAAGAATGCTCGACAGGACTTTCGAGGAGAATCCCATTCTAAGGAGCGTCTGTGTCATATATTCCCAGTGTAGGCGATCAAAGGCCTTTTCGGCATCTAGTGCCAAAATCAGGCCGGTCTGGGACGATAAATTTGCCCAGTCAATTAGATTCAAGAAGTGCCTGGTGTTGTCCCCCACTTGTCTCCCTGGGACGAACCCTGCCTGTTCTTCGGAGATGAGATCTGGGAGTATTTTTTTGAGTCTCGTTGCTATCAGTTTAGCGTAGAGTTTGGTGTCTGCGTTTAGCAGGGAAATCGGGCGTAAATTAGCACAGATAGTGGGGGGTTTGTTTGGTTTGGGCAGTGTCACAATGAAAGCTTCTAACATTTCTTTGGGCATCTCCCCTGAGTCTTTTATTGCATTATAGAGTGTGGTGAGAGGGGCGATCAAATACGGCGACAATTTTATATAGTAATAATTTGATAAGACGTCCGGGCCAGGGGCTTTGTGCTTAGGTAGGGACTTGATGGCCTCTTCAATTTCCTGCTCTGAGAAGGATTCTTCCAGAGAGGAGCATTGCTCTTGGGATAGGCTCGGTAATTCTATCTGATCTAGAAAACGTGTGATTCCCATTTTAGTCGGTTGGTGAGTGCCGTGGTCTCTGTCTAACTGGTAAAGGGACGCATAATACAGCGCTAATTCGTTGACTATGTCCTGGGGGTTATATAGTTTTACTCCTCGCTCTGAGGTGATATAGGGTATTTTCGACTGCATTTTTGTTTGGCGGACTTGTTGGGCTAGAAGTCTTCCTGCCTTGTTGCCCATGGTATAATATGTCTGTTTAAGGATCCGCATCCTTTTTTCAGTTTCCATTAAGTGAAGAGAGCTTAGTTTTGATCTGAGCTTTGTCAATGTGTCGTGCGTGCGTTTAGTGGGTTTGCGTTTGTGTGCCTCTTCGTGTGAGATTATTTCTTGTTCAAGGCGTGTTCTTTCAGCGTTGTACTGCTTCTTTACTCTCGCCCCCATCTGGATAAAACTCCCTCTTATGACTGCCTTATGGGCTAACCATTTAGTGATAATTGTTGTCTGGCAAGTCGCATGGGTCTCAAAGTATTCCTGTGTTTTAGCCTGTATTTGAAGGAGATTCCCCGGTGTGTCCAGAAGGCTTTCGTTGAGGTGCCAGGTGCCTCGTCCCCTAGCTGGGTAAGGAATTTTTATAGTTATGATTTGTGGAGCGTGGTCAGACCACGTGATTGGACCTATTTGTACTCTCAGTGCAAAAGGTAGTGTTCGTGTGTCTAGGAGGCATAAGTCTATTCTAGTGTAGGTCATATGTACAGGCGAGTAAAACGTGAAGTCCTTCTCACGTGGATACAGATTCCTCCACGTGTCATAGTAATCGTGCTCATGCATAAGGGTACTGAGATGTTGGCCTAAGGCCAAAGAGGCTGGCTTTGGTGGTTCATTATTCACTCTGCTGATATCTAGGGATGGGTCGGGGGAGCAATTAAAGTCCCCACATATGATGGTGTGTCCTTGTTTGTATTGTGCAATTGTGCGGAACGCCCTGTTTAGAAAGCGTTTCTGCGCCTCATTTGGGGCATAAAGTGAGGCTATCGTTATTTGTAGTCCGTTCAGGGAACCCACCAGAACCAGCAGCCTCCCATCCCGCCTAGCATATTGTTTGGAGAGTGAAAATACCCAGTCCCTATGGAAGTACACGGCTACCCCCCTGGATTTAGTCGGTGATAGGGCGTGATAGCTTTGAGCGTATTGTTTGACGGTAAATCTCGGGGTATTGCGGATGCAGAAGTGCGTCTCCTGCAGGCACACTATTGCTGCTTTAGATTTACTCATTTCCAATGCTGCCAGTCTGCGTTTATGGGGGCTGTTGAGGCCTTTCACATTTAATGTTAGGATTTTCAGTTGGTCAGCCATACGTTCTTTTGTTAGGCTGCTTGTGCAGTTCGTGCGTGTACGGGTTATGATGTACAGCAAATGGTGTTGGAGCTGTCCAGGCGGGGAAGGATCGGGGTAAAACGGGGATAACAAAACCACGGGTCTGTAACAAAATCAAGTATATACATAGCGCCATTATCTTTGTCAGCGCTCTTCCTGGTTTAGGCGCAAGTCGGGTGTTTTGTCCTGTCTCTGCGCGCAAACCTAGGGGATGGTCTGGTTGTGAGAGCATGCCACCTACGACCCCCATCGGTGTTGGTTTCCGCCCTGTCCCTTGGAGTTAATTGATTAATTAACCAATTACCCCTACCCAGATGTGGAGATTTATGTTTCACTAGCCTTCATCTTTTTGAGATTGCTAAATTAAGACATTTCTGGGAGTTACGATCACCTTCCCCCCTTGTACCTCTGCTCTCGTTCAGCCTATCCTTTAGGGTTCATGTGTATGCCTCTCCGGTAGCGGGAGTATTATGTTAAGGTTGTGGTGTCATGTCCCCATATATGTGTGCACATTAAATTATACTCACAACCTTTTCAAACATTTGCAAGTGGTAAGCGAGACAGTCATTGTTTATCTTACAACAGTCCTTGTTGAGAGGGACTTGTAAGTCGTCAGATTTAGGAGGGCGATCCCGCCATCTGCCATTCTCTTTGCGGGCGTTTTGGTGATTCCACTGTCGCTCCGTCCGGAGACCTCACTGGAAATAGCCCCCATTCCTTCAGTAATCGCATGCCCACCTCCGGTTCGTTCGCAGTATATGTCCTTCCATTTTTCCAGACGATGATCTTGGTTGGGTACCCCCAGCGATATTGAATGCTGTTGTTCCTTAATGTCTTTGTGACTGTTATAAACTCCCGCCTCCTGCTCATGGTCATTGCTGACAGATCTGCAAATAGTTGGATTTTGTCATATGGCGCCGGCAATGTCAGTGCTTTTCTTGCCGCTGCGAGTACCGCGTCTTTAGTTTTAAAGAAGTGGAATCTCACCACTATGTCACGTGGTGTATCTTGCGCAAGCCTCTGAGGTCTTGGTAGCCGGTGTGCTCGGTCCATGATCCACTCCTGTTGCGGTATCGTCGGCGCCAGTGTTTTACACAGTGTCAATATGTATGCAGCAATGCCGTCATTTGCCACAGATTCCGGGATCCCTCGGAACCTGATATTGTTCCGCCTCGAGCGGTCTTCCATGTCGGCCATCTTCTTTTTTAATACCATATGCTCTTCGCTTAGATTCTGTACAGTTTCTGCCAGCGTGTCATGTGCTGAGCAGAGTTCCTCTTGTCTGGCCTCCAAGTTGTTTGTCCGCTCCCCCAGTTCTGATATTTCTTTTTTTATATCATTAGTTGCCTGCCTGAGGTCCCTTTGCAGAGTTACTCTAAATTCTTGCAGCATAAGAAAGAGCTTCCTCTCCGTGACCGGGACATCGGTGTAGAGGCTTACCTCACTATCTTGCTCCAGGGGGGAGTCTGTGGGCTGTGATAGTGCTAGTCCATCTCCGCCATCTTGTGCAGGCCGCGTTTTGTCCCTTTTTTGTTGGCGGACCGGGTCTGTGAGCTTCGTCTGCTTAGCAGGGGCCATTGCTGCAGGCTGCTGGTATTGGTGTTTATTTGGCCAGGTTTTAGGGCATGTAGCTTCGATGTGTCAGGCTGTGAGGTCTATTACGGCCGGGAGCTCTCACACCATGCGACCGTTCTCCTCGGCCGTTAGCCACGCCCCTATATATATTATTGTTTTCATATTATATGCCAGATTTTTCTGATCAATAAATGATAATGTTTATAATACCATATATCCATTTCAATATGCTACATGTGGAGGGGGTAAACAAATGTTGAGGGAAGTGAAATAATCTAGGGATGGATGCTGCCTCTAATTAAAATTAACTGGAAGGAAGAGATGGAGAACAGATATCTGTGGAAAGGTGGAGAGACTGAAGCCAATATGGTAGACAGCAGACTGGACATGATTGAAGTGGATAACTGTGCTGTACTTGAAGAGTGTGAGGAACTGACTCTGTTGGGTTTCAAATCCTGATATCCATGTTGCTGGTCCTCTTCCTTAGCAGTTTGCCGGCTGGCCTTTTGCAGATTTACCTGAGCTTGGATAACCTTGGCTCTACAAACCATGATATTAGTGCAAACTTTCTTCAGCTGTGTTTGGTCAGGTGTCTGACTGTTGGCCTATATAAGCCATTTACTCTGTCTGTATCTTTGCCAAATATTGTGGTTCCTGTGACTCTCTAATCAAGCTTGTTCCCGTTTGGTCAGCCTGTTGCTGAATTTGAACCAGCTAACTTTAATGATTATTCCCACAGACCCCGGCTTGTCTTACTACGTTATCATCTTTCTGTCCCAGTCTCTCATCTCTGCTTAAGACCAGACAACCACTCACGGCTCATGGGCTCAACCACTTGGGTAATGAATGGCTACTTCTGGCAGAAAACCTTACTGATCTGGCTGCTACACTCCAAACCCTGTATAATATCAGTAACCTTAAAATGAGTGTCTTCATGCCTGAGGTCTGCTGTAATATTGGAGGCTAATATCTATAGTCTTATGCTATAAAGATACTCTTGCATTCAACAACTGAGGCTGGCAAATACAAAGCTTCTGGTATCTAAAATTTCAAGTTACACCCAACAGAGTGGCTCTGTCACATTATATTTTGAGGGGTTGGGGCATCATTGGGCATTTCATCTCATATATGAGAACTACAGCAGTGCTCAGTGCATGGGCATCACTGATTGGGTTCCATACAGGACAACCTGTCATCCTGGCACTAACCTGTATGTGAATAAGCATGTTGATAATGTTATGGGCACTGCCACTTGCAGACCTCACCTGTACCTCTTCATTCCTACTTCCAACCACAGACCTGGCAAAGGTAGGTATTCTTTTTTCTAACTAAGCTATTACAATTGTAATGATCACTATTATTATTAACTGTGTGATGCTAATTATTATTAATTCTGATCATTTTTAACATTATTTGAAGGCAAAATTTTGCCCAAAAACCTGTTTTCCATTAATTGCTAGCTCCTCACTCAGAAAGAAATTAAGGAGTATATTCATTGAACTCAGACATGTAGTGAATTAAAACCAAATCGCAAAATGTAGGCAACAATAGCTGATTTGAGAAAGTTCAACACAACTTGATTATTGCAGCCTGAATGTTGCATTTAGATTTTCAGTTCATTACATTTAAAATGTAAATAACTATCCTATGAATTTACGTGACATCTCTCCAGTAGCAGGACCAAGAATGGACATTACATTTTAAACAAAGTGATGTTTTTGGTACAAAATGCACAATTATGCTTTAAAATAAGCACCAAAAAAACATTTGAAACGCAACTGCTCTCAAAATATAGTATTTTATTTTTTAAAAAAAAGTGTTTTAAAAGTAGTAGATGATGATTTGTGTCACATTATCTACTTGGAAGGAAATACAATCTTATTTTAATATAAAATTGCAAAGAACAATTTTTCCATCCAAAGAATTATGGTCATTATAAGCAAAACAACCAACTTAACATATGCGATAAAGTGCCACATTTCACTAATTCCACTTAATACCTTAACTACTTTGCTATCACAAGGGTCAATGATGCATTGTTATTCCAGAAGTAAAGAGGTTAACATGTATGAATTGTATCATGGTTAGGGGTCTTTTACTAAACAGATTATTCATTAAAATGACATCTCCATGACTACAAACTGCAGGGGGTTAGAGAAAGAAAATGACATTGAAGATGCACAAAAAAAAAATTTTTTTTTTTAAAAATAAAAAAATAATAAAATTAGAATGTAATTCAGGAGCTTTTGCTAATCTTTTCCTAAATGCAATCTCCGGTGAGACTAAACGATATTATCCTGCAATTTTCTGCTCTGTTTTATATTACACATATTTTTTATTCATTGTCAGATCAATGTAATTTTAAGAGAGTAATGAAAACAACAACAAAAAAAAGAGATTAGCGAATAATATTTCTTGACAGGTTCTTGTTGAGTATCAAAGCAAAAAAGCAAAAAATATTAAATGGAATATAATTGCAGTAGCTCTGGGTACATTTTCATCATCGCTTGTTGAATTGTACTAAGGCATATGTATTAGGCAGACTTTTTGTTCTTCCTCCTTAAAATATGCAAAGTTGCTGTCAAAACAAATTAAAATATTGTCACGCAAGCTATGGGGTGTACCCTAGCTAAATTTCCGCATGCGACCCGAAAATCATCTGTTATTGGCATTTCCAGCAGGTCTTAATGTAAGAAAATGAGCGAGTAGAATTCACTTGGCACTAAACATAGTATTTAGCTGATAAGCCCCAAGTATGAATATCTTATTTTTAGGACACGCATATGTTTAATGGCTTAGTAAACTTGGTTATCGCAGGCAAACAGAGGAAGCAGAGTCTCTTGGTTCTAGAATTTAATTTTAATATTTTACTGCTTGAGAAAAAGAAAATTACATTTCATAAAAATAACTTAATTCTTAAATTATTATGAAGCCCTCGAGACCTCATCTTGTCCATAATCATATATGCTAATTGCTATAAATAAAAACACTTCTGTTGTGGCTAAAACCATATTATTATTAATAATGTTCCATTTAAAAGAATCACCAGATGTCTGAGGCTAAGGGGGTAAAAGGTAAACCCCCATCTGTTGTTGTACTATGACAGCAGGGATGTAGCTACTGGCCATCTCTGCTTTAACCAGATGTCTGGAAGGTTAAATCATGATGCCATATTTGTATGTCTTCCCTTGGTTACTAGGGGTCCTGGCCCCCCAACTTAATAATTGCTTAACCGATACAAAATCATATCTATTTGCATTGGAATTATATAGACCCCTAATGCATTATTTAAAGTTTTTATGTTGCAAAGAGGGAATTGAGAGAGAGCTCAATCTATTGACATCCTCTAATAATTTCTTGTTGATTCCAACGGCACTAGTCAACATTTGGCAGAACACCCATAGAGGGAAACTATTAAAATATTGTGTCAGCTATTAACCTGTATTTGTGGGCCTATTGTCTGTTAAGACCCATGTGTAGAGTTGCTAAATCAAACACTATCATATAGCCTGGCGTGCTTGACGCCAGTCATATCACTAGTGATGGCCTCCTCAGGGCCCTGCCCTCCTGTCCCAATTGGGATATAGGTAATATTGAATTTGCAAGTTCACAAAATAGAATGCAAGTTAGTACTTAATCTTGTTAATTTATATTTTAAAATCCAGTTGTTTAAAAAAAAAAAAAAAGAGATATTTGCCATTTTTTGCTTGTTGGGTAATCAAAGGTTTTATATGTATGGAATAGTAATATAATATCTAGTGATATATACACACACAGACAGTCTTCAGGGACCCTGTAGTTGTTTGTTTTAACCCCTTAAGGACTGGACTGTTTTTGCGATGTTGTACATTTGCGACCAGGCATATTTTTACACTTTTGTGGTGTTTGTGTTTGGCTGTAATTTTCCGCTCTCTCATTTACTGTTCCCATACAAATTATATATTGTTTTTTTCAGGACAAAAGGGGCTTTCTTTGCATACCATTATTTATATAATCTCTTGTATTTTAATTAAAAAAAAAAAAAAAATTTGAAAAATTAAAAAAATACATTTTTTTTACTTTTACTTGAAAAATCTTTTACTCATCTACAAAAGCGAATGAAAAAAACTAAATAGATTCAAAATGTTGTCCTGAGTTTAAAAATACCCAGTGTTTATGTGCTTTTTTGCTTTTTTTTGCATGTTATAGGGCTATAGGTACAAGTAGGATATTGCGGTTTCAAAACATACATTTTAAAAATTTATCAATAGTGACATTGTAACACTATTATCTGTCATAAATCTCTGAATAACACCCCACATGTACATATTTTTTTTAAAGTAGACAACCCAGGGTATTCAATATGGGGTATGTCCAGTCTTTTTTAGTAGCCACTTAGTCGAAAACACTGGCCAAAGTAAGCATTCATATTTGTTTGTTTGTGAAAAAAGTAAAAAACCTAAATTGAACGCTAATTTGGGCCAGTGTTTGTGACTAAGTGGTTACTAAAAATGACTGGACATACCCCATTTGCAATACATTGGGTTGTCTTCTTTTGCAAATGGTATGGGGGTAATTCTCATTCCTGGGCTACCATACGCTCTCAAAGGCAACGTAACCAACCTGGCCATTTCCAATGTAAAAATATTTGACCCATATATTTGACCCTGTAACTTTCAAAAATACTATAAAACCTGTACATGGGGGGTACTGTTTTACTCAGGAGACATCGCTGAACACAAATATTAGTGTTTAAAAACTGGAAAACGTATCACAACAATTATATCATAAGTAAAAGTGCTGTTTGTGTGTGAAAAAAAGCCACTTTCACTGACAATATCATCGCTGTGATATGTTTTACTGTTTTGAATCACTAATATTTGTGTTCAGCGAAGTCTCCCGAGTAAAACAGTACCCCCCATGTACAGGTGTTAGGGTGTCGTAGAACGTTACAGAGTAAAATACAGTGCTAGCAAATTAAATTCTCTGGACTTTCGGTCTGGGTTGGCAGGCAGGTCCCTCAAATTGCAATCAATAAAATTAATTAATTATGTAAAAATATTACAGAAATACGCACGTAGAATTTAAATATATATGCATATTTATATATTTGAAGTCTACGTGTATATTTATATAATTATTTATGTAATTTTGTATATGGACATATGTATAGTTTGTATTATTTTTATTTATTTATATATACATAGATATATATACAAATTCATTCTAAGTGTATTTTGATATATATATATATATATATATATTAATTTTAAAATACAGTTAGAATAAAATTTCATATAGATATATATATTTTTTCCAATTTTTATTATTTTAAAAATTTTTTTATTAAAATAACTTATTTATATTTTATAATATATACAATATATATCGTTATTATATATATTATATATATGTGTGTAATTTAATTATAAGTGTATTTTTATATTAATATAAGTACATATTAATATAAAAATACACTTAGTATGACATGATATATATGATATATAGACATATATTATAAGGATATAATATATGTCTATATATTATATATACACATATATAAAAAAAAATTTTTTTATAAACATTAACTTTATTTTTTATTTTTATTTTACACTTGCAGAGAGACTGCCTGTCAGCACAGACAGTCCCCCTGCAGTCAGACACATGGACACCTATTGTGACCATGTGATCGCTGTGTTGAGCGATCACATGGTCACAGGGGTCCTAATCCAGTGTGGGGAGACTGTCTGGGCTGCAGGCAGTCTCCCCACACCGGGAGCAACGCTGATCGCCGCCGGGGGAACGACGGCGATCAGGTAAATAACTAGGACCGTTATTCAGCGGAATGGGAGGAGAGGAGGAGGAGAGCTCCCCGCCCGGCGCTGTAAAAAGGTACGTTTTAACCCCTTTCCTTTCCCCAGAGCCCGGCGGGAGGGGGTCCCTCAGGGCACTATAGTGGTCCTTTAAGTGGTGACATAAACACTTATGAACGGCAGATAACAAATAAAGAGACTTTGCTTAAAATATATATGTTTATTATTACACACTATAAAACCCAAAGCAACAAACAAAACATTATTATAATAAGTTTGCTACACTATATAGCATTTCAAGTCAATGAGTCACTTAATTTACTTGACAAGCCTAGGGGTCAACATTACACCTCTTTTCATCCACAAGTTTATCAGTAAAAGACAATAATACAGAGATACAAACTTCCTGAAGAACCCAGCATACAGAATTAACTATATGGCACCCCTTGCACTAAGGAAACTATTGTTGATTTATTAATTAGTCTAAATATCAACCAACCCTGCCTAGTCTATGCCAATACAATTTAGCTGTATCAACCTGGTATATAACTTCATGCAGTTGTAGGTCACAACTTTCTTTAACCCTATTGAGTTAAGACATAACATTTTATAATTAAAGGTTCCTTCTAGCTTTAGTGTGTGTGTGTGTGTGTGTGTGTGTATGTGTGTGTGTGTGTGTGTGTATGTGTGTGTATGTATAAACATGATACATATAAAGTAGGAATCAATAATGTTCCTCAAGTTAATAAGATTTATTGCACTTAAACTGGGTTGGTAGAATAAGATATAACTTTTCTATTAATAGCAACTCAATTGGATAGGTTCAGTTCACAATATATATCTATAGGCATTTAAGAGTCAAATTATTTTATTTTTAATATAAAGAGAAACCTTTATACAATATCAAACTTGTTTGGCGAATTAATTAAATTGGGCCTCTCCTCCCTGGGTGCTCTGCTCTGTAACTTAATCTATTGCCCTCGATCAGTCCCTTTCTGGATTGTACTTTGATCTTCCTTGATCTTTGATGATGATCTAAAGATCTTTGCTCGTCCCTTTCTTTTATTTATTTTTTGTCTATTTAACCATTATTTTCCCCTTTCAGTTTCTGCCACTTGTTTGTAATTAGGCTGTACCTGGGATTAAAATCTAGCTTTTGATTGGTTAATATATAATGATTAATTTGGCCCCTGGGGCACTGACCACTAGTTGGCACTCATTCCCCAGGTATGGAGATCTTAATTAGATTAGTGATTACCAGGTTGAATAAATGAATTGACCTTAATTCACCTACACTGGTGTTCGTTACAATTACTTTAAATATCCATCTTTGGTTGGTCATATATCTCATTAAATAATAAATAGCATGGATCCATCTAACTTTTATTAATAATTGATAAATATATTCATCTAAACAAAAAGCAAATTATTGATATTAGTGTATATATATATATATATATATATATGATTCCATTTACGCCTATATCAATCAAGGATTTAGTTTACACATTACTATAACAATCATATATTTTAGGTTACATATGTAACACATGCATGGTTTCATCAAGCTCTATTCCTTTATATTTTGTTCTTACCTAATGATTTTAATATGGGAGTGCTTTTGCGTTGAGACTTTAGACTTTGGCTCTGGTGGGCTGGCAAACATTCTGGTTTGTTTGTAATATTTATGCGCAAACAACTCATTGTTCCTATGGTCCTTTGAAGCTGTCTGGATTCTAGGATTTTCAGGTGGAAAAGTCCATCTTAGTAATTCCACCTTGTTGCTTCCCTTTTGAAGTTCTTTGAGTTTAAAGATCTCTGATTGTAAAGTCCAGACGAACATTTATTTAATCATCACCCTTGTTCTAAGTCGCTACAAATATATCAGAGGGATGAAACTGTAGATAGAGATGTCTCCTGTTTATTTCTCAGGGTCACTAAACAAACGGCTCTTTTGACCTATTTTTATTGCGGTAAAAGCAGTGTAATTTAATGTCCAGGCAAGTATAATTTTGAATATTAAGATTCATCCTGTACCAAATAGCACAGCATGCTATCAAATTTTACAAAGACGGTTTGGGTCAGAATACCAACATATCTTTTAATGAGGTTAAAATCCTATTTATCATATTGCACTACAAAAGTCCTATTTTAAACAGTAACAATACAATTTTCATGTCTGTCAAAGCCACAAATGTGTTGTCCTGTTGTTGTCTCATTATAGTTGACAATTTGTCTGTCATTTGCTCTACCTTTCTGTTCATCTAATTTGTTCTCCAATTATCAGACACTAAAAGGTTTCATTGCTGGTAAATAAAATGTAATTTAATACATTTATGCATATTTTGCAAACTCAATTTGTCCATAATGCAGTCTGTGCTTTAAAATGCACAACCTCTTTCTATATTCATTATAGAAAAACATTGATCCCAAAGTACATTTTGTGATGTCTGAATTGTAAGAATATGCTTTGACGTTTTCTGGTATTAATGAAATTTGTAATGCTATGTGACCTTTTCTTACTTTGTGCTTTTTTGCTAAACACCTGAACAACTTTTGCATATTATTGTTTTACACTGCTAAAGCTTTTCTGTCTACTTAAAAAGATGAAAAAAAGAAAATTAGCATTTCCTCTCTGTGGGTCAGCACAATTTGGTTGTGTTTCTTAACAGCATCGTATGCCCAAAGACAAAGCAGTGCACTGGGCCCCTAGCCTACACAACCACTCACAGGAATACAAATTTAAATTATTGATAAAATTAAGCTTATGTTTATTGGTACTTCCAACAAATGCAATACATACAATACATTCACAGACTACTGAATACATACAGATTTCTGAATATATACACCCACAGACTGCTGAATACACACACACAGACTGCAGAGTGTGTGTATGTGTGTGTGAGGAGTACATAGGGTCTACATTGTGGGGGTTGATAAGGTAACTAATGTATACATTTTTTAGTTTTTATTTTAAAAGAAAAAGAAGCTTTATGTACCCACCCCCCTTTCTTACCTGAGGCCAGGGATGGGGGGACATTGCATAGCAGTCCCGTGGTGACAGATATGGCTGCAGGCTGACTCTCTTGTCCTCTTGCAAGCTAAGTACCTTTCCATGGTAATGAGTGGCAACACTCTGACCAGCCTGTTCGCGGGAAGAACACAAAACCTCCCTGGCCCTCCTACTCTCACCTTTCCTGCAGCCTCCTGGATCCTTCCCTCCCTCTCCTGCACTGTAGTGCCATTGTCCCAGTGAGAGAGATCTTTGATCTCCCCACTCGCCCGAGAGGGCAAACAACAAGGCCGGCTTTGCCTAAGCCTGCAGGGAGATGAAATTATTTCCCATGTCGGCCTCGGCACATGGGCATCACGGTGGGGTCCCTATGATTGTGTGTCCCCCATGCTTGTAGGGCACCTGGTCAACTGCCCAGCATGCCCATGCAGAAAGACGGCCTGGTGTGCAGGTGTTTTACAATGCTAATGCGGAGATGTCACAGAAATGTTAATTGACTATTAATTGTTCTAATCTCGTGAGCCGAGTATTTAAGGTGAAACAACTTTAACATCGGACATCTCCTTTACGGCACAAACTTTATTTTTCAAAGACGAGATTTTATTTGCTAAACCATGAATACTGGACAATTGCAAATGTTAAGCTAAATTAGCCTAGTTGTAGAATCTTGTCAATTCAGCAATTTCAAAATGTAGAGTCCTACCTTAATTCTCCCAGGACCTGGTTTAGTTGGGTAAAACAAACAATAAAAAAAACAAAAAAACTCTATTTCAGTTACCTTCTATCCTCAGCCTCTCACTGAGATAAATTGCCATCATCCGGTGTGTTTTATGTAGAATAATCATCAAATTAATTTTGGGAAATGTCATTCAATTGTTCCTGTAAATATTTATAGCTCTGTATGATTCTGTATAACTTATCTAGTGAATGATAAAGTGGATCTATCATGCTTGAAAGCTATGTCACTATAAATTTCCCATCAGAAAATATGACAATGTTTTTGGTTTATCAGCTAAACCTCAAGTGATAATTTGAAGAGAATTGCAAAATGTAGTCCTGATTCGAAAACATAGCTGAGAAAGATGTTTTTGGAGCTTCATATTTTTATGTCCTAATTTTTTTGCAGTTCCCTTTTCAGTGCACTGTAATTATTTGTGTGTATATGTAAGCCATCTTCTTCGTGTTTTATTGCTTAAATTGTAGGATTCGTTTGAAGCTCTGTAAATTTGAAAGGTATGACCTACCGACTGGGGGGAGCATTTGTACCCAAAAGCTACGGAGAGCCTTCGTCAATGTTCGTGCAGAGGTACTCCTGAACCAAATTCGGCCATTGCCCTGACTTCTCTGGAACTCTTTTGGGGCATCACCTCATGACTGGAAAGCTAAATCTTCTCCCGAATAGCAATCTCATTCCACCAAACCAATCTGAGCGCTTTTGAGATATGTTGTGTGCTCAGATACAAGCTATTCAGTAATATAAGAATTGTGCGGTTCCTGTAATTTTTTTTTCTAATGTTTTTGGAATGATTTATGATATTTTAGATATTTAAAGTAACTGTGAGATAATTGAGTTATCTAAATTCCCAGCTCAATTATCTCCCAGACCCAGAACATCTTGGGTAAATTCCCTGTAAACTTAATCTGAAGACCCCATACCATGGGGCTGTGCATAAGAAGCAGTGTTTGGGCTAATAAAAATCAGAATGTTAGTTAGTTTGATGGTATTATTAAGCTAATATATATCCACAGTATCTTCATTTAGTGCTTGACATATTTGTAACCTCTCACATGCCCCAATCTAAATGGTTAAGAGGTACCATAAAGTGCTGCTTAGCTAGGTGGTGTCCTATCAAGACCATTTCTGGATCACATTATATTTTTTTAACCCAGATTGGAAAACATTCTTGATCCTGGTTCCACAGCTTTTTTTTCTCTGCATTTCTTCTATGAAACCCATACTGTATTGTAGTATAGCAAAATGCTTTTCTCAGAGGCTTTTTGAAAATTTCATATCATATGGCAAAATGTTTAAGAAATCCGCAAATGAGCTGGTCACATGGTGTTAGATTCAAAGTAGAAAAAAAACTGGTTTTCGTGTACCACTTTGTTTTGTTGAAATCTCTGTTTTATGAGAGTTATATTTATTTAGATATAGTTATGAGATATTTCAGGTAGTCTTATCATGAGAAGAAAACTTGGGTTGGTTTTAGAAAGACTGCACTTATTCTTTTGATAAGTGAATGTAATCTATTTGTTAAATGAGAGTGTACTAGTCTTGAGCAGTGGAAATATTTGGTTCGATTGAATCAATTAGTACGAAAATAAAATGTAGTGTGATTTGTTGTTCATGTGGTGGTTTGTTTCATCAAAAAATATTAAAGGACCACTATAGGCACCCAGACCACTTCAGCTTAATGAAGTGTTCTGGGTGCCAGGTCCAGCTAGGGGTAACCCTTTTTTTTTAATAAACATAGCACTTTCAGAGAAACTGCTATGTTTTTAAATAGGTTAATCCAGCCTCTAAAGCCTCTAGTGGCTGTCTCATTGACAGCCACTAGAGGCGTTTGCGTGCTTCTCACTGTGAAAATCACAGTGAGAAGACGTAAGTGTCCATAGGAAAGCATTATGAATGCTTTCCTATGAGACTGGCTGAATGCGCGCGCAGCTCCTGCCGCGCACGCGCATTCAGCCGAAGAGGAGGAGAGGAGGCGGAGAGGAGGAGGAGAGCTCCCCGCCGGGCGCTGGAGAAAGAGGTAAGTTTAACCCCTTCCTCTCCCCAGAGTCCTGCGGGAGGGGGTCCCTGAGGGTGGGGGCACCCTCAGGGCACTATAGTGCCAGAAAAACGAGTATGTTTTCCTGGCACTATAGTGGTCCTTTAAGGAAAATTATTCAGGTGTACTAAAATGATGCTAAAATATGCCAATCAGTGTACTGCAAAATATATATGTAATATAAATAGATGTATTTCTCTCTCCCCTCTCTTGCTCTATCTCTATATCTATCGATCTATCTATTTAATTTCTCTTATACTTTTTTTTTTTTTTACTACTCCTCTTTTTAATTCTCTGTTGGTCACTTCTCTGATCTGTGAATAAGACCAACACGTTATAGCTACCCTAACCATCAATCATGTTTAGTCTCATCAATCTGTTTATTACTTACATAATTACTGGTGAAATACAGGTGAAGGAGCAACTTTCTGAAATATTAGGAAGTCTCATAGTGAGTACATTTTAGGAATGGGTAATCGCTTAGGACTTTGAATATCAAACACTGGTATAAGTATGACATTTTTCCCCCCAGTAATATAAAGATTTGGGGGAGATAACAGAGCTACTTTAAAGAGCTTTTAAAATCCATTTGGTTTTGCATTCAATAAATTCTTAAGCAGAGAAGAGTAGAATTTTGCCTCACTAACATCTTTCAAACTGGTTTAATGATGATAATCGTTGGTGTGAACTTTCAGACTTCCAAATGAAATATGAGGTCTCTATATATTTTAATTTCTTCTGCTTTAAGTACACTAGTGAGCCATAATAGGAATACCGTAAGACACAATCTTCTAAGCTCTTTGAATCTCTGTTGTTGTTTACTGTCGTATTTTCACAATTTCTTGATCCATTAAAAGACTCTAAAGAGTGCTGAGAATGATGGAAACTCGGTAGGTAAATGAATAAGAATATCACTGCCTCATTGCTTTTATTATCCGTAATATTTCTGTAACAAGATTCTGTATCCACTACCGCCTCTAAAGAGTTACCCACATTAAACTACATTTTCTTTAATGACCAGCAATAAATTGTTCCTTGACATTTAGACAGAACTATTGACAGTGAAAAGATATGATATCCCCTGGAAAATCTTATTTTATATTCAGCAACCCATCTTCAAACTGCAACACTCTTTCAAAAGACTTGGAAAATCCTCAAAGGAAGCTTAAAGGTAGACTTCTTTTGCCAAATACCAGGTGTCATTGAGAATATTTTTCATTTGTTATCTATCTCTTGACAACCTTTGCTTCAATTCCATTTTACAATTTAACAAGGCATTTAGTAAATCTTAACTTTGAGAAAATGTCTGTTTGATCCAAAAAAAAGAAAGGTGAACAAAGCCTATCAACAAGGTATATTATTACTTAAAGAATGACAACACCATTACCAAACTACCATGGGCACTCGTTAAGGATGTGATTGTACAAATAGTCATTTATTAAAGAATTGATTGGAGTATAATAAACTATATCCTTTCTATCGAATGATAAAACCATTTGGATTCGAAAGGTAATTACTATGATGTAGTTCTGTGGCTGTAGCTTTACTTCAAAAAGTTTGAATCAAGTTAAAGGAACCTGCATCGAGGAAAATCCACATCAGAAATTTTTAACCGAATGTATGAGAGCATGACCTTGAGGGGTGAACAATTTTGTAAAATTTTTTTTTGAAGATGGAAAATATATTATTCAGTAATAGCAGGTGTGCTTTTTGTTGTCTAGTTTGTTCTTCTTGTCAATATTATTATTAATAAATCCTACTGCTTATGTGATGCATTTACCCCATAGACTTGATTTGATCTTGTTAAGTAATGGACAATGCTTGCAGAGTTTGGAAGACTGTACGATGCAATCTCTTGATTTAATGAATAGATAAACAATATAGAGCTCTGTTGATTGGAAAATATGTTTTTAGTGATTAAGCCTTTTGAGAGTGATAAATTATACTTTTTTTTTCTTCTTTTAAATAAGAATCATCCGTGTTCTAGAGACTTGCATATGGGTTTAACAATAGATATACTCTACAGTCACCCAGATCACTCTAGGGGATTACTATCAAAACTCATCAATAAAGTTTTAGGTGTAAGCAAATTGAAGATTATACTAGCTTTAGGGAACTAATAATCTTAATTTTAGTAATGACAGGAGGCGAGCATTTCGCATAATCTCTCTTTACTAGCTCCACAGCAGCAAAGAAACACATAGAAAAAAAGAACCAATCACAAGAGAGTAGGATGTACACAAGGTATTGTGACCTAAACACATCCTATTTCAGACCGCGACATCAAGCAGAAGCAAACATATAACAAGCAATAACAATACCTCCTAAATCCAAAATCCGATGGAGCAAATTTCCAGAGAATTCCACACAAACAACCAAAACGTCTT
Organism: Pelobates cultripes; assembly: GCA_933207985.1. Taxonomy (NCBI): domain Eukaryota; kingdom Metazoa; phylum Chordata; class Amphibia; order Anura; family Pelobatidae; genus Pelobates; species Pelobates cultripes. Next base: position 116,746,728 of record OW240922.1, on the reverse strand, counting down.
CAGGGACGAATCAAACTGAAAAGAGAATGTGTGACAGGTTTAGACACAGTCATGAACATGGAAATCCAAGTAACACACAGTATACATCATTTCATAGTAGTAATTTGAAAACTACAATCTGATAACTGAACAACAATCATATAAAACTCCAATGACCATTCCAAGCAAATGGAAATAAAATAATGAAAACACAAAACATTAAGAGCCCAACCAACCATAAAAAAGGAATGAAGAATCTGAATAGTGCGACGAGAGACATAGACTGTCAGGAAATAAGGAAAAAAACATCCACGTCGAACACCGAACATCCAGTACATGATGGAAAGACACCAGACCAAGCATAAAAGTCCATCAGTAGATGCCCAGTCCAGTAGAAAAACTGAGAACGATCTTCACATCCCATAAGCCGGATGTGGATGGCACTGTGTAGTTGGTGCACAAGAGGATCCTTTCCCGTTGAACTGTCCAAACTCACCACATAATGGATCAAGGTTCCATTCCAAACACCAACCAGACTGGGAATGCCCAGATGGAGAGGTAGCATTGTCGCATCCCTTGGGCCCAAGAGTCTCCTAATAGGTCTCTAGCAGCCTGCGATATTCCGCCGATCTGCCAAGAACCCCAGAAAGAGTCCAGGGCACCAGGGTCAGCCTACCCTCCAGGAATCGAAGATGTGGGTTCCCCTTCAGGTCTGTAAGAAGAGGGGGGTATGAATGTAGAAGGAGGAGATCCTCACTGGCCAGTTCCAAAAGGTCCAGGAAAAAAGGTTGACTCTGTCACAACGGGTTGGCCAAGGCAGTTACTCGCTGAACACAGAGGTGATCGATAATCCTTGCAATCATTGCGAAGGAGGGAAAAGCATATGCCCCCCAGGAAAGCCCAGCTGGCAGGAATGCAGCCACCATTGTGCACTCCGGATCTGGCAGCAAATTGAAGAACATTTAATTCAGGTGGTCCCTCTGTAGGTTGGAGAACTAATCTGTGTTGAGATCTCTCCCCCGAGAAATAGTCTGCCTTCGGGGAGATTCTGCGAGGAAGGCAGAAACGAAGATGCCTTTCATGATGTCTGATAGGAGACGGGAGCTGGTTCTGTCCAGGCGATTGATATACCTGACTGCCGACATTCTGTCCATCTGGAGTAGGATGCAACAAATGGAGTACACCTTTGCCAGTCTGTGGATAGTGAAGGAACCCACTAAGAATTCCAGGTATTCAATGTGAAGGGAGAATTCCTGAGTTGTGCACACGCTTTCTGTGGGTGCGCTCTCGCAGGTTGTCACCACAGTCCTACAAGCTGGTATCAGACTCCAGAACGAAGTCCGGTTGGAGGCAGGTGGGGTTCGTCTGAGTAAACCTTACCAGGAAGTGCTGCATATCCCAATAACATAGCGGGTCTGGGAAGATAGCCTGGATGTCCTACAATCCGTAGCCCACAATCCGTGCGAGTGTGAGGAGGGTCATGGTGTTGCAGTGGAGGACCGTACAAATTTCCTTGAGGATAGAGGAGACCTTTGAAGGGGAAAGCTTCAGGGTGCCAGACACTGAGTCGTTTATGAATTCTAAAAAGTGAACCATCCACTACGAAACACAATGATTCCAGCCGGACCAATGTTGACCAGTCTTGAATTCTCTGAACCGAACAGAATGATATCATCCAAGTAAATAATGCAACGCATTCCCCATACGTAATTGATCACCCTACTCTTAGGTTTGCCACCTGACTGGTATTTTAATGCACAGCCAGTATTTGAGGCTGCTTGGCCATGCCTGTATTGCAGCAATACCAGCAACACAAATGTAAATACTCTGCAATACCAGCACCGGCCAGTAGGGCCACTGTGTATGGAGAGAGGCAGGGATAGGAAGTTACAGCATCTCCCTCCCTGTCTCTCTCTAATCACTGATCCGTAGGGGAGCAGCTACACAGCACATAGAGTCCAAATGGCAGCTCCCAGCCTGCAGAGACAGACTACAGCTCAGGTATGTGAAGGAGGAGGGAAGGCAGCAGGGACACATAGGGACACTGAGACACTAGGACACTTGGGGACACTGAGACACTTGGGGACACTGGGACACTAGGGGACACTGTGAGACATGGGGACACTGAGACACATGGGGATGCTGTGAGACATAGGTAGACACATTGGGACATGGAGACACTAGGGACACAGTGTCTCCATGTCTCCCATTGTCCCCATGTCTCCCAGCCAGTGTCCCTAGTGTCTGTGTCCCCTAGTCTCCCAGTGTCTGTGTCCCCATGTCTCCCAGTGTCCCCAAATTGCTGTGTCCTCATATCTTCCAGTGTCCACATGTCTCCCAGCCAGTGTCTGTGTCCCCATGTCTCCCAGTGTCTGTGTCCCCATGTCTCCCAGTGTCTGTGTCCCCATGTCTCCCAGTGTCCCCATGTCTCCCAGTGTCCCCATGTCTCTGTGTCTCTAGTGTCTCCATGTCTCCCAGTGTCCCCAAATGTATGTGTCCCCATGTCTCCCAGTGTCTCCATGTCTATGTCCACAAGTGTCCCCATGTATCCCAGTCTCCTCAAGTGTATGTGTCCCCATGGCACCCAGCCAGTGTCCGTAGTGTCTCAGTGGCCCCATGTCTCCCAGTGTCCCCTAGTCTCCCAGTGTCTGTGTCCCCATGTCTCGCAGTGTCCCCAAATTGCTGTGTCCTCATATCTTCCAATGTCCACATGTCTCCCAGCCAGTGTCTGTGTCCCCATGTCTCCCAGTGTCTGTGTCCCCATGTCTCCCAGTGTCCCCATGTCTCCCAGTGTCCCCATGTCTCTGTGTCTCTAGTGTCTCCATGTGTCCCCATGTCTCCCAGTGTCTCCATGTCTATGTCCACAAGTGTTCCCATGTATCCCAGTGTCCCCAAGTGTATGTGTCCCCATGCCACCCATCCAGTGTCCGTAGTGTCTCAGTGGCCCCATGTCTCCCAGTGTCCCCTAGTCTCCCAGTGTCTGTGTTCCCATGTCTCTCAGTGTCCATAGTGTCTTAGCTTCCCCAAATGTCTATGTCCCCATGTCTCTGTGTCCCTAGTGTCTGTGACCCCATTTCTCCCAGTGTCCCCAAATGTTTGTGTCCACAAGTGCCCCCATGTCTCCCAGTGTCCCCAAGTGTCTCAATGTTCCCAAGTGTCTCAGTGTCCCCGGATCTCTGTCTCCCCATGTCTCACTGTGTCCCCATGTCTCTCAGTGTCCCCTAGTATCCTAGTGACACGGGACACACTGAGACATGGGGACATTGGGAGAAATGGGGACACAGACACTGGGGGACTAGGCGACATGGGGACACTGCCACTGTGATACATAGGGACACTGATGCCAGGCTGGCTTTCCAATTCTTTGGCAGTTCTGGTCATGTGATTCGCATCAGTGGCCCACTCTTTTACATCGCCTATGGAATTCCTGCTTCACTGGACACTGCTGTTAGGGGGCATGGATTTACTTGAAATATAAAAGCAAACATTAGATAAAGAGATTAGCCTAGAGTATGTGTTTTCTTATAGCTGCATCCTTTGAGTTTTCCTCCAACAGCAACTCCATCAGATACATGATGCTTGAGAGGTATGACTGTTTTAGTGTTTTTGGTCGATAAGATTCTGTAATTAGGCCCCATCATAATTGTCAGCACCAGGCCCACCTTTAGCCTGGGAGGGGGGACCATGCTGCCATCCCTGGTGGTCATAATAGTGAGTGAACTTCAGCCTGTAGGGCTTGAGTTCACTCTTGCGAGACCCGGAGCTTTGCCATGGCAACACTCTGGATCTCGCGAGAGGAACCCGGCTGTGCAGCAAGATAAAGCTCCTCCGGGTCCTCTCCTGTCTCCCTCTCCAGCTGGCAGCCGCAATACACTGCCTGTGGGCCGGTCGGTTGAGGGAGATCTTTGATCTTCCCACTGGCCCATGAAGACACACAGCAGGGCCAGCGCTTGGATAACGTGGGGCATGCATAGACCAGCAGGGGAGATCCTGTGACCTCCCCTGTTGGCCTCGGCCCATGGCCATCGCGGTCCGCCGGGCATTTTCCCGACGGCCAGTCCAGGCCTGTGCTACCATTTGTCTTGGATCAACTGGTGTGGATTTAATTTTATTGCCTTGATGCAGCCTACCCCATGCATAGATGTTCTATATAATTTTAGTCATTATCATTAGTTCACTAATATCAGCGAGTCATTGAGTTCTTTAAAAATATGATATTTTTAAGGTTAGTATTCGTGTGATTAGACATAAGGCAGCACTGCTGAGCCCAGCTAGCTAGGACCTACAAACTTTAGGTGAACTGTATGATCAGTTAGCCTTGGTCCATCTTTTCCCATTAGTACTGCCATAGGGAAAAACATAAACTTTATGAAAGTGAGTGCAATTTAGATTCTTTTCAAAACAATGAGATTATATATCAACAGAGTTGTTGTGGGGAAAAAGTGTGGTAACGTCAAGCCTCCATTGCAAGCCAGTAACCAACCTCATGCTGATGAGTTGCATTAACAACAAAACGGCTGTCTGAGTGGTTCACTGGCTTTGCTCCTCTTCCTTAGTTGTGTTTCAAAGCTGTTGTATACAGCAGACACATACTCCAAGGAATCCATGTATAAAGTGGAATTATGTGGCAAAAATGTGGTTCTTAGTTGAGCTCATTTGCATACGTCTACCGAGAATCCCTTGCAATAGTGAGAGCACTGTTAAAGTGAGATTTTTTGTGGGAAAAGCAAGTCTTATGGCTTGACTGGTGAGTATATTTGTGTTTAGCAATGTATTAACTATATATATATATATAAAAATTGTTTTTATTTATCTTGTTAAATATCAATAAAAATTAAATTGTGGTGTAGGGGGATATTTATGAAAAAATATATATACCACAATACCAAGCAAATACTCATATTTTTTAATGCTATTTTTTTGTTCTGCACAACATAAAGATAAGCGATTCTTGTGCAAAAAAAGATACATACTGATGTGTGTGTGACCCCGTTCTTGAGTCAAACTAAATACCCAATCATCTGTTTGTTGTTTTTTTCTCTAAATGTAAAGGCAAAATTGTATAAAAAAATCTAGACCCTATTAATATGAATTCTAACAAACAATACGATGTAGCATTGTTATTGGGTTCAATAAATCAAACATTTTTATTTAAATCTATTTAATACATGTAAGTAAACACACATTTACGGATTCTGGACTGGCACTCCTGCGCTTAATAATAAAACCTATAGCAAACCGTAAAAGGAGAATAAACCAATTGGTTAATATAGAAACCATGCACATATTCTGGCTTTACAAAGTTGAATAACGCAAGGTTAAAACTGAACAGCGTTTCTGACAGCAAGATGCTGCACACACAGATTGTCAAAAGCCTCGCCATCATCTCTTTTCAGCTCATATATATCCTTGGCAATCTAATGTCAGCACAATAACACACGACATAAACCGAGGCAGCTGGGATGTTATTGATGATGTACAATGTAACAAGGGAGTTAGTGTCAACAAAAGAAAGATACAGATATGTCAACGTGATCCACTGCAGCCCAGTCCGTTCTGAGATATACCCCTAATGGCCCTGGCAGATAGACCAGTATGTAGCTACACCCTACTGTTCCAGTTCAGAGCTTCTGATTACTTGCCTTTCTGCACAGAGTAATGAAACAGAATCAATTCATAGGGTTTAGGATTTAATGTGATACTGTGGGTAGTCACCGAATAAGTCTTATAATGAAATCCTGTGGCAGAAAGCATTACTCACAAGGAAGTGTTAAATTAGACTGAGAAGTCCAGGGGAAGAGAAGTGGAAGATATAATCTGTGCTTCTTCTCTTAGGCCTTCTACTGTCATTTTGATTAAACATACATGGACCGCAATTCACTAATTAATATTTAATTGTCCTTGAAGACAATCTTTGAGATGCAGTTGTAACTAACCCTACAGTGCAAATGCAGAGTTCATGATGAATTGGTTATTTTGGAAGTGTTCCAATTATAAAAAAAAAAAAAAAAATCTTACATGTCCCTTTTTATTTTAATCTCCTGATCACTGCTAAGAAAAAAAAGGAATTTAATATAAATTCTATTAACACTGCACAGAGCTCACTATGAAAGCGTCTGAACATAATGCTAACACAGGTATATTCATGGATTTGTTTTGTGCTTAGTTATGATTGCGAAATAAAAATAAAATAAAAACATTCGCTAAAATATTTAAAAAGGGCTCTATGAGAACTTAACAGTAATATGGACGAAATCCTGAATTTAAATCAAATAATTTTACAAGTTGTGAAATATCCTGCAGCTGTGGATAGAGGTGGAAACCCAGCGGACCAACGAGACCGCTAGAAACCCTAATGAACAGCTTGAAAATGAGGACAGACGCCCACTATACCACCAAGAGAGGGGGGAAGTTAGGAGTTTTTTTTTTCAACTGTCTTATTATTGTCTTGATTGTATTTTAATATTTGAGGTTCCTAAGTTCTTTAATGAACGAAACGCATAGGATCTGGGCTCTATATATACTTTTGTTTATATTCTAATTTATTGTAAATCATTTGTTGCGGAAATAAATGTTTTTATACCGGATTCCTGACTTCTCTCAGTTCCTGCATTAAATCTTCAGTGAAATGAGGAGGTCTGTACAGCTCCCCACCACCATCAGGGGAGGCACCTTTAAGGTGAATTTTAGCTAGCAATCTTATGAGTGCAATCTAAGCAGCGTGTCACTTTAACGATTATGTGGCAATATCACATTATTAATATTACTTTAAGAATATATAGCTGTATCCTATTTCTTTTCCTACAAATTACTAGGTTGGGAAATATATCTGCAGCTCAATATGGTAAATATACATGCAAATTAAAAATATTTTAAAAAACTAAAGAATTCGCAAGTTTTGTTTTTTTGTTTTTAAAGTCTGAACTGTTTTTGTACTGTCATGACAAAAAACTTTTTTTTATGTGATGATTTAAACATTATTTTTTTCGCTTTGTTATTTAGATTGGACAAAGATATTTACACTGATTTGATTTATTATATATTTTTTTTAATAAGACAGGAGGCTGAGCATTCAGCACTTTTGTGAATAACTAAATAAACCAATTAATTATTAATCTTTTAACCTCATATATTGTTATACTTCAGCAGAAACAAACTATACACTGAAAGCAAACTTTTTTTTGAATGTGTGCAATTTGTGGTGTGTGTGTTTAATGATGGCTCAAGGGAGGCTATTATCCAGGGATCACATTCTAGTTTCCTAACTATTGTCAGTATAAGTTTTTATATTATTTATTTAAAAAGTGACAACAGATTGCGCTGAGCTGGATACAATACGTAAAAGTAAAACTGCATGATATTACTCGGCCAAAACAAATTATAAAATGTTTGCTTTGATAATTCTAACAACGAACTTAGAATTCAATGTGATACTGTGATTTTGCGGCAGAAGATAGTTGTCTATTTAAAAGACAATTACCTGAAGTAAAACGCGTTGGCTATATGGTGCCTTTGGATTATAAGACCCTCTCACCTACTGTTCCCCTTAAACATGTATTGTTAGAATTCAATGTTTGTATTATTTGCAGGGCTGTGGAACATGTTGGCGCTATATGAGTAATTGGAATTGTACTCTTAATGGAAATATGAAAGCTCTTTTGCAGGTGACCACAGGAAAGTATACATTTGAGAGGTTTTGGATAGCAATGTCACTTTCAATTTTTTTTATCCTATTTAGAGCAAATGTACGATATGCATTGTGAGTATACAAATCAAAGCACAACCACTATAATTGCTTAATTTTGACACTGTATTTTTTTATTGCTTTATTTTTGATACACGTTAAGGATACAGACAAGCTCAAATTGCCACAGCAGTAGCAGGCTGAATCAAGTAAACACTAGTATGACATGGTATAAAACAGTGCATTTTTTAAAGTAAATGGATACATAAACAAAATATGTCAGAGTATAAACGAGAGCGAGTAAGTCAAAATGGCATTGAGGAGGAATGGCACAGTGCCGATGCCAAATACTCACTTAGAGCGTAGACTGGAGGTGAATAACCACATAGAACTCGAGTACTGGAGTATTACCTAACAATAACGCACAGGTTTGTTAGCAAAGACCACTGTATAAGTAAGATGCTAAGTATGTGTGAGTAGCATGACAGGCATGTGGGACAGATTAGATGGGAGATTTTATTATTTCGTATCTGGCCTGGTCAGTGGTGTGCAGCAAGAGATTCTGCAGGAGATTGTTTGTGTGGTACCGCTAACCTTGTGAGCTGCAGGGGGATTTATTGTTTCAAGGCCTTATTAAGGCAAGAATATGTAATCACAATAGTACAACGGTGCAGTAAAAGCAAATGTGAGACTCGCAGGTCTCGTAGCAGTGTGGTAGTATTGTAATGAAACACAGTAAATGCAATAGACTGTAATTCAGTAAAAAACTAGTAGGGTTTAAAGCTTAGTATCTGTAAATTCGATAGGAGTGACATGCGCACCGATCAAGTGTGGAATTACAAATTGTTCCACCAGCATTCCTCGGTGGTTAGGCAGACCCGGTCAGGTAGGGGCTCCCAGGTGTCTTACTGCTCAGCTGAGTGGTTAACTGCCTGAGTGTTTTAGTGTGGGCAACTAATGCTAGAGTTTCAGGAGAGTGTGGCGATTTCTCTCTGTGTAGCATAGGTTGTAGTCGGGGGTGATGTAAATGCTTGTGTGTGCCTTCCCCCCACTCCCTAATCTCCTGCATTGCTATGGAACAAGGTTCCCAAAGTTATGCAATAAGGCACCCATACTAGATATGGCATTGTGTTTATCTGGGTTCCACCCACCCCAACCAGGATCAAACAGGCGCCTGTGGGGTTATGAAGGCAGTGGGGAAAGGTAAAAGAGAGAGGTTGCTGTATTTAGAAGGTTAGTAGTTGGATGGTGAATAAGGTTGTGGACGAGAAAAGGGACACACGTAATAAGAGAGAGGGTATAAGTTTAAGACATGGCCCCACAGGTCGGCCCAAGCGCCCCTGATGCCTGCAGTGTCTGTCCGCGCGACATAGTCAAACCAGGGTCACCAGCGCTCTGTGTGTTTCATGTAATTTCCCATTAGGAATGCATGCATTGCTTATGCTGAGTGGATTTCAATGACTCTATCTAGCCACTGCTCTACCGTGGGGGTTTTGTCCTGTTTCCAGAGGGCAGGTATCACGGATTTGGCCGCATTCAGTAGGTGACGGTAGATAGATTTCTTGTATATGGCCAAAGGGGATGGGGTGGCATGAATGAATATGTGTTCTATCTCAAAGGGTGGAGTTCCTCCCAATATTTTCACAATCTTGATACATACCGACTCCCAATATGGTGTTATATGGGGACAGTCCCACCATATATGGCGGGTCACTCCTTCTGCTTCTCTGCATCTCCAACAGGTGTTTGGTATAGTGGGGAATACCTTGTGTAGGTAATCTGGCATACGATACCAGGAGCAAAGGAGTTTGTAGTTGGTTTCCTGGTACCTAGTGCTTACTGAGATTTTGTGCGCTAGTATCAGGATCTTCTCCCATGATGCATCTGAAATAGTCTTCCCCAACATGGTTTACCAGGTTCATTTAAAGATATGGTTGCTCTCCATGTGTCTGATGAGGAGGTGTTGGTATAGCAAAGAAACTGCCCCGTCGAGGGTGGTCTTGTCGTTACGCAGGTTTTCAAACCAGGTGAGGTCCCGGTGTATGGCTGCTTTGTTTGGTATCGTGCGGTAGAAGTGTCGCAGTTGCAAGTTGCAAATCTCTGAAGGTATGAAGGTGTGTCTGTGTAATACCGTCAAGGAATTCTGTGAGTGGTCACAATCCTGTGGATCCCGGCCAATCTCCAACATGGATGCTGTCCAGGAAGTAGGAGGGTCTGGGAGGGAGGGTCTGCTGGAGATTGGCCGGGACGTGTCAGCTGACCGGAGTTCGCCACAAACAGCTTGTGGCGAACCGCGGCGAACCGTTTGCGAGAAGTTCGCGGACGGTTTGCGACATCTCTAGTGACCTGTGCCATTGGAGGGTGGCCCTCGTTAGGTCTTGGTACAAACATAGGTATGACTATTCAAACAATAGTGGTGTCTTGTCTCTCATCGCAGTCATGATATGCCGGTTGTCTTGAGAAGATTTTCAATTTAAGATGACGTCCTGAGCCACCTGAGGAGAGAGCATGGAAGGGCCAGAGACCTTGTATGCCCCGTCTTTGACCAATTTTCTTGCCACAGCCAGGGCCAATCTAGTCGACAGTAACCTACTTGGGTACTGTGGCAGCTCCTTGGTCGTGATCGTAGCAGAGATGCCACTGATCTTGATGTTGTTGCATCTGTGCCGGTCTTCGAGTGTCGTCTTTTGCAGGGAAAAGAGAGTGTTGCATCTTTTGCAGCTGTTGTATGGAGCTTTGTACATTAGAGAGGCCGATATGAATATCAGTTTTATCTTCCTCAGTAGCTCATACACATTCTGTAGTGTTTTGCATGTCAGTCCTGAGTACCGCTAGTTCCGTCGCTAGCATTTTATGAAAGCCTTGTAGTAAGACCTACAAGCCATGTTTGGTTGCAGGAGCTTACCCCTTTGAGGGTTCTGTGGGCACAGGTTGGTGAGTGGAGGAGTTAGACCACTCTGGCTGTGCGTTGAGGCCAGACGTGGTAGTGGCTGGTAGGCCCTTCACAGCATGGCCCTGATATCCCTGCTGTCTACTGGGGTACCCGGTCCATGGGATCGTTGGCCCATGGCTGGCATTTAATCTGGTGTTTGGGATTGTGATCTGGCTGTTGTGTCAGACCCTATGTCTGTGTAAGATGCACAGAGGAGTGACTCCCAGTCAGGTAGTGTTTGTGTGAGGTTGGCCCCAGGCTTTAAACAGCCTTGTTAAATCTAAACTGTATTTTTGTGTGTGCGTTGTATCTTTTTTGTAATTTAGATCTAACTAAGCAGCACTGAAAATAACCCATGTTTATTTTGATATATTACAAACCCATGTTTTTATTCATGTCCACCCACAACTAGTTCATTAACATCACTCTCTCTTTCTTTCTTTCTATCTCCATTTTCATAGTTCTATATTTTAACTATGCTAAGAATATGAAATGTATTGGATAGCCAAACGTCAAGCTAGACATAAATCTTAGAAATGTGATCTGGATTCGTGATGCTATTGTATTCTATCATGCAGATTATCTGTAGGTTGTGATACTATTTAAGAATGTGACAAATCCTTTATTTATAGTTTGAATTGTAGTTTAAAAAAAAACATGCAATACCACCCATGCACTGTATTTTTCAGACACTTTGTCAAAATGTGTAAATTATTTCCTATGAAGGTGGCCCCAAAAATCCTGAAACAAATCACGATTTAATCCTTACTCATGCTTTGGATCTTTTGAATTCTTTTATTCTAAACCAAGAATGTTAAACTCGCGTCCTGTGAGCCGCAAGTACATGCTTAGTGTTAAAGCAGAGTAGGCACCTGCTTTCTCCACATTGCAGGTGCCTACTCTGAAAAATTTCCCCAGCCGGGACTCGGAGAGGTCGCTGGAGGAGCTCAGTCTGCCTGCTCCTCACTACTCCCTTGCGCGCGCCACCTGTAGTGATGCCTGGTGCAGGAATGATGTCATATTCCGGCACCGGCATCGCTACACTGCGCGAAGGAGCAGTGAAGAGCAGGAAGGCGGTCTCCAGATAGAAAATCCCCCACTGGATCCCAGGGAGAGGCCCTACACCAGCTCCCAAAGGTAGGGAGCAATAAAGAATATGATGTGAGTGTGTGCAATAATGTGTAAATGTGTGTGTCTGTCAGTGTGTGTTTGTCAGTGTGTGTCTGTCAGTGAGTGTGTGCCTGTGTGTGTCTGTCAGTGAGTGTGTGGGTGTGTGTGTCAGTGAGTGTTTGTGTGTCAGTCAGTGTTGTGATGGCCGCTGCTGGACAGTGGAGTACCTGGAGGTGCACAGAGGCATGTAACGCCACGTCACATTCTGAAGTCCATGTGCTCCACCTTCACAGGGTTTCAAGAAGTAGCGGGAGGATCCTCATTTGCACATGGTGCGGACGGTGCCATTTGGGGTATACCAGAGGCCAGACTCCGGAGTCACATACTGACAGTGGCAATGAGTGGAGTCTGCTTGTTGGTTAGAGAGGGGACTGGGATTTAGTATAGAGGGAGTACTTGGATTTAGTATATGGGGGGACTGGAATTTAGTAGAGGGGGGTGCTGTGGTTTAGTAGTGGTGGATGCTTTTTTAATTTTTTTTACTGTACTTAAAAAAAATAAAAAAATTTAAAAAAAGAATATTGCAGCCCACATAAACTTAAACCTTGTTTATTTGGCCTGTCCTAGACTTTGAGTTTGACATGCTTGTTCTAAACTATAGGCTTTTGTTATTGTAAACTACTTTGCTTTCAGGTACAGATATACTACATACTGTGATTTACTTTGCCTTAATGAGAATTGCACAACTACATATCCAAATACTGGACCTGAAAATACCCTCATTACAAATATTGGCTTTACTCATGTGGGGCTTAACTTTGGATGGATAGCACTTTTATTGCAAGACCCCTCAATGTAACCTCTTGCCTAAAGCTTCCTTGAGCCATTGTTACTGATATATATTTATACTTAACCACAATAATGAAAATTTCCTAGAGTACCGAGCATAAAACAATCTCAATAAGAGTACATTTACAAAAAAAAAAACACAAAAAAACTAAACCACAGAGTAGAGTAACTTGACTGCTGACCCATACCAGTTCCCAACAAACCCGTTGCCCCCCAATAACCACATAACACATTATTCTGATAGGTAAGGGCAACGGCCACAGCTTTATTTAAATAATCAAATTTTAACTCTGTCCAACTCTGTCAGCTGTTGGGTGTACCATGAGTCTCAACAGCCGGCTACTCGCCATCAGCTCCGTGCAGGCTGTCGTCTCCCCAAAGTTCCTTTTTCATCTGCGCTGTCCAGGGAAAACCCGCCAAGCTGTGACAACAAAAAAGAACAAAACAAAACAAGCCACAAGCCACAACACCAGAAATCGGGTGGGAGGGTGGGAAAACAGT
>OW240922.1:116716355-116733573 GCA_933207985.1 Pelobates cultripes | reverse complement strand
CAGGAGCCCTCAACTGATCCTGCAGACTGGTAAGTCCCCTCCCTCTCTCCTTCCTTAAGAGCCCCAACTTTGTTACAATTGTATCTTTCATGACCCAGCCCACAATCTTGGGCCCTTTCCTTATTTTTCCAGGGGGAAACTGTAGCTGCAACCTGACTTACTAAACCGCACATTCTACCCCAGAAAGGAATTCACTCACTTCCAACATTTCTTATTGCCTTATGTGACGAGAGCAATCTCGCCACATTGCATTGGAGAAGCCTGGTTGCTCGCCTGCTGCCTTTGGACTATGGCCCCATGTTAAAAGACATCTTTTTCACTGCAGAAAAGACTTATTCGTGCTTTTCTGCCCGGTGTTCGGTAGATTCTCGGATTTACTGAATGAACTCATTTAACCCAGATAGCTATGCCATGGAGCCTGTTTATGTAATAAAAGACTTTGGCTCCATGGTAATTGAACTGTATGTGTTTGTGGTCTGAGCGCCATTCAATATTAATGTGCGCTCAGACCTAAGCTATCTGGGCATATGTTGCATGTCTGTATTTTATGTCATAAATGTAACCTTGTGTATTTTATTGTATTTTACTGTCTTTTTGCTGCCATGTGTTGAATGGAGTTTTGCCTCTGTCTTTGGAGATAATTGGATTACTTCTAATTATCTCCAGGATAGAAGACTCTCTGGAACTAGTTTTGGGCAGAAAAGCCATGCTTCCTGTGGTCACAAAGGACTACGATCTATCTTTTGAACCACTGGACCAATTTGTATGATTTTGACATATGTTTGTATTTGGAGTATGCTGATTCTGAAAATGTAAGTATGTGAATGTGATGCATACTTTTTCAAGTGGAAAAATTTTATTTCTCTGATTGTGCTTAATTACATTACCCATTGTGTAAAGTAATTGAATCACAAGCAGAGGGGAGGAATTTGTGTGGGAGTGTCTGAGTGTATTGTATGTGTTTATTGGTTGTGGTCCAAAACCCTGTGGGTGGTACTAATGTGTAAGAATGTGTACATAAGCACAATAAACCCACAGCTCTGACTGTTCACTGCTTGACCCTCAACACGGAGCTTTGTCTTGTTCTTGGGGGGATTTATTGTATGCGGTTCCAGTTTGACTGCTAGGAGTGTAAACCTATTCGTATGGTTTTTCCTATTCGGCTGTTTACAGCATTCATATGGTTTCCTGTTCGGCGGATTGGTGTTCTACAGTAGATGTGTCTGCATCTCTGGAAAGGGGGATGATCACCTAAACAGTTTTAACACCTTGTGTGCTGAAACGGTCCTTTACACCTTAGTATTTTAACATTACTGTTTACAATCTGGAGACAGTGACTTCCCATGTTATATCCCTTTGTTATGGCAAACCCCAATTTAAATCATGACATCTTGATCCTTTAATTTGTTCTGAATGGGTTCTTCTGTAAAGTGATGACATTGATGTAGTTGGGTAAGCTGCTTTTTAATGCTTTGGGGAGATTGAAAATCAAGCGATAAGTACTGATTTTTGTCCTAGAGTCAAATGCCAGAGCTGTGGCATGCCTATCTTAGAGGCAGCCGCATCAATTTTAGAAAGCTCCATAAGAGAGCTTTCATTGCTAACATCTTCATTTTCTGAGGAGAATAGACAGGGCCGCCAGCAGACATTTTGGGGCCCCTAACACAGATCAAGGACTGGGCCCCCGGGTGCCCGCCTCCAAGCCCCACCTGCAAATCCCGCCCACAGGAATACACAGACACAAAAGGACACAGACACACAAATAAAGATACACACATACTGAAACTGAAAGACACATATATAGACACATACAGACACACGCATGCATAAGGAGATACACACTGACATACAAACATACTCGCATACTGACAAACATACTCGCATACTGACATACAGACATACATACATAATGGCATACATACACATAAATACTGATATACATACATATATACATACATACTGACATACACACACATACAGATAGATATATACATACAAACATACATACTGACATATATATATATATATATACACACACGCATACATACTGATAGATATAAACATACAGGCATACATACTGACATACACACACATACATACTGATACATATATATATATATATATATATATATATATATATATATATATATATATATACATACATACACACACATACATACATAGGTAGATACACACATACATACATTAGATATATACAGGCATACATACTGACACACAGACATACTTACAGCATACACACATACATGCAGCACACACACACACACACAGACATATATACATACATAGATATATACACACATACAGGCATACATACTGACACACACTGACATATACATACATAGATATATACACACATACATACTGACAGACATACACAAACAGACATACATACTGATATATATGTACATAAACACACACACATACATACATACTGATATATATGTACATAAACACACACACATGCATACATATATATATACACACATACTGACGAACAGACATACCTACATTCTGATATACATACAGACATACACCTCATTTTAAAGCCACCCTCCTCTTTCTTACCTTTAAGTTGCAGGAGGGTAGCTGGGGATGATGGGAGCGGATGCCTCTCCTCTCCTCTGCTAGGCTCTCCTCAGCTGCGCAGAGTAAGCTGGGAGGAAGTGACCCGCCGTCACTTCCTCACTGCAGCATTTGGGTGCAGCCGCATTTTTATTTTTTTTAAAATAGGTCCGGTTGCGCTATTACATGGCCACAGCGCTGACCGGGCCCCTGAAGATATAGGGCTCATCGGGTGACCCTAAATGCTTGGGTCACCTTATGGGCCCCGGTGCAGATGCACCTGCATCAGTTTTGCCGCTCCACGTGGTGGCCGGGCCCCCTAGAGCCGCCGGGCCCATGACAACCTGAAAATAGGGTCCCAGTTTTATGTAAAAAGAATAAAAAAGGCGGCTGGTCTCTTCTGCCAGTTCCTCATCTGAGGAACATTTTTCTGCTCCTCCTTCCCCTCATACTCATTTAAGTAAGCGAAAAATTAAAGGGACAGGATCCCAGAAGCGGAATAGTGTGTTTCCCTCATTTGAACACCAGAAACACTTTCCAGAGAACAAGGACAAATCTCGTTGGAGGTTAGATAGTCCTTCTACTTCCTCTTCTAGAGCGCTTACTCATTACTCCTCCCAAAGCCGTTCCCGTTCTAGACACAGCTCTCCAGAAATAGACTGGGGATCTGAGGAAGTGGTACATTCAGCAGCTTCCACTGAGGTAGGGAAATGTAGCAATGTTCAGATTCCTAGAGTAGGAAAGACTCTCCCATCAAAATGATTTCACTCCAGATGGGTTATGGAGCACGATTCTGAGGTTAGAGATTTTGCCAAACTAGCCTTAAGATCCCCCTTGGTTAAGGAGGATGACCTTCTCCTCAGGAACCACATTGGTATCCTGGACATCCAAGCTTTACTGGCTCCTGAGGTAGATCCTACTCTGTTATCTAACACAGGGAGCAGTGTATCTACAGATCCCACAGACCAGACTTTTCATAATATACAGTTTAGAATTTCTGATGTTGTGGGCACACTATTACTGATGCTGGATAAAGCAGAAAAAGAAGGCAATGCTGGCGTCTAAGATGGCTCTATTGAAAGCGTCCGGCAGGGCAGTGATAATTATGGCCCACTGCTAGATGCCTCCCTTTCCCTAGCTTTAAATCAAGGGAAGATAGAGTTGCCAGACATGTCTATTACAGGAACATAAACATCTTGGAGTTAAGAACAATAAAACTAGCTTTCCAGGTCCTAGTTCCTCAAAACCAGTTACCGATGTCGGTAAAAGTCTAATCAGACAACAGGACAGCGGTGGCTAATATAAACCACAGAGGGGGCACAAGATCAAGGAATCTTTGTTTGGAGGCTCTACATCTTTGGTCTTGGGCTTTAGCAAACAAAGTTCGGGTTTATGCAGAATACGTTCTGGGAGAGGCAAACGTGCTTGCAGATTCTCTCTCTCGCCAGTTTGTCTCTGACAACGATTCAGTTGCTCTATTCCAATGGATAAAAAGCAATTTTGGCCAGAGACAAGTAGATCTGTTTGTATCCCAAACATCTGCACAATCTCTTAGTATTGTCTCCAGGATTTGGACAAAAGGGAACTTGGAAAATGGATGCACTGCCTTTCCCCCTCCATCTTTATTGATGACAATGCTGGTGAAGATCCGCAGGGACTGGGTACAGAGTTTGGTTCTCGTTTGCCCAGTATGGACCTCCAGAACTCTGTACCCCTTGATCCATCAGTTAGTCAAGGGAACCAAGATCCCATTGGGCATGACTATGGCCTTCTTTCAGAGAACCAGCGATCATTTGATCAAGCTTCCGCAGCTCATGTGGATCGAAACCCTGGTAGGCTGTTAACGCATCCCCTTTTATCGGATCAGGTCCTGGACATAATTCATCTTTAAGACGCAGAACTAGGGTAAGATACAGAAAGATGATTGAGGATTTCAGAGAATGGGAGGTTTCTTTTCCATCTACTACTTAGGGATCTGATACAATTCCATTGGCTTTAGAATTTCTTATCCTTAAGTTCCATTCTGGCTTAATGGTTAGTACCATCAAGACCTATGGATCTGCTCTAAATTTTCTTATCCCTTACCTTACTCAGGATGCCCTGTATTTGAGATTACTAAAAGGGTAATCAGTCTGCTGCCCATATACTCAATGTTACACATCTACTTGGGATGTAGACCTCCTATTAAATTTCCTTAATTCTTTGGACAATGCTAACATTTATTTAAGATGGACTGCTATTAAGTTGTTTAGTAGAAGCATGCATATATTTAATTATGCATTTTTCTTCATTGGGGGTATATCTAAAATCACTTGCAAAAGCTGCAGATATCATGTCTGCAGCCTTTTGTATTGCCTCCCCTTCTAACCTGGCCCAGACTTCAATGCTGTCCAATCACAGACTAGACAGTGCAGCTCAGTTAAATATTTTACAAGGCAGGTGCTTTGGGCAATTACTGCCTCTCAAGTTTAGCTTGACTGAGCTAACCAAACCAGGAAATAACAGGACAACCAGACAGAGGAAAAAAAGGACACACTCTTAACGCGTAAAGCATTTCGGCAAGCTAAAGTACTTTTATGTATGTTTTTCGAAGCCTATTTCAAAAACTATTTATATTTTGCAAGGCACATTTCAGATCATCCATTCCCAATACAGTTATCTGCTTAGGCACAACTTTTCATGTGTCATACACCCATAAAAAAGGACTATTATTGAAAGCATATGATCATCCTACATGGACACTGAACATACTCTGCTGTATTAAGGTGTTTATTTTATTGGCATTATTTGTTATTTAATTGATTTCCATGTATTTATAACACTACATCTAGCTTAGATTATTTGGAATTCGTATTCTTGCGTTTGCACATGTACTTTCTGACATTGTATACTGTTCTATTTGTAACGCAGATTCCTTGTATGTATATTACATGGAAACCTGACTATAATAATCTGCAAAATATCATCTTTATGAACAATGCCATAATTATATATATATACAGTTGCAAGAAAAAGTATGTGATCCCTTTGGAATGATATGGATTTCTGCACAAATTGGTCATAAAATGTGATCTGATCATCATTTAAATCACAACAATAGACAATCACAGTCTGCTTAAACTAATAACACACAAAGAATGAAATGTTGCCATGTTTTTATTGAACACACCATGTAAACATTCACAGTGCAGGTGGAAAAAGTATGTGAACCCTTGGATTTAATAACTGGTTGAACCTCCTTTGGCAGCAATAACTTCAACCAAACGTTTCCTGTAGTTGCAGATCAGGCGTGCACAACGGTCAGGAGTAATTCTTGACCATTCCTCTTTACAGAACTGTTTCAGTTCAGCAATATTCTTGGGATGTTTGGTGTGAATCGCTTTCCTGAGGTCATGCCACAGCATCCCAATCGGGTTGTGGTCAGGACTCTGACTGGGCCACTTCAGAAGGCATATTTTCTTCTGTTTAAGCCTTTCTGTTGTTGATTTACTTCTATGCTTTGGGTCATTGTCCTGTTGCAACACCCATCTTCTGTTGAGCTTCAGCTGGTAGACAGATGGCCTTAAGTTCTCCTGCAAAATGTCTTGAGAAACTTGGGAATTAATTTTTCCTTTGATGATAGCAATCCGTCCAGGCCCTGACGCAGCAAAGCAGACCCAAACCATGATGCCCCCACCACCATACTTCACAGTTGGGATGAGGTTTTGATGTTTGTGTGCTGTGCCTTTTTTCGCCACACATAGTGTTGTGTGTTTCTTCCAAACAACTCAACTTTGGTTTCATCTGTCCACAGAATATTTTGCCAGTACTGCTGTGGAACATCCAGGTGCTCTTGTGCAATCTGTAAACGTGCAGCAATGTTTTGTTTGGACAGCAGTGGCTTCCTCTGTGGTATCCTCCCATGAAATCCATTCTTGTTTAGTGTTTTACGTATTGTAGATTCGTTAACAGGGATGTTAGCATTTGCCAGTGACTTTTGTAAGTTTTTAGCTGACACTCTAGGATTCTTCTTCACCTCATTGAGCAGTCTGCGCTGTGCTCTTGCAGTCATCTTTACAGGGCGGCCACTCCTAGGGAGAGTAGCAGCAGTGCTGAACTTTCTCCATTTATAGACAATTTGTCTTACCATGGACTGATGAACAGCAAGGCTTTTGGAGATACTTTTATAACCCTTTCCAGCTTTATGCAAGTCAACAATTCTTAATCGTAGGTCTTCTGAGAGCTCTTTTGTGTGAGGCATCATTCACATCAGGCAATGCTTCTTGTGAAAAGCAAACCCGGAACTGGTGTGTGTTTTTTATAGGGCAGGGCAGCTGTAACCAACACCTCCAATCTCATCTCATTGATTGGACTCCAGTTGGCTGACATCTCCCTCCAATTAGCTCTTGGAGATGTCATTAGTCTAGGGGTTCACATACTTTTTCCACCTGCACTGTGAATGTTTACATGGTGTGTTCAATAAAAACATGGCAACATTTCATTCTTTGTGTTATTGGTTTAAGCAGACTGTGATTGTCTATTGTTGTGACTTAGATGATGATCAGATCACATTTTATGACCAATTTGTGCTGAAATCCATATCATTCCAAAGGGTTCACATACTTTTTCTTGCTACTGTGTATATATATATATATATATATATATTTTTTTTATACTTAATAATGCAGTCATATAGTTAGCTTTATACAAACGAACACACAGAGACAAGTTCACACTATCAACTATGTGAACGTTATGGGGCTACCTGCTATGTATTTGTCTGCTGAAGGCATTGGAGGAAATAAAGAAACAAACTCATAGACATGTGCAATTCGGTTCGGTCCGAATGGAAATTCGGCCTAATTTCAGACATTTGGATGCTTAACCCTAACCCAGCCCTAACCCTACACTTACCCTAAGTCCCAAATTGCTGAAGTCCCGGATTTCGGAAGTGAAGAACCAAACCGAAGTGCTGAATTGCAGAAGTGCCGAATTTAGGAATGCCGAACCGAATGTTTTGCCCATGCACATCCCTACTAACTCATTTGATTGGCTGACTTGTATATTCAGCTCAGCCAACTAGAATGTAGCGAAGTTTGAAATTCCATTTACTGAAAAGATATTGCACAGAAAGTAATCAGCTGAATACACATTAAGGTAAAAACATTTTGTGTTCATATTTCAGCTACTGTAATTACTTGTTCATATAAAGTAGGCTTAAGTTGACACATTACTGTATTTTTAATTTAGCCAATGCTTTCGACCTAACTATTGTAACCAAGACTACCCAGCTAATTAGTTGTTTCTGTACTTGTTTGACTATCACGTTTCTCCCTAGCAACATGCCTGAAATAATTTCTGTTCTGTCCGAGTGAATATTTGCCTCTATCCTTCTTTAGATCTCCACAGAGGTTCTACATTACGTTATGTGAAAAAGTGTGACAGTATTCTTCAAGGCAATATACGTTTAATGCCAATCCTTATTTGTCATGTCAAAGCTCTGTTCCTATCAGATATAATCATACCAGTTAACTATAACACAGTCGAGATAGAAATATATAAAACTGTGACACTAATAAAAGGTAAGAAATATTGGGAATATGTGATGCAATTCAGTAACAGAAGATTGTATTATTCCATTATTAACACAATAATTCACACTATTCCTGCAGATCTCCGCTTCGCCATGTTAAATGTTACGTTATGGAATTCAATCTAAACGCAAGAATTTAGTTATGCTTTTGGAATAACGTGATTTTCTAAAAAAATAAATAAATAAAAAATATATGCTTTAAAATGTTGCAAAACGTAGTATATCATTTTAAAGATTCTTTAAAAGTTCCGGACAAGGTGATAGTAATATAGAAATCTTTTTTTTTTTTTATAATAATAATCATAATTCCAATGTAATAATTTAGCTATTACCTCTGATTTTTCTGAACTTGCATAAATACCATATTTGAACTATTTTGTTGATCAAAATAAATTCAAAAATAGTATTTTCTAAAACACGAAAAGTAAATAAAGTCCAGGAAGACATTGAAATATATTTGTAATTAGGCGAGTGACCCAAAATCTTTTTCATGCACATTTAATCATATCCATATAGTGTCCCAGTAGAAGCATTCTGTAACAGAGTAAAATATATACTGTCTAAAAAACTATAATAACAGACACAAACGTTAATGTAAAAGATCTTTATTGTGCACTTGTGGCATTTGGAAAGGGTTTATGTAAGAAAACTGCAATAAATATGTTGTATTGCTTTCAGTACATACATTTTATTTCAACCACTAAATAAATAGATCTACAAACTATTTATCGAACGCTTGTAGATGTGTAGATGGTATTTTGTTGTTCAATTCTTTTCATTAAGGAACTTTAAATCTGTTAAAAACATATACAGACAAATGAAAGTCTCACAGAAAGAGCAAAAAAAATAATAATTTCATGCTCCGTAATAGGTTGTAGATCACAAGCAACCACGGTTTTTAAGACATCCAGTTCTGAACTCTTCCAATCCTAAAAAAATATATATTTTATATGCCTTAAAGCAGGGGTCCTCAAACTGCGGCCCTCCAGATGTTGCTAAACTACAACTCCCATGATTCTTTGAATTACATAGATAGCCAGAGAATCATGGGAGTTGTAGTTCAGCAACATCTGGAGAGCTGCAGTTTGAGGACCCCTGCCTTAAACCTCCACAAGGTATGATCAACCTGTAGATATTTTCTGGTGTTAACCTTTTCAATCCTGTGGCTGGAATTGGTAAAGTAGGTAAAAGAGATGGTGAAGCATAGCTATTTGCAGTGTTTAAAGAAACACAACACTGTATGTATATAAATAAATAAAGGCATACCGAACTGACACTATAAACCTCAAAATAATACATATTAATGTAGTGCTATTGCTGTACAGATGTCACCCTTCTTCTCAGACAATCTAAAATGTTGCCATTTGTGAGAAATCACAATGCTTGCATTTGTCCAAAAACTGCCTCTAGTGGCTGTGAGACACATAGCAGCTTGAGGTTCTTTTCTTTCAGAGCTTTATTGTCCAAGAACCTAATGTTCACCAATGTCATGCCCAACATGATGCAGAATAGTATGCTTCTTTGTAGGAAGCATCTGATTGGACTAAAGATCATTGTGTATTATGATCTCACATGCGGATGAGGCTAAAGATAATAGGCTGTTACGGTGCTGTATTACAGGTATGTTTAACTGCTTTATTTTTTAATTTGTATAATGGTCCTATAGTTTAAAAAGAAACGTACTAATGTATAAAAACACATATAATTCTTTTAAACTTTCATGTTCCTTTGAGGTCCCCGTGACTTTATATTATTAGTGTGTACCTGTAATAGGTCTCTTTGAAATGGAAACATTCTTGGCTACTACTAACAAGTAATCGGTAAGACCTAATATCAGACCTGATCTTATCCCTGTTTTGAGATCAATGGAGAGAGGGGATTAATAGCTGTGCATTAGTCACGCAGTGTCATTGCTATTTTTCTTCCATTCACTAATGTCATGGGACAAAGGTGTTATAATCGTCAACAATGGGGACCTCTGCCTCCTTGGCTCAAATAATGTGCTCCCACAGGTAACCTTGAAATGTTTCCACCTTGATGGACCCTTTAATTGGACAGGGTTGTAATATTTCCAGATCATTTGTCATGGCTATAATAAGGGCAAAAAACGTATTCAGAGTTTGTACGTCTTTTGAATATGGCGTCCTGCAAACAATCTTCTAACGTTTAATAAACGTAAACATTGATAACTATCATACTCCCTTTAGATAATTAATAAGGTTATATCTGCTTCAAACTATACTCAAAGTATATTCTTTCCAGAATATACTGTGGATGTAATGGAGCTTTAGTTTGTATAAACAGTACTTTTATACATCATTCCAAATTGAAATGTCCTAATATTCATGTATTCCAGTTACACACAATGTAGTCAAATTAAAACAAAAAGCAAAACTCAGCCTAAAATGGCCAAGCTGTGCCTAGATCTGGTTAGAGTTTTGTTTTTTAGTTTTTTTAGTTTTTTTAAACCTGCATTGTTGCCTAAATTGTGTCGTTTTTGTTTTATTTGTGTTTGTGTGAGGTATGAAACCTTCCAATTATGACATTTCTCGGACCATAGAGTTATTACAACTTCTTCACCTTTAAAGATTATTTTATGCTGCGTTGACACTTAAAGGACCACTATAGGCACCCAGACCACTTCAGCTTAATGAAGTGGTCTGGGTGCCAGGTCCAGCTAGGTTTAACCCTTTTTTCTATAAACATAGCAGTTTCACAGAAACTGCTATGTTTATATTAGGGTTAATCCAGCCTCTAGTGGCTGTCTCATTGAGGGCTTCCGCGCTTCTCACTGTGATTTTCACAGTGAGAAGACGCCAGCGTCCACAGGAAAGCATTGTGAATGCTTTCTTATGGACTAGCTGAATGCGCGCACGGCTCCTGCCGCGCATGTGCATTCAGCCAAAGAGGAGGAGGAGAGGAGGAGGAGAGCTCCCCTCCCGGCGCTGGAGAAAGAGGTAAGTTTAACCCCTTCCTCACCCTAGAGCTCGGCGGGAGGGGGACCCTGAGGGTGGGGTCACCCTCAGGGCACTAAGGTGCCAGGAAAACGAGTATGTTTTCCTGGCACTATAGTGGTCCTTTAATCATTGATATGGGAAAGGATAAATCTGTACTGGAGTATATTGTTAAAGGAACACTATAGTCACCTAAATTACTTTAGCTAAATAAAGCAGTTTTAGTGTATAGATCATTCCCCTGCAATTTCACTGCTCAATTCACTGTCATTTAGGAGTTAAATCACTTTGTTTCTGCTTATGCAGCCCTAGCCACACCTCCCCTGGCTATGATTGACAGAACCTACATGAAAAAAAAAAAACTGGTTTCACTTTCAAACAGATGTAATTTATCTTAAATAATTGTATCTCAATCTCTAAATTAAACTTTAATCACATACAGGAGGCTCTTGCAGGGTCTAGCAAGCTATTAACATAACAGAGGATAAGAAAATCTTAATTAAACAGAACTTGCAATAAGGAAAGCCTAAATAGGGCTCTCTTTACAGGAAGTGTTTATGGAAGGCTGTGCAAGTCACATGCAGGGAGGTGTGACTAGGGTTCATAAACAAAGGGATTTAACTCCTAAATGGCATAGAATTGAGCAGTGAGGCTGCAGGGGCATGTTCTATACACCAAAACTGCTTCATTAAGCTAAAGTTGTTCAGGTGACTATAGTGTCCCTTTAACTTAAACTTTTACATTATCCTTTGTTTTCCTATTCTTGTCTTTATTGATTTTAGTTGCCTATTGTATTTTTTTATTTGAAAATACAATGTCTATTGATTTTCAATATCTAAAAGTTATATAGAAAGCAGAATGAAAGGGCAACACAGAACTGAAGCTGCTGCATTGCCTATATCCACTAACTCATATATGGAATGCAGCAAGCAGTCTAGATACGTTAAAGGTCATCCAATTTAAACGCACAGGATAATTACCTGGGGAGATATAGAGAGTGAGATAATTAGGGGGATGCACATAGAAGTTTAACAAAATGTTCCTATGAGAGTCTTAGATGGAGGCAGCAACAGGATGGAACTCGGGTCTGCAAATGACTGGAACATTGGTATAAAATAATAGCTTTCAACTGGATTAAATATGGCATAAGAAAATGTTATCACGTACTGTAACAAACCACTGGCGTTGTATTCAGTCCTAGAACTCAGGTGCAGTAACCGCTCTCCCTTACAAGCACCATCCACAGAAATCCTGAGGTTGAGAACAGGATTCTGTTGGTTCAGTGATGGCACGGGGGCTTTAATAAAATAAGAGAAAAATCCAAGGCAAGGTATCCAAAGAAGGTGTCACGAACGCACCCTACTTCAAGAGTGTGCGTGATGTAGTTATGGTGGTGAAAGGGTTAAAGTTCACTATTTTTCTGCACTAGACCAGAAATAATGATAAAATCCCACTTAACACCACCTACACTTAAGCATAATATAACTATTACTGTTTAAACGCTGCCACCACCAAGACAATTTATAAACAGGGTGCCTACTTCGAATGCGTATATTGAGATTTACCAGATCTTGTTTACAAATAGAACCGTCTTATTTACTCTACTGATCTATATTGCCAGACTCTATGCACATATAGCTTGCACATGAGCCATTTTAAACAAGGTGAAGGTGCGTTAGTCAATGAGCCATTCTACTAGTTCTTATAAGTGAATTGAAATTATATTTTTACATTAATGAGAACTTCACAAAAAAAAAAGTATGAAATACTAACAAACTTTCAAAAATATGAAAAAAAATGTACTAAAATCCTTGCACTGAATCAGATACTGGGAAAGGAAGGTTAATTTGCATGAAGTGCCCTGACTATGCCTTTTCATAAGGTAAATATGTTCCAGTGTCATTTTTATTATTCAGAATTTATGAAAACAGGCCGTGTATAAAAACTGCATAATTTCAATGTTTTTACAAAATGTAACAAATTTCCTTTTAAAAAAATAAAAAATTGAACGACTTTTAACTGTAAAGTTGCCATGTAAATGATAAAATATTAGTTAAGGGTTGGAGGAGCAGAATCCTATCCAACACATAGTGGATGCTATTATAATAAATGGAGATGCCGTGATGATTTGATTTGTATGAGTGTGTCATGCAGACAGCGGGTCATATCCTCCACTGAAGTTTAATTTGCATTTTAAATGAAAAATCGTATGACAAGCCAGAAGCCACAGGTGTCCCTATGAGAGAAAAGCTAGTGCCAGTTTTTTATTTTATTATTTTCTAAATTTCATACCGCAGGTCAATGTATTTTTCTCATTATAATTGGGAAAGAGAAGTCATTAAGGAATAGCGAGCCAGCTACATGGGCCGACAGCAGCGTTGTTCTGATTTATCTGCATCAGCTCGCTAAGGTCTGCAAGAGCTCCCAGAGAAAGGAAATAGTTGGCGCTCTATAAAAGGATATCCTGAGCTAAGCTAACAATGATATTGGGATAGGCCGTAAGCTTGTAGAATTTATTTGCTTGCTTTTCTTTCTTTCATTTTCTACCATAAATCTTATTGCCTTCAGTTTATCTTTTGCTTGCCAGCTAGGTTTCATTACTCAAGTATTTTAATATGTGTCCGGGATCGGTTGGAATCTGTTCCTATTAGCAATAAGCAGATGAGCTTTCTTCCATTATAATGGGCTCTTATATTTTTTGGGGAGAAACTGACCAATCACAAAACGTGAGAGGAACTCAACTTCCATTGGCTATTCAACTTTAACATGTAAAAGACTATGGGAAAGTTAGTTTTGAACAACTGCTACAGGTACCGTCTTGAGCCCCATTGCTCCCGTCAACTGATGATTGCAGGAGGAAAACAGGTTTTCAACTAACGCACCAAAGTTGTTATCCCAATTCTGGTAATTTTCTAATTAGTGTTAATATCTGATTCTGATTACTGTGTGATGCTAATTATAATAGCAATGTATTGGCTAAAAACAAACACATAATAACCTGAATATAAAGTTGCTGTATAAGGCAATTTAAACATGTAGAGCCCTTTGTCTTCTAATACCATCAGTCAATACTCTGGCCAACCACCACTTTTTTTTAAAATTTACTTATTTACCCATTTAGACATGATGCCAATGTTTTCTTTGATCACTGCTCTGTTTGTTCATATTAAAATCCGATTGCTTTTCCAATAATAAATTAATTTTTTATTTTTTTTTATTATTTTTTTGTTGCTCTCTTTTGGATAAAAAAATAATAATAATTAAAATGGGAGCTTCCCATTGCTGTGCTGCCATGGACTATGACCAGGTATGAAAATTACAGTAAGTTTTTAATACATGGTTGCAAATCCTTTGCAGTCAATTACAGCCTGAAGTCTGGAATGCATAGACATCACCAGACGCTGGGTTTCATCCCTGGTGATGCTCTACCAGGCCTCTACTGCAACTGTCTTCAGTTTCTGCTTGTTCTTGGGGCATTTTCCCTTCAGTTTTGTCTTCATCAAGTGAAATGCATGCTCAATCGGTTTCAGGTCAGGTGATTGACATGGTCATTGCATAACATTCCACTTCTTTCCCTTAGAAAACTATTTGGTTGCTTTTGCAGTAGGCTTCGGGTCATTGTCCATCTGCACTGTGAAGCGCCGTCCAATGAGTTCTGAAGCATTTGGCTGAATATGAGCAGATAATATTGCCCGAAACACTTCAGAATTCATCCTGCTGCTTTTGTCAGCAGTCACAGCATCAATAAATACAAGAGAACCAGTTCCATTGGCAGCCATACATGCCCACGCCATGACACTACCACCACCATGCTTCACTGATGAGGTGGTATGCTTTGGATCATGAGCAGTTCCTTTCCTTCTCCATACTCTTCTCTTCCCATCACTGTGGTACAAGTTGATCTTGGTCTCATCTGTCCATAGGATGTTGTTCCAGAACTGTGAAGGCTTTTTTAGATGTTGTTTGGCAAACTCTAATCTGGCCTTCCTGTTTTTGAGGCTCACCAATGGTTTACATCTTGTGGTGAACTCTCTGTATTCACTCTGGTGAAGTCTTCTCTTAATTGTTGACTTTGACACACATACACCTACCTCCTGGAGAATGTTCTTGATCTGGCCAACTGCTGTGAAGGATGTTTCCTTCACCAGGGAAAGAATTCTTCAGTCATCCACCACAGTTGTTTTCCGTGGTCTTCTGGGTCTTTTGGTGTTGCTGAGCTCACCAGTGCATTCTTTCTTTTTAAGGATGTTCCAAACAGTTGATTTGGCCACACCTAATGTTTTTGCTATCTCTCTGATGGGTTTGTTTTGGTTTTTTCAGCCTAATGATGGCTTGCTTCACTGATAGTGACAGCTCTTTGGATCTCATATTGAGAGTTGACAGCAACAGATTCCAAATGCAAATAGCACACTTGAAATGAACTCTGGACCTTTTATCTGCTGCTTGTAAATGGGATAATGAGGGAATAACACACACCTGGCCATGGAACAGCTGAGCAGCAAATTGTCCCATTACTTTTGGTCCCTTGAAAAGTGTGAGGCACATATACAAACTGTTGTATTTCCCACACTGTTTACCTGATTTGGATGTAAATACCCTCAAATTAAAGCTGAAAGTCTGCAGTTAAAGCACATCTTGTTCATTTCATTTAAAATCCATTGTGGTGGTGTATAGAGCCAAAAAGATTAGAATTGTGTTGATGTCCCAGTATTTATGGACCTGACTGTATATATTAATCTAAAAATACATTTAGCATGAATATATATATATATATATATATATATATATTATATAGATATAATGTATGTGTGTGTGTATATATATATATATATATATATATATAATTTTTATTTGAATTTAATGTTTTTATTTTCACATGGCCCGCGGGGGACTACTTTGCCGAGGGGGGGCTGTCTGGGTTGTCAGGTAATCCCCCCAGACCGGGAGCATTGCCTATCGCCTAGAGCCACCCTTTCAAGGATAGCATAGAACACCCGCTGCCCTTAAGGGGTTAAAAATGCATAGGATTTGGGGTAGTGTGCAGGTAACTTTTTTGTTTTTTTATTATATGTGTTTGGGCTGATGTGTACTATGCTCGTTGCTGCTGCCCAGGAGTAGTGATAGTTTGAGCGAAGGACTTATTTTTGTATGAATATGTATTTGTATGAGAGCCAATATAAATCCCAAATTACTATGGGGAGGTTACAAACAGCACTTATTTCCACACTTGCCATGCTGTGAATGATGGTTTATGGACTAAATGGTGAAGAACCAGATACTCCTCACTGTGAATACAACTAGATAGCTACTGGGATTGGATGTGGTAGTTTAAATTTCAACAAAAGGGGTGGACATGTAACAAGTAGGTGGGAGCACATTAATAAAAAAAAATAAATAAGACGTTATAGGTGGCTTACAATGTTTTATGTAAAAGCGACAATTCCTCTTTAATTGGACTTGGGTATCCTCCTGGGGTGTGGACTTTTCCCATCTCTTTGTGACATTATTTCAACCATTGTAAGAAGGCCAAGGGTGACTCAAGCTTGAGAGTACCTAGAGCAGTGATGGCGAACCTATGGCACGCGTGCCACAGGTGGCACGCCGGGCCCTTTCTGTGGGCACGCGGCCACAGGTTCACCATCAATGCAGAGTAGGCGCCTGTCTGCCCGAAACGGCAGGCGCCTACTCTGCTTCCGGGTCGGGAGGCAGGGGGAGGGCTCTAGGAAGCAGCTCCCCTGTCCTCCCGCGCGATGCTGTGTGGAGTGTTGCCGCGCGTTACCATGGCAACGCTCCACACAGCATTGCGCGAGAGGACAGGGGAGCTGCTTCCTGGAGCCCTCCCCCTGCAGTGCTTACCACCACCAGACCACCAGGGATCGCTGTGTGTCCCCCCCCCTTCATTAAAAGTAAGAAGGAGGGAGGGGGGGTATACTGACACAGCACCCTTACCCCCCCCAGAAGTAACCCCTACCCTCCCCAGCAGTAACCCCTACCCTCCCCAGCAGTAACCCCTAACCCCCAGCAGTAACCCCTAACCCCCAGCAGTAACCCCTACCCTCCCCAGCAGTACCCCCTACCCTCCCCAGCAGTAACCCCTAACCCCCCAGCA